>JAFMSR010000008.1:8346894-8901894 GCA_022818135.1 Saxidomus purpurata
ATTTTATGATTGCGTACATAGAATTTAAATGATTAGTCATAAAGTATAAAGCTAATAAGTATAAATGCGCTCTTGCGTGTTGCATATCTTACAGGGTAAAGATGAGAATTTGAAAAAAGAGTTTCATTATTTTTTTCTGTCATAACCCCGAGTACCTGCGATGCCAGATACCGAATTCTACCAGTGTTATCCTAAATTTACTTTAATGAATCCATTTATGTCACGCCTATGTTTTGCACGCAAATATCGTGCGGATTGTTTTGACAGTCTAAAACGTAATACTGTAAACAGTATATATTATGTGGTCAAATAAAATTCACAATACGATATTACACAAATTTTATGTCTGGTGAACGTGTCTTGATATTCAGTTTATTTATAAAACAAAACAGCCCATGAGCTGATTAAAACATTATTTGCCAACCGGTTTCGCTTTTCCTGCTTATCAGAGCAAAATGGCGTAAAAATATTATTAATATTATTTTATAACTGACTTTGCCTATTATATGAAAATATCATCTGGAATGCTTAACACATTTACAGTCTTGAATACAGTGAGATATTGATAAATGATAAATTATATGATAACATATATGATAATACCTTTTGGTACAGTGGGATATTGATATCCGAAAGTCATTAGAAGGTTCCACAAATACAACTTGACATACATTATGTACACATGAAAGTCACCCACTAAAAACAAAAATAATATCAAACAGGGAATAGAGCCTTGGTTAGAATAAAGCCTTTAGAGAATAAAGCCTTGGTTAGAAAAACAATGAAAGAAAAAGACTTAGAATATTATAAGGTCTCATTAATGCATTCTCAAATTGGTATTCAAGGTTTGGTATAGATAAGCTATATCTTGACAATATTTTCTCGATAAACATATTATTAATTAGGAATCATAGTGACCATATATCAATTTGTTCGTAAACTTTTATTGTTTTAAATCACATCAAGACACGTGTTGACAATTGTCAGGGGATTGTATGTATTTGCACAATAAATTTGAACTAAAGGTTACAGGACATAAGTTTTTGCCTCGAGGTAAGTGAGATACGTCAGTTGAAGCACTAAATTTCTAGACAAATGATATTTCAAGAGGAATTCAGGCAACTGAAATTCAAGCGTACACTTACCCAAGCTTTGTGATAAAATTTTGACTGTTGTTTTATTGTAAATATGTCTATTCACATCCATAAAGTACCCGTTAAATAATGTTTTATGGCATTGAAAAACTCAACACCAGTATTTAGTTATTTTTGCGATGTGACATATATTAAAATATATTAAAAATTATTAAAAAATAGAATTCTCATTCAAACATAGGACATATTTTACAAAGCTATCAGAGTGATGATATGTAAGTATTCAAATATTTATCTCATTAAATTCGAAGGGCATAGGTTCAGATTTTTACATATGGTTCGCCATCTTAACTCATTTGTCCACTTGAAAGAATTCATTGTCAGATGATGTGTATAAATTAAATAGTTCAAAGACAATTTACAGAATTTTAATCTAACGCCACTCTTTTTTTCGAATACTTTTCGAATAAAATTAACCATGATTTACGTGTAAATCATCGACTGCATTCTTAAGCATTAGCATGTTCAAATCTGATGACACGAGATGTCGTATATTTCCATTTTGCTTTTAATGTAGTCAAGCATCTTTGGCTTTTGTTCCATGTTTTCATTTCAAAATATTGCGAATCATTTCTACTTAAACAAATTTATTTCTCATGGTAATGCAATCCTGATTTTGCATAAATTTGAAGAACTAATCTCAAGAAAGTCTTTCAAATGGAAATATTTCAGTTTTAGACGAAATAGTAATTTGTCTTTCACCAAAGCGGTGCATGTAAGTGTACTGAAACGTTGAACAAGAAGTACCTTTAAAACAGATGGTCATGATCATGAAATTGCGATTTTGAGTATATGAAAGAGATGTGTAGCTAGATTTCATAGTAAAACATTATGTCAAGTTTTATCTTTATGTAGTAAGAATGCTTGCGAAAAATGTGCACTCTGACTTGTGCGCGATCCCGGAACCCTTCGCTTAGAGTGCGAATTCTGTCTTTACTGAGCTATCCGGCCACATACACATTTTCTCTTCAATTCTGAGTAAGTTAATCAGGAAGACAAATGTAATCCTTGTTTTTCTTATCAAATATGCTACTCGAAATATTTACCTTTATTCACTGGCCGAGGAAGTGTAATTACTCTTCACTCATAATTAACATTAGTTTGCAGGTAACAACATAATATGTTATAGATATGAACTATTAACGTACTTTACCGTATTCTAAATAATTCCGATATCATAGATAAAGGTTGAATATAATGTGCATATAGAATATGCAGCATCGCAAAAGTATGCTAGCGGATATATTTAGCATTGTTAGTCCACCAAGTACTTAATGTAATTGAGGGGTCATGTAAAATGTATTAGGTAGTGTTTTGACTGCCGATAACGATTTGGGATACATTGCATGTCAGACACAAGTTTCGACCGACCGAAAGGAATACATATTCTAATCGCTGATTTAACTAAATAAAATATGTAAAGATCAAATCCCTGAATTCCACTTAGCATCACCTCATTCCAGCAATAATTATGCTTGTGTGAGTATTACAATGGATTCTGTATCAAAAACTTAAAATTTGCAGCTACATCTGTCAATGATAAACAAGAATTCATCAACAATCGTAAACAAGTGTAAATTGTGTTTAATCTGTTGCAGACGCCATTTGTATTACGTTTCGGTCTGGAGTGTAAGATACATCAGGAAATGTATTGTTCGAACAAATAATCCATATTTTTTGGATGTGTTCATAGCTCATAGTGCTCCTACCTTCTGGGTAGTTTGCAAAGTTTTTTGCAATGTTCTGAAGTTTGCAAGTCCTCGATAATTTTCACTGTTACTCTCTCTTCTTGATACGAATCTTGGCAGCAACCTGGGATAAATTTCTAAAGTACAAAATCTATACAGAGTTACCCTGAAAAGTGTTCCAATTTTTGTAAGCTAAAAACACAGTTTTAAGTTATAATGGTTAGTATTTATAAACAACCAATTAGTGATATACCAAACTGGACGGGAACGAACACTGTAGATAAACTTTCTAAACGAACCTTTTATGCATGTCTTTGAAAGAATGCACAAAAACTGAGCCAAGCTGATACGTACACTAGTATGTAGTTTATGGTATTGTTTGGATTATACTTTTATAAACAGTCTCTTGTAACTCAGTTATGAGTGGCAATGTACGTTTTACTGATCGTGTATACAATGTATTTTGTACTGTGATATAAGGTACATTGATGAGAGTTTAAATAAATAATAAACTAGTTTATTAAACAGCCAATGTCTCAAGTCCAGATTAAAAACAAAACATTCAAAAAACGTCATATCAATGCAATAAAAACAAAAATAATATCAAACAGGGAAAGCCACGTACCAAAAACGCAGCCTCCCCAAAACGAGCCCCACAGCACCCAGAAGTACACACCACCAACACACACACACACACAACACACACATACACACAATCATGTACACACACACACGTACACTACCAACACACACTAGCATACAAAGCACGAGGACAAAACGAACAATTAAAAGAACACAGTGGGGCACCGCCTTGGAACGGTCAGTGGCAAAAACACCACTGGGGAGCATAAACCGGTTTATGGTGCCTACCCACCCTCACTCTTACACCTACCATGTTCCAAAGTCACAGGACAGTGTAAATAAAAGTAATCCCTGCTAGGTGAATCTCTAACACACGCAATGGAAACAAAAGGCATGGTATGTAAAACACAAAAATACTCGTGTATAAATATATAAAAAGCAAACCTTGAGAACCAAAAAAACGTATGTACTCAATGCCTTTGCAGAAGGCAGAGCACCAAGAGAAACACCCCTTAAGGGCCCGCCGAAACAGGCCAGAGGACAGAAATCAAAACAGTTTCGTCCCAGTGGGATTTAAAAACTGCCCATCACGGAGTCCTCCCCCTCTTCCGTCAGACACAATCAAAGAGGGAAGCATAGCGTCCAACTGTAAACGGGTTGAACACCAAACATGCGGTGTGTCTCAAAATAGTTGGGTCGTAACCTCTTTTAACAAAACGTTTTATAATTTTAGCAAATACAGTTGGAAAATTGCCATGACCCAAAATCTTACGAAGTTTGTAAAACCCTTTTGCTCTTTAGCTTTTTATTGTCTAATAAGGAACTATTGAATTTGTCTCCTCGGATAATGATTTTCGAACAACTTGAGTATTATATTTTAAGATGGTTTGAATTTCACCCGTTCTCTCAATGGTACGAACAAGTATTGGAAACGGACACGTAGCAAATGGATAAAAAGCTTTTAGGAACCAAGTCGAAAATTAGGAAAAATACAGTCAGCTGTTTCTAGTCGTTAAAAGAAAGAACATGCAGCGTAAATCAAAATCGAGAAATATTGTTTTATATTCTGTTTTATAACAGACATAGTTTGTTAACTGGTCGTAGTTTTTTTCCCGAAAAGCTTTGTATTTGCTATAAAATAGAAATCAATTTGTCTATACACTGGTCGTTAAGTTAGTAACTGTTGGAATTGTATTGTCCACAGAAATAAACTGTTTTAGGTTTGACTGTAAGGTCCATTTATTGGATCAATATAAACTTTTAAATATTGCGGACACGTCCAAATCATCTGACAAGGGAATAACTAAAGTTATTTACTGGTACTAATGTCTGATTCTATGATGAATGGCGCTTAACTCCTTCCAAAAACATAATAATCCTTGTCAAATATTTCATTCCTAGACTGGTGATTCGGCAAAGATGTTTCTTGTTAGTTTGTTATGTTTAAGTAAATGTGAAAAGTTAGGCAGCGTAAGATTACATATAATTGGAAATATATTTCAATTTAACTACTTGATTGCTTTTTCTTTCATTTATCTGTAATTAGCTTAGTCTGATTAATAAATGTGGATATTTTACAGACAAGAAAGATCAAAGATTAGATTCAGTTGAATAAATATTGTATAAAAGTTACGATGAGGTGGAATAATCTTAGACGTTTTGTAACAGGTGTTATAGTCATGCTAGAAAGTAATGTTGTATTTTGTCAGAATCATCTACCAGAAGGAATAATTGTTCCAGTTGGTAAGATTTTGAAAATTAGAAATATAACGGAAGTGAACCTACATTGTATATGACATAAGTTAATAATTTTCATGGTCTTAGCAAGTAAGGTCATGAAAAAGACTTCAGCCGTACATGTTAATTTTTGTATTGTTTGGTATTTTATTTAATTTGACTTCCGGGTTTACTTTCATAGTATGTATTTACATGTATGTTTTACTTATTATGACTTTCACTGCACATATGTTATAAAATTGCTTTATTGCTTGTGGTAAGTTCCAGTTATTACTCGTCATTTGCAACTTAAGATTGTAAATTTGACAGAACAGAACAGAACATATAGTGTTCTGTTCTGTAAAATTGACAGAATATAACAAAATCGTGATATAGTTTTAGTTAGTAAATAACTAGTGCAGTAAAATTTATTTCGTTCACTCTTTTATAGGAATGTATCTTAACAAATTGAATCATAGCATAAAAATTAAAAAAAATACGTGAAGTTTATGTACGATATAAACTTTTAACTTCAACATCGTAACGTGTGCATTAACCATAAAAAGATCGATTAGGAAACATGTTTATGACTTTTTCGTATGCAAAATGCAACTCATTGTAACAAAAACGGAGGATTGACATATCTTAAATAGGCGTATATCTATATAAGTATATCTGTAAACCACATCTCTTATCCGTGTTGCGCTGTATAACAGTATGAAGAACAAGTAGATATCAAAAGCAATGCAGTTCTATTTAAATCTCAAAAGACCATTTCTTCAGGAGATAGATTAATATAGATATATCGCCTTATATATAGATTAAGATCTATGCATCGGAGCAGTTCACCTTGCATTTGATATTCTAACATATCAGCTTAGATCTTCCTCGTCGTATATCCTGTAAATTCTCAAGGGTGATATATTCTTCTTCCACAAGCTTGCAGACATAATTCAGTGCAACATTTATATCTGAGGAACTGCCTAGATAAAGCTACAATTTATGTTAAACTAGCAGTCAGGGTATATTACAAAAGTATTGTAAATTACACTAATTAGGGACGACTGTAGTTTTGATGTTTTAACAATATCTATTCGCTAGGGTCTCACCAGAAATAATTAGTTTGGAATTTTCTAGCTTGACTTCGTCAAAACATTTATGCATATGAAATCTGTTTTCTTCAAAAACAAATGCTTGGAACCTGTTTGATCGGCAAAAAACACAGAAAAAATAAAATAACTTTCGTTTCCCTATTCATCACATGTTAACGGTCGCTCATTGCGTAATTCTTATCTATACAGTAAGATGGTGATAATGGAAATGGTCACATTGGTTCCCACGACAGATTTGTCTTGTCTTAGCATGATAGTGGTATGTCACACCACGAACCCTTAAGGTGCAAGGTTTTTTATCAAACACATTGATTTGATGAAGGTATAAGGGTGTAAGAGTTTATATTTAAGTGATAACACCCTTCAATATGATTTTCGCAATTAATGTAATACATTAACCAATGGTTTTGTATCATTAAAAAACAAGCATTGCGAAAGTTTCAGCTAACTAACATGACTATATACAACAGTTTTATTCCTATTGAACATAGTTGAAAAATGACAAAATGACCCGCAGGGTCATTAAATAATTTTCCATCAATGTGATATAATAAATTTGTGTTTGCATGTACTAATGAAAGAAATGGTTGAGCATAACTTATTTTCTTTTAATTTTAAAAACATTTTTTATGTTTTAAGAACTTATCTTGACCGTATTGTTCTGGTCATTTGAGCATAACATAGCTTTTGAGGGATGAGTTGGTGGATATATACATCTGATTAATAAACTGGTTGCTTTTAAGCGGAATTCAAAAAAGGAACTATAACTTCCCAGTTTGTTTAGTAAGATCGAAAGATGTTAATCATGGAATTCGCGTCTTATAATATTTACTTTTAACATGCTAAACTATTAACATCTGTCTGTGTCTAGCCTTTCTGACATTGTTTTGTTGTTCACTTTCTTATATGCTGCTTGTCACAAGTATTAAATATCTAACGTTAAAATACAATATATTTGTTCTGTTCGTTACTGGAAACTGTTTCAACAATATTAAAAAATACACATATTTGTAGCACTGCTTTCATAAAATATAGTCAATAATAACCTTCTGAGTCTTATAAAAATAAACTTTAAATCAATGGGTCTGTTTACATGAAGTTAATCTGATTTTATCAAAATTGTGTTGAATCATACCATGATAGTTTGAATCACATCTTTGTTCAAGAAACAGGAATACATTCTTAATAACAGTAAGTACTTAAGATATTCCGTACATGTAACTGGAACTTCGTTACATTCAATACTTTATTTGGTGTTTTAGTTAGTAAACATAAACAATTATTTAGATGACTTGTCGTTCTGTCCTCTTTTTCGTGGTCCCAGCAGCAAAACTGTAACGGTGCTATTCATGTTTTATATTCATATAATATATATCTGTAGGATCGGCGAGGTCACTTTAGATTGGGAATTAGAATCGCCTTTGGAAAGTCTGCATCTGAATCTTTCTTTTACCTTCTTAAAAACACTAACAGAGGACGGGTGTTTGGTTATCATATGGTAAGAGATTTGTCTTAAAAAATTGAAAGGATTACTTGGTTAGTGACTAAATAAGAACATTAGCAGTTGATTTATTGTGTCGACACGACATTCTACATATAATAATCTCGTCTCTTGTTCGACTATTTTTCAGTTTTGGGTTTACATCTCTTTTCAATAGACATTGCAAACAAAACTTGATATCCATAAGATGACATTTCCCAAATAATATGGTTTAAATCTGATTGTCTTACAAAGACATTTAACTACACCTTACATAACCAAATTTAACATTTCTGAAAGTATTTTAACAATACAGATCGATTACAAAAAAAAAGATTGACATTTGGATTGTGTATGTAAAGTTCCGCCTAATTAAACTTACTCCGTTTCTGATTTATTAGATATTTGATAACTATTTATTTGCATGTTTCAGACATAACAACTGAGTAGCATGCACATGTTCCACAATACAACATGGCCGACATTTGAAGGTCACTCACCGATGCCTTGATAAAGGATACATCAATTCCCCTAAGACAAGCAAATATATTTAGTTAGTAGAAGTTGCCCATCTCGACATAAATGAAGTTAGGTGTTAAGGGTAAATTTGGTACTGTTTTCAAAAGTGTCTCAAATATTTCAAACTGCAAGTATGTTTTGAAAAGACACGTAAGATAGGCAATCAATGTATACAAGTACATTGATGTTTTCAATTACCGTTTTGTGCCTGGGGGCTATAAGCCCTAAGGCCATAGTTAGCACGTGTGTATTACACAAATGTTCGTGTTTTGTTTTATCAAAAGACTTAGTTGTTTTCTGGTGTTAAATTATTTATTTTTTTGTATATTGCCGTTTTTACAGCTGATGTAATCAGAGAATACGCTGAAACCGCCTCATTAATTTGATTTCAAAACATTACAAATCATTTCCGCTTCAAGAAATGTGTTTCTTATGGTAATGTAATCCTGTCTTTGTATAAATTTGCTTCCTAACTTTCTAGAAACTGTGGTTAATGGAAAGAAGTTTTTATAAAAAATGGAAAGGAAATTCATCTTCCCACCACACATGTGGGGAAAATAAAACAGTATAAAAGGTAAAAGTATAAAAAGTACATATACGGTAAAAAGGGACAATTTTTTATAACAAATACATGTTTTTGTGATATCTTGCTAAGAATAACTTTTTCCCTAAGGTAGCAAACAGAACTCCATCCTCAATAAAGGAAATGCCTTGTAGTTCAATACGGCTTCAGTGTGTAAAATAACAATGTAACAATTAACATTGTAATGGTTCGGAGTGGAATTGTTTAGCATTGGTCCTTCGGGGAAATCGATGGGGCGGTCAGTGTTGAATATATATCAGGAAGTTTTATAATCTTAGGAACGTTCAATAGACATATCGAAGAAATACGAAATGGGAAATGAATAGAAAACAAAAGTTAATTTAAAAATTAAGTTTTCTTTGATTACATGCTGTAAAACAGAAATATAAATGCAACATGATCATTCGGCCCGTTTTACTAGAATCTAGGCAAATATATATTTGACCTTCTTTGATAGTGTTAACATTCAATTTGAATATTATATGTTTAGATGGTTGTGGTTACTCGTCCGTTTTCCTAACGGTACGTACAAATTTTGTATTGAAATCATCATTCAGAAACCCGAGGAAATTTTAAGAAAGTATGCGATTATTTTCTGGCATAATAGCAAACAATTACGACAGGTTACAGGACAATAGGAATATCATAAACTATTTCAATTAAGTCTGCACTCCACATTCACACATTAGTGTCACCAATTAGTGTTGCAAATAAAGATGGATATAATTACTTTGACATTTTCAACATTTTCATTTGCTATATAAAAGACCGTAAAAGTAGCAAGGGCTGTTTTTTTTAAAATGTCGATGCCTACGGATAATATAATAAACTAGAATGGGTTTTGGCAAGAGGATCCGTAAACTTAATCAATATAAACTTCTAAATATTTCGGACACGTCCAAACCAACTCACAAGGGATGTACTAAAGTTATTTACTTGTACTCATGTCAGACGAGTCTCATTCTATGATGCATGGTGCCTAATTTCTTCTCAAAAACAGAAGCACCCATGTCAAACACTTCATTCTTAGACTGGTGATTCGGCAAAGATGTGTCTGTTATAAAAGTTTACGATCTGTTTACTGTATTGAATAAAACATAAAATGGATTCAGTGTAAAATTATATTTGATTGGAATGATATTTCAATTTAATGCTAGAGCAGTGTTGCTTTTTCAGGCAACTGTGTATTATTTTGGCTGAAATAGGCCAATTTTGTAATTTTAAACATGGACACTGTACAAACAAATAGGAAAGTATAGAATATTAATACAGTTGTATAAATATGAAATAGAATTATGATGTGCAGGATAAACCTGGGATTATTTGTAACTGGTGTAGTTACATTTTTCTGGCTAGGAATTCATGGTGTGTCAAGTCAGAATTATATACCAGAAGGAATTATCGTTACAGTTGGTAAGATTGTTTCCTGCAATGGAAGATTAGCATCGGCAAATAATAATAAGACTTGTTATTCAAGTCAATCAAACAGAATACAGTTTTGTATATTTCAACATATTTACTACACATTCCTGAAAATGGCATATCAAAAGGAATACAATTTATACTTAATATTTGTGACTTTGATGTAAAAATGAAGATAGATTTTTATTGTTAGATTTTTTACACTCTTTTACGTTTACCCTAAGGCTTTTTAAATTTCGATAATAGATTTATTTTGACTTTCTTTGTACGTTTTCGATTACAATCATTAATTTATTGCAACAATACTCATTTATGTTTTGGGTAATTCCTATTCTTTTGTTGTTGCTATTAGGTAACAAGTGCAGTGGGTTTTTTTAAAGACTGGAACAATTATTGATAAAATGCAGTTTATCCATTGACAGTCTATAGCACTATACTGTATGTTGTAAACAACGACGTTATCATGGCTAATATGTTTCTTTTTAATTTCTAAACATGATAATTATTTGATGATGGTATTATTTAGAACGCTTTATTTAAGAACGAAAGAAAGATCATTTTTATGACAGTCGTGTTTTACTCAAAACTAGAAAATGAAAGGAATGAGTATCATTATCGTTGAAAAGGAAAATAAAAATGTTACAATTTTACGTCGACGTTCATAACACATAGAGAACCTGGATGAAGCACTCGGCTTAGCAGAATTTGTGTACCTCACAGGAATTTAAGATCCTCGGTATCCCGAGACCACATTAGTGTTTTCATTTTCTTGCAAAGTGACCTCATGTTGAATATGACCAAATGCGCATAGCACTTTCCGCCACGGCTGATTATTTAAACTGTGATATTGTTAGCTTTTAGTACCTTCAGTTCTTTGATTATCTACAAGGATAAATAGAGCTTAAAGGATTTTTTGTTTAAACTTTGATGACAATTAAAGGTATATAATTAGAATTTGGCCTTGTAACAGATTTATTTGAAACTTTAACATCTGATCATTTACACTCATTTAAGTTCACTTAGCGCTTAATTCATGCAAGATTTTCACTGGAGATTTTTTCAAAATTTGATTTCCCTATCTTGGTTGCCCTACCAAGATAGAGTTATTTTATCATAAGTAAAAATTTGATACACATACTTTGCCTAAGGAAAGATATAAATATAAGACCTATTGTATTATATTTGTGAAATATTTGCATTAAAAATTATATATTGAGATGGAATTCATTAGAAAATCAAGTTTGAAAAGATATTATTACCTCCCTTTACCTGTCTTGGATGTGCACCCAGGATATATTGGAAATAAATGAATTCAGAAGCTACACGTAGGTTTAAAACTTGCATTTTGGTTCAGAGTAATAACATAATTATATTTGTATATCTATCCAATTCAAATGTAAAAGTAGAAATTATATTGAAATAAAAAAGAAATACTCAACGTTTTAAATACTTTCATATTAAAGGGGAGTAATAACAAAATTTTATAAAAGTTAATAAAATGTAAATTTCTGATAGGGATCTAGAACTCTATGTAATTGGTCTTTTTGTTCATTAAATAAATTTCAACAGAATACACAAAAAGTGAAAATTGTCATAAAATGTTGCTAACCTTTAAACGAATTGACAACCTTTAAACGATTTTTGTATCATTTGTATCTCAGGGTAAGAAATAGCGTATAACTTTCATAATTGGAAAGCACTTTTCGGTTGCTACTGGTTCACCGTTTTTCTGAATATTGTTCTTCCGAAAATATCAAATATCACATATATCTTATCACAAACCGACATACACAGACCATTTTATCTAAAAGCTATAAAGATGTCATTCTTTTCAACCTTACTGCTTTTAATATAAGTGAAAGTGTATATGGAAGTAGATGTTGTTTGATGTTATATGAGGAAGAATACAAAAAACAGTTGTTTAAACCAAGAAGACACTTATGACATCGATATAAATGCTAGAATAGTTATTGAGTCATTAGCAACGCCTGTCAACGACGGTATAAATGATATAGTGTGAAAGGCAGGTACTAAAATGCGACAAAACAACCCAAAATACATTAATGTGTCATTGTTTTGTGTGAATTTAAGACTGTATTGAGTTCTATAAAAATATTCTAGCTTCGTCTTAATTGCCATCATTTGCGTATTGTTGAATGGATTAAAATTTTCTGCATCTTTTGTTTCTTTTCATAGAAAATCATGGTAAATCTGGAATTAAGAGAACAATTGCTTTATAACTTCGAGATCTCTTCATCCGTATCAGCTTTCAAGAATACAATAAGGTTATTAGTTTAATAATGTAATCCAGAATCATGCCGGATGTGCTCGAGTCGTGCGTCTGATCATACGAATGGGGAGCAGGAGTATGATCCGGCCGCAACGAGAGCCAACCCTTTCATTATATACCTTTTTACGCTTATCTTTGCGAATAAAGTGAATGAAATGACTTTTAAATCATGAACTGATTGCGCGGTATATGCGTCGGTTGCTATGTCATTTTATAGACGTCATCGGATAAACGAGTTGTAGTGACTTAATAAAAAGCGACATTATTGACGTGATGTGTATGCATGAATCTTCAAGGGCCAATAGAATGCACTCTTCTAAATAATGGCAATGGCGGATTAGAGGTATACGGGTTTTGTCTGTCAAGTAGCCTACATGTACATAGATAAAACATGATATTGTTTTAACTTATTGAAATTGAATTTAAAAGGTTTGCAAGCAAGATGTTACAAATGAAACAAAAATAAAAATGCTAATGATTATTTATTGAAAACAGTGTATAAAACATATCTAATCTAGACATGCGCAGTAATCAAATCTGCAAATAATCAGACAAACGAAGTGCTGCTGAAGCGAAACTTACAGTAAATATCTTTTTAACTGCACTTAGCTTGTCTAATATATCAGTTTCATTTTTACTAGTGTGTAGTTTGACATTGAAGCTATAAATCTGTACATAAAATTACAATCACGGAAAAAGTCGTATTCGAGGGATATATATAACCATTTGCCATGATTATGATTAAAAAATTATCAACTGTTAAGATTATATCATTCCGATGCGCGGTCGTATATTCTTGGTGTTCGAGCTTGCAGAGAACTGCCGTCATTAATCTTAACCTTGCGTTTGAACAGGAACGGTCTATATAGAGTATTCCTGGTTTAAACTACCCAATTGGGTACATTGAAAAACTAATGCAAAGTGTATTGTAATTACTGCGTGTGAACTTTGGATTATTTGATATTTTCTGTCAGGGTCCGCTCACAACAATATTACTTATATTTGATATTGAATTGTGTTTATACTAGCCCAATGGTAATAATTCAATTCAGCATATCGTACTGCTCGAGAGATCAGTCTGTTGAAAGAACGGGATTTTATCTATCAAACACAAGCTTCAGAAGTATCACATTTATCTTTAAAAAACTTACGTTAATGGTAAATTTAAATGACAAGTTTCCGGTATAGAACATAGCGTGTGATTGATTAATAAACTTATTCACACAAAAAACTGAATCAATTAGAAGTAAAACTGAAATGTGTTCAAGCTGTCTTTGTATTGTTGTCATTCTGTCAAGGGCTCCACCATTATCCCAATATCGATACACCAGAATTAATCAGAGAAATCCTGACTTTTCCAAATGTTGGTAAGCTTGGATTATCAATGGTTACGATCACCGGAATGTGCAACTTTCCCTTGTTATAAAACTAAACATTGAATATTATTTGCTTCTTAGCCTATCCGTGGTCTGTGTCAGACATTCTATAAGCAGTCATCTGTCCGTTATTCTTTTTTACCAATTCGCCAACTGTCACGATCTAGTATGTTTGACTAACTCGGTAAGTCCCTGCTTGTCTGTGAATCTTTGTGTCTTGAACTGAAATCTGTGAATTTCTCTTTTTGATGTATTGACGTGAATACCTTTTCTTCTTTGTAAATGTTATTGTGAAACAGCTTGTATTTTGGTTCTCCTGTAAGAAAATCAGATGTCAGGTCTGATAACACAGATGAGTGTACATTCTATTACTATCTGAGCATGAAAAGACTGATAGCATAAACCGGCTTTAATATAGACAATGATTCTAAGTTGTCGCTATCCTCTCAATGTATTAAGTTTACCTAAGTGCTCTGGTAGACATATATGTTACGTTATATGCAATCTTAAGTTGGAATTCACTAAATAAAATTATGTAGAAGCATACTTCAACTTTAAAGAGTCACTTGATAAACACAAATGCTCAGGAAACCAGGATAAACATATTTGACCACACCCATTAATTATTGAAACAATCATGCACTTCATTAAAAAAGGCATCGTTAAAGTTTGTGATTTGTCTAACGTTAACATGTCTATAAGACTAAATGAACGTTTAAACGTTCTGACTGTTTCACGGTCTTAGCAGTTCTTTCTCATCTTTCTCTGCTACAGCATTTGAAATGATTTAAATAACTTAATGTGTCAACGGAACTATCTGTCTCTTTGCTGTATATCCGCAGGTCAGTTAAGATCAGATCGCACGCATATTTTACATATTCTCAGGGGCGTTATAGTCTCTTTCCACAAGCTTGCAGACAAAATTTAGTGCAACATTGACGTCTTTGGGACTAGCAGTTTCTGTAAAAACCGTTACAAATTATTCCGAGATATCACGCTAGATAAATTACGAGAAAACAAATTTAGTAAAATGTTGGATAAAGCGAGATATATTTCTTGTCAATAGAGTTAAATTATACAACTTCAAACAGTTTTATATGTGAGGTAGAGTACTTTTAAAGATGTGTGAGAAATTTTAGTTGTCAACTCTGTTCATTTTATCATTACTGGATTCATTTGGCAAACGCTTCTCCTCGGATAGAAATTCCTTCATTGTATATTACGATTGTTTTACTTTAATACATGTATAACTCACATGTTAAAGTATTTTAATCGGTTAGCACTTTACACATAAACCATTCCCATGAAAAGAATTAAAAACGGGAGTGTCCTAATCTCATAATAGTCTGTACCATTAATTGTTTATTGGAATGTCCAATTAACAAACAGAATAGAGAACTAAAGAAAACCGCTCCATGACAATTAAGTCGCCTTATTAAACAAAAGTTGATTTCGACTCTGCATTTACATAGTCTTTAAGTGCATAGTGAATCCGTTAGTTAACTGAATGGATTTGAGATAAAGACCTAAAATAGGACGAACACTTGCCATTTTTGTGAAGACATTTTAACATTGTGAACTTTTCTGCATCCCTAAGGCATGCCTGGTATTCAGTAATTCGATATTTAATGAGCGCATTGTGGCACGAACTTAATGAATTTTCCTGAATTTTATTGCTTGTAACGGCATAATGACTTGATAGTTTACTGTAGAATTAGGCGTTTAATTTCTTTGATTTTAAGAGAGCATGTTAAATCAGATTTCAGGGACAAAGTTCTCTCTTTAGTCTGCATTTAGTTAATTAACAAACTCATCTACTAGGGAAACCTGCATTTAAATAAATACACAAACATGGTAATTGAGATAACAATCATTCAAACCATTTTGTATCGTTAAATGTTTATATGTTTGATTCTCACACGTCGACTAATATTACATTTCCATTAAAGTTTTAGTGATAATCTCTTGGACGCATAGTAAGTCTACCGCTTTTATGAGTTATGAACCAGACTGGCGTTAGCGAATATATGATCGATGTCGTACAATGGCACATATTTTTAACTTTAATCGCTTGGCCCTTATACAGCGGCCTCTGAAACGCAAAGACTCTAACATAATCATATTTATATTTGTGCTAGTAAAAGGAGTGTCGTACTTAGTACAAAATGCACTTTGTCATACTATATTGTTATTAAAATGCTCACTAAAACTGATGGCATATGCATGAAAGGCATATATTAAAAGTATTTGTAATTTTTATTACTTAACCTAAAACTTAAGGCTATATATTCCAGTCATTATCTATAAAATCAGCGTTTTCAAATATGTTGCAGTACCGTTAAACATTCAATAGTATATGTAAAGTTGTTGTTGTACAATTAAATGGTCGGATATTGATTCATTACATAAGATCTCTATATTAATTTTCTGTGGTATTTGTTGGTTATTTTTTATTGTATCATTAATCAGTTTACGTTCATTTACCACATTATAGAGTGCTATACAATACTGTGTACCATAGTCAGTTATATTGCTTGTCATTAGCGATGCAACACAATTTCATAAGAAATTTGTATTGAGAGGTTTCCGGTGCGCGGGGCACTGGAAATTTTCAGAAACGCTTGAAAGTGTTTTCGACCATCCTAGAGATGACATTAGAAACCCGGAGATAGTCTCGCGTGTATCTGTGTTATAAACAAGGGACGTAAAAAAACAACTGCATATGTCTCTTCAACCTGCGCCTGTAAGGGGTCTTGGCAGTTTCATAGCTGAAAATTGTATTTCTAATTAATGATATCAGGATCTCTGAGAAAAACATTATATTTGATTACGTTTAATATCAAAACTGCCATGAGCAGGTGCTTTTCACTTTACTTGCATTCCCTCAGAGGATGGTTAAGGGTAATTACTTACGTTATGTAAAAGTGCTTGTTACAAATTGTTACATTATATCCTAGGGATTTAATTACCCTAAATAGCCGAGAAAAGGTATTCTGATATTTCGTCTCTAAGTGATTTCACTTGTTAGGTCTAGATTCCATATACATATCAAAAGATTGAAGATTGAAGAAAGTCAATAGCTGTAAATCAGGAATTAGGCTTATCTGACTATATCGAGGCGAGAATACATCAAAATGAAATAATCCAAGCATTTTGGTTATTGAAATATATATAACTGAAAGCACAATGGCCTACTGGAGATATAAAATTTAGACCAATGTGCAATACACTAGACGAAGTAAGGCAGATCATAGTAAGATTGTGTCACAGATTGTACTATTCGGTACTGCTTGTTGTGGTCGGCTTAGTCGCAAGCAATAGTTATCATAAGATTCAGTAAAGTACTATTCACATCTTTGTAACTTCGAAACCTTTATGGTTATATGCAGAAACCTTCCTCGACTCGGCCTCCACCAAGGAATAGTCCGTTACTTGTCGTCCGTCGGTCAACTAATTATTAAAGTTAATTAGATTTGGTTTATTTAGCGTTTGAATTATTCACTGGCCAATCAGATCTGCCTAGGTCGAGGAACGTTTCTGAATATAGCTATAACTCTTTCTTGACTCTAACAAAACCGAACTATTCTATAAAATAAAACTTCCTTATCTAAGTTTAGAAATAACTGCAATAAAGAAAATAATGTATTATTATCGATGCTTGTCCAGTATAATGAAATAGTCCAAACAGTCCAACTGCATCTTGTTAATTTCCATTTTAGTAAAAAGAATGATATGAGATGTATATGTCAGTATGGGGAACAGTTTATTTTAAACATCATATGTAAAAATCACTATTTACTAACATTCAGTTTAAAACTTGCATGTCTGATAATGTTTCGGAAGTCTTTTGACGTCGTTAACTCAAACTTTGATATACATTAGGTACAATTAAATAATAGCTATTCACTGTGCCATTCCCATCATTACTACCCTTTAAGATTTCTTCGTTTAGTCCTTATTTTCGGAAACAGTGTTTTATCCGATCAGCTTAAAGACTAAAATATTTAGAAAAAGAAACCACAATAATTGGCTGTTACTCGCTCTGCAGTTTCATCAACAAGAATCAGATACAGTATTATTACTTTAAACGCTAAGTGTGCACCTTAGGCTTGTCTCGAGCTACATGATTTGATTTGATTTAATTTGAAGTAAATTTAAATATTAAGGTCCATCCAAAACCCCCCCCCCCCCCCCCCCCCCCCCCCCCCCTGTGATGACCATTTATATTAGGGCCCGCTTGTATGCTAGACTTGGCCAAATTTAAAACTTCGGCATGACAAAGTTACAGTCCGTACCATATGCCTATATAACCCTTATCTTCAAACTCTAAGTGTGACCTTGCTGACCTTGAGCTGGACCTGGGTCCCTTCCACACGAAACGTCGTCTTGATGTGCGACATTTGTGCCAAGTTTTTTAAAATCCTTCAATGCATGACAAAGTTACAGTCCGACCAATGTGTGCATATATGCATATATAGAGGAACCTTACCTTCAACTCTAGTATGCCTTTCCTCCCCCCCCCCCCCCCCCTTAGCAGGCTGGGTTTCACAGTCGTCTTGATGTGCTAGACATGTGTGCCTATTATTTAACCTTCAAGCCGTACAGTCCGCCAATGTGGCTATATAGAGGATTCCAACCTTCATACCCAAGGTGCTTCACCTTTGGGTGGGAGTGGGCGCACGCGACGCGTCTTGATGTCAACAGTCCCTTCTTTTCCCCCCCACTCCCCCCCCCACAAGTACGTCGGACCTTTGTGTGGGGCCACGGACGGACGGACAAACGGACAAACGGACGGACGGAAAAAAGGAAAAAAGAAAAAACGGTGGTTTTTTTTTTTTCCCCCCCCTGCGGAAAAAAAAAAAAAAAAAAAAAATTTTTTTTTTTTTTTTTTTTTTTTTATAAAAAAAAATCAGATTAAGCTATACGCTGAGCTAACATATTTGATTTGATTTATTTGAATAAATTTTATTAAGGTCCATCCTTGAGAGCATTTTATTACTTTTCTGATGAGATGGCTGTCTCCTACCATCTATCTATCTACATGTGATTTTTCTGATTCCAAAAAAGGAGAGATTTACCTGACTACAATTTCCAGTCAGTTTCAACCAAAGAGTGAATTTGATTGGTTTCCAAAAAGTAGGTCAATTGCGGTGATCAATGAGATTTGTGAGTTCGATTGACCTAGTTTGAGCTAACACATCAAAATCTCTAGATTATAATGTTTAGTCCACGAAATTCATTTCGTGCCACGAAATTAAAGTCAACGAAGCACCTCATTAACATGATAATTACATCAGCAAACATTTGTATGCAGATTAAATTGCAGAAAAAACGTATGATTCTCCCGGCAATAGTTTTGTGAGACAATTTAATGGAACTTCGACGATTTTAATACAGAATAAAAGCAGAGCAAATTCCACGAAATAATGAGTACGCGGTCAAAATCTCACTGATTGGTAGATTGTTTTACGCGAAATTACCGAAAAGTCAGATAAATCTGTATACGGTGGATAAATGAAGAAAAGATTTCAAAGACAGTTTATAAATTGTTATATTGTGCACGCTCGAAACTATAATTTTCAGACTAATGAATATTAAAAACGGGAACTTTGTTATACAGGGAATACCAAACTAAGCTATGAGTACTTTTGCTTTCAGGCGCAATATTCACATCAGAAGACAAACTTGCGAAGACTGCTTTCCGGTATGCATTGTCTAAACATAACGACATTAAGACCAACCCATTCGCCCTTGCTGCCTATATCGACGAGATTAATGTATCCGACAGTTTTACCCTCGCATCAACAAGTAAGTTGAAACATATTTATACTTGATACAACACATGCTCGTTCACAGTTTCCGGTGAAAATTTAATTTTCTCCAAAATGATATACTAAAACATTAAATGTAAAAGTAATGGCTAGAATCAACAACATAAGTTAAAATCTAGGAAGCAGTTTGCAAAACTCCTTTGAAAATATTGGTGAGTTTGGATTAACGGCACCGCTGCACTATTTGTTATATTGGAATTTTCATACGCGTTTGTAACGCTTTATAATTTGGTAGGGTTTAATTATAAATATACAGATATACTTTCCAGAAAGTTATACTGGAACTTTTTTTTTAGTATTCATTCTAAAATATGTTATTTTCAGAGAATTTGAAGAACTTTAATTTACCATCAAGAGATCGAGCAGCTTTAAGGTCCGCTTAATATGCATCAATTTAACTCTTTAGAACTACTACTTAAACCCGCCATTCACATATAATATACGTTTGTAGGTTAACCATAGGACACACAGCGACATACATTTCACTCTCGGATGTAAGAAAAGCTCGAATCAAATGTGTTAGATTGTGTTGTTTGTGCATTTAAAGGATCACTAAAATATACTAATTAAAAGGTATCTCCTGAGTTAATCTATATCAACGCCTTTACTCCGAAGGAAGGAAGACAGACAAATTGCCCACGGTGCATTAAATTCACCGGAACATTAGCGTGTAAATTGCAATCTATCCGCTTCAAGTAATAGGGAACTAGAAAAAACGTCTGAGACATATGTTGAAACTCTGACGTTCATGAAATCAGAAACTCGGACAAAAATTGCAGATTCAAGATCTTTCCAAACGCTGCAAATTAACACTTGTCTGGTTCAATGAAATGATGTCTGGCATTTAATCTTGTCCAGATATGGAACGTTCTCAATCAAGTGTCTCCTGCTTTGCTGATATTACCGTAACGGACTTTTTTTCGTGTATTAAGAGCGTTCATTTGACATAAAAAATTTAAGGACAGCTTTTTTACCACACACATTTTCTGTATTTACAATTTATAAAAAATATCTAGAGAGTGCGTTGAAGGCTTTCCATACATAATTTATTTCTTAAAGCGTTCTAATTTATAACATTAAATTGCTACAAGTTTGTGACACGTCTCGGAAAATTTCTAGTAAATATAACAGGGAAATGAACCTGAATAGGAATTAAGGTTAATGTAAAATAATATCATCTTTAAACTCTCCTGTCCAATACAATATTATACAATGCATTACTACAACTCGTACACGAAACATAGCAACTACAGTACTAATTTCCGTATCATATTATTCTCAGATCATTTTGAGCTTTATAATATACATTCATCATGAAAATGATATTAATGTTTCACACAAAACTTTTGAGTTTAAAAGTTAATGATTTCCCCAACATTTTTGTAGTTCAATTGTCGTATGTTATTAATTATTACGACTTCTTATTGTAGTTTGTGACAGAATGGCTGATGGTGTGTTTCTGTTTTTTGGGGTCAAGGACATGAAGTCTCTCGATATCGCCCAATCAATCACAAAAACATTCCACATGCCTTATCTGTCCCCCAGCACTTCCATGTGGACACCAAAGTCGGAATATGGATTTGAAGTCCATATGAAACCAGATTTTTCCTATGCCATTGTGGATATGATTCTGCATTTTGAATGGACAAAGATTCATTATGTCTACGATTCAGACGAAGGTACATGTATATATTTTGAATAAATGTTTACAAAACGTGGTATGATTAAAATCATTTGTTGCAGATGCATTTTGTCCTCGATGTTGAGTTAAAAACCTCAAATTATGTGACGTTTAATGACGTTTAGTTTCATTAGGGTGCAGTAAGATCTCATTTGGCAATTTTACAATAAACACAATGACGTACTAAATATTCGTCGAAATAAACGTGACTCTTATTAAAATGCAACTATTGCAAAACTATAAAAAAATGAAAAACTGGCATTGGTTTATTGGTTGACAAGTCCTTGGATAAACAAAGTTGTTAGCATTTGCATATAGAGTCCCAGTCTGTCTGTATAACTATTGTTTCTTTTGTATACATGTAGAAGATAATTGTTGGTTTTGGTATTATATCACGTTATAATTTCATCGAGTGGGCACCAAAAGTGATATTTTCACGAGTGGCGCAGCCACGAGTGAAAATAGCTACTTTTGGTGTTCACGAGTGAAATTATCGTGATATTACATCGATACCAACAATTTTTCTGTTTATTTTATGTTTATAACTCTACTTTTGTTGAGTTTGTTTCAATAAAATGTCGAAAATCGCGGGAAACGTCATCAGAAAGCATAACACATGACGTCATTTTAACGACGTCATCAACGTATGGTTTCTGGCGTTCGTTACACTCGGTATCAATTTTGACGTTGACCCGGGAGAAAATTTTGATAATTTTCACTGAGTGGACAGTTAGTTTTTCGAATATAATTCACCGTTATATTTCGATAAACCACCGAAAAACATAAAATAAACTTTATTATCTTTTGTATACTGTAACATTGGTAAGACTAATAATAAAGAAATAAGTATTCATTATAGATTTTTTTTCTAAAGCCGACTTAACCATATTTTATTGTAATGTAAAAAAAACATACAAAGGAAAATGGTTGGACGGTAAGTTCTACCATCATTATCAGGCGTTCAAAAAGAACTTGTTGCTCAATAAGTAGGTAACATTTGATGCAGTCTGGGACTGTTGTTCAAAACTTGATTATCCAACATGCAAATTCATTTTGCATACCCTAGATTGTCTCTAATGTTCCAGGTGTACGTTAAAAATGAAAACTTGATGTTTCGTACTTACTGTTGTGTATTGAACAGTTGAGTAAGATTACTATTTATACAAAAAATATCGACAAACTGCGTTAAGAACATCATAACAAATGTTAAGCGTCTAAGCAGTTTTCCTGTTTTCTTGTTCCTTGCTCTTAATGGCCACATTTTCTTCACAGAGATGACCGTTCAATACAAATGAGGTTTCTATTTGCGGCAATGCAGTCAATTATGGAATAACTGGCGAATCTGTCAGAACAAATTCTTTCACCGATTAACTGTTTATTGGAAAAATAGTCCGGAATCCTGGAAAAGTGCTCTGAACAATTGCCATGCTTTTAGAGTTAATGCCCGACTGTACAGATAGACTGTTTTTGTGCATTTGCAAGTAGAAACATCTATGTTAGCAAACATTATGAACAGTCGATCAAATCTGGCAAAAATACGTAAATGTAGTCCGTCTCATTTGCAAATAGATTGCAAATTGGTCTTTATTCTTATTTCATAGTATGGCACAATTAAGGAAAATTGGGTTACGACTTTCCATCTAAATAACAGTACGGTATCAAAACTACTTATGCAAAACAGGACACGAACAAAGACGGCAATATTGTGTTTCATTTGAGGTCGAAATGTTGATTAGTGTAACGTAGTTTAAATAGCACAGTCTCTGACTGACTTTTATTCGTTTTTGAACAGATGCATAAAACATGAATTTTCAGTAAAATAATTATTATATTTGTTATTTGTTACATAAAGGTAATTGTTTCACCCCATATACCAAATATTCGTTATTTAATGTTGATAAATCGTTTGATTTCCTTCTTTACATGTCATTCACTGCCAACTCTATAGTTAGTTTGACAGAAGCTATAAATGCCCGATTTTGTAAATTATTCATGTTAAAGAACAATTTAAAAGTTTGTGTCTTTTGCTGATGAGCATACTAATTAACCAGATACTGTTCTTGTCTGTTTCACAAAACAAATTTACTTATTTTCATATTGAAATAAAGGAACTACATGTCATAAGCCACCTTTTATTATAATATATCTTACAATTCCATGTCAATGTTTTACTGTTTAAATAATTTATAAACAAATGTGACAAAAACAGAATTTTATGACAATTTAAAACAATATTTAATAAATAAAAAAGTAACATTTAAAACTATATTCATGTGGTTACATCCCCGCGCGTATCAAACAGGATCGGTTGAAACCTCATCAGCTTCGCCACTGCTTTGAAATTACACACTTTTCATGGTTTTGAATCGGTCTACAAGTTTCAAACATGAACGTATCTTTTTAAAATTTAAAACATTTATTCGTATGATAAAGACCTTTGCATAGACATATAAGTCATAGTTATAAACCAAAAACTATTCGATTTCAATTTGGAAAATTTTGGAATTTACAAAATTCGCTGGAACGTGTTACATGTATCTACATAATTCATATTTGGTGTTGTTTTAGGTTTGCAACATATGCAAATGGTCTTGTCTTTACTTCGGAACGTGATGGAAGGAGGTCACCAGTTCAATGTGAAAATTGTGGCACGTCGATTGTACAATATTGAACATGCACATGACGAATTGCGCCAGTTAGATAAAATGGAACCCGATCAAGAGCAACATAAATTTATTGTATTCGATCTCTCAACGGAAAAAGCATACCGGGATATTTTGCGGCAGGTAAATAGTTTTTAAACATTGAACTGCAGAACCATTAGAGACCTAACCGTAAATTTAGAAAGTTTTTCATTGTCACTAAATCAAACGGATTCAGACTTTGTTAATTTGGAAAATCCATACCTTGACAAACATATTAAAAATGTGTTGACTTACTGTGGATACTATTTATTAGAAGCAAATAACATTGAATCTTTTAACATCGGCTTTAGCAACAGAGAAGTCTGATGTATTTAAAATGACCCTTTGTCATCCTGCATGCATATATATATTATCCATACGTTAAATGCATTTTAAGTCCTACGAAGTGCTGAACTTAAATACGGATTCTATTTTTACTGGTTAAATCATCTAGAAAAGCAGAGTTAAACAGTTACCTCTTTTGATTCCGCTCCTAGTTATGAATATCATTTTTGTCAATATCACACACATGCTCTCATGTACATTATATCTTTCCTTTCTCAACGTTTTACATTTCTATACCAAGAAGAGTACACATTAAACAACTGATCCAGAAGTTTATGCTTAAATTTAGAGATAGACAATTCTATTTTACAAAGGGATATCTCGTGCACGAGGCTGGTTCACGCCATGAGACATATCACCCCTACCTTTCATTCTAACCAACCTGTTATCTTCGCGATTTGGGGTCTACTTGATTCAGTGCTGTGCATTTTTCTGAACGTTCTAGTACCTTTTCAAAAATTGTTGTCTGTTGTCTGATGTAAATCATTCATTGATATAAGATATTACTTTATGGAATTCATATGTGTATTATTTTCTACTACTTTATCTTTTACCAAGTTTGAGTTTGTCTGAACGGATGCGTGTTTGGTTTGGCTATATGTATACTGTTGCACAAAATTTTCGCTGCAAAACGTTTCTTCCTGTTTTATACTTAAGCGCGTATTTCTTTTGCTATCTTGCCGTATTTCTATCCCGCGGACAGCATTAGTCTAATTTTCCATTGTTTTATTTTGTTTCGTCATGAATGTGTTCTCTGCTCTTTATGACCAATATTAAAAAAGTATTATTTCCCACAGGCATCAGTTACTGAGGAAGAATACACTTTGCAAAAACTGTACTGTTAAGGAATGCAATTTAGATGTTTTACAACCAATTTTCTCCTCTGTTAAAAAGCAGAAGGCGACAAAATTCTGCTTCGCAAACTGCTTCAAATAAATAAATGTTTGAGAACTCTTGTCACTTTGAAAGGCTATATAGGTCTGAATATTTGTTATCTATTTTTATTCTGTCAATACTAATCAAGGAGAAGTGTGCATATGACAGATAAGCCTTGAAGAATGGTGTCCGCTTCTGTCTAACAGATTATGATATTCACATTAGGACAGGAAAAGAGCTTTTTTAGTCTCAAATGTAGCCTCAAATGGATGGTCGGACGTAAATAAGTGAAAGTAATCAGTCATTTAACATAGACAATATTTCTAAAATTAAAGTGTCATTAATCAAGAACCAACTCTTCAGACAACAACGTTTGTCACAATTTTGCTATAAATAGGTATGCTAATGTTATAGAATGCCTGCAATATTGAAATACTGCCAATATAACTTGAAGCGAGTTTTTAGCGTCTAATTATTGTATATGACGTCATTTTGAAAGTATGAAATGACGCATTTAATCAGGATGATGTAATTCTGTATTTACCGGACATAAAAGCTGATTTTCTTTTGCATATCAATATTGAAATATTGTCCTGTTCAATATGATATACAAAAAGGTAATTTCCAATGATTTTGTCAAATGGCCTCTTTACCGTATCGCCAGTTAAATTTATTATTGAAAGACTAATCGTAGCGAAGATCAGAAGAGATATTTAGAGATATTTAGAAATTCAGTGACTTAAGCTTCATGAACATAAGCAATTGTGAAATAAAATAAGTGAGTCATTTTCCAGAGCCTGTTTTACGTAAGCAATTACCTTTTGGAATGGATATAGATTTGCGAAAAGGAAAGTTATGTATGTCAAGCACTTTGTCTCGGTAAACCGACAAATTCGAACCATAACTTGTTATTTTCAAAAACAATAGGACTAAATAAAAAGCGAGTGTATAAATACTAAACCACATCAAGATTTTGTGTCAAACCAAAATATCTCGTACGATTAATGTATGTTAAATGTGTTGCAAGCCTTTGTTGAACAGTGAGCCGAAATAGTTGTTGCAATTATTTCAATATGACGGTTTTATATTGCTTCAACATTTTCCAAACGTGTAATTAAAAATTCTAAATTTATAGTGAATATGACGAACAGCAAAAACAATCTCCCAAATAAGGCTACATATTACTATTTCATTTTTCAAGACAGTGTTGTTTTTTTAAATGGTAATTCTTTGTTATTTAAAGACAATTCAGTCATTTTGGCTAATGAATAATAACATACGGGTCACAATACACTGCAGCGTACTTGCATATTTTAGTACCACACACGTTTGGCCATATAACACTATTTTTGCAAGTTTGACTCAACACGATGACTAATTTTATCTGAATAGCTTTAATATATTCATTCTAAATTGACTTCAACATAAATAAGCAAAGTTTATTGTTCACATCAAATAACGCTTCACATCTGATAAAACTTCACATCAGAAAAATGTCTCCCCCCTAGGAAATTGAAGACTTCCAACAAAAACTCGTCTTTCAATGTTTCGGTCACTCAGTTAATGAATTCTCCAATGCCAATGACAAAAACAGCCAACGGGACTCCGGCTGTAATTGGAACACCAGCTATCGGATACAAATTGTATTATCAAACATCCCCTAGGAGATACATTCTGAACTGAAGGTATTCAGCAGTGTTTACACCAAATTAAACATACTCAATTAGATGTCCACGCAATTAACGTAGATACAAACCGTAACGTCAGTCCGGAAATGTTTTATAATTCTCGCTAACGGTTGACCGTATGCAACTTTCGGAAGAAGCGTTTAATCTTAATACACTTACAAATAATTGGTCGTTATCAACTGAAATATGCTCTTGAAAGTAAGCAGTACATTTGTAACAGCACTTAATACATCTATTTTGTGGTCTATAAACATATTGAAGACATATTGTCGCCATGAATTCCCTCATCAGTGTCCAAACCAGACAATAACTTGACGTGTACGGTCATATATATGTTTATATCGACTGAATGTCAGCAAGTTTTTTTATATTTGGCAAACAAATTTACTGATAGCATAATGATAAACCCATGTTCTATTCACTCTAAAACAATGTTAAAATATGCCTTTCTTTCGTATTCAAGTCGATTCGTCAAAAGAAAGAGTTGCCAGAAAGCCTTTCTTATTGTTTGCAATATCATTGAACAAAATACTGCGCTTTATTTCTAACAATCATGTACTTTTCGATTTAAAAAACAAAATAACGATTATTTTTGGTACAAATAAAGGTCATTTCCGCCGGTAAGACATCTTTCTGGGTAAAGTAATGGGCTACTTGTAATTGTGGTCATGCGATGCTTACTGTCTGCAAAAATATGAAGAAAAAGTTACGGCAATATTCTTTTTAAAACACGAAATTTGATAAAATTAGAAATTTCATGAAAATTAAACATTTCAATTGTTTATGACAATCTTAGACCACAACTGAAATTCTACAAATTATCAAAAGATCTAACATGTAATTATGTTTTTTTTAACAGAATCAATTGATAACAGCAGTTACTTTGTAGATACGCTTGTTTTGGTAATACCATTGTGAATCTGATGTCCAGGAGGAACCACGAGGTTCATCAACATTCTGCAAAAATGTTTCTAATACATTTTAATTACTCAATTTTAAAATGTACCAGTAAAAATTTGGTTGCTTCTTTATCGGTTCATTTTTTCATACAAATGTGTCAATGTTTATCGTTTTAGAAATGTCAATGTTCTTTGTCTGCTGTATGATTCTTAAGATCACAGTTGGACGGTTATTTGAAAGGATTACCCTTCTTGTTTCAATGCAAAGGTTCTAGTTTATAATAGCAAATTTCAACGTATTTCACATACGAAAGAATTTATGTGTCTTAAATCTTCTTTGCATGATCCTTAAGATCACAGTTGGGTAGTTATTTGAAAGGATTATCGTCTTTGCTTTTCAATTAATGTTTCATTTCAAAGGTTCTAGTTCATTAAGTACAACGTACTTTTCAGTCGAAAGAATTGATGCTTTGTTGTATTTTCAAGGCATTAACCATTGTACATACTCTATTTCTATTGTTTTCGAATTTAAAATGCTGCAAGACTAAAAAAAAACATTAATTTTGTCTAATTACTTCGGTTTTATGAATGAAGCTTCATCTTATATCTAATGTCCCCACGGTGTGTCACCAATAAGTTGCCGTTGTCTGTGTCAGCTAATCAGTTTTTGATCATTCTCTTAGTCCTCATAAATTTGTACATGTAACATCTGGCATTAGTTTGCCAATAGCTATCCAACCATTAGTTTACCAATAGCTATCCAACCAATAGTTTGTCAATAGCTATCCAACAAGAAGTGTGTTAGTGACAGACAAGTTGGTGAAAAGAGTTACATATTTCTTGCAAATAAAAGAATAATGTTAAGGATAGGAAAATCATTTTAATTCTCTTACATTAACAGACAAAGTAGTTTTAGAGATGGATCATTTAAAAGACAAAAATTCTTATAGGAAAGGACATTGTCTATTCTATGTAAAGAAACGACTACTTTAGAACAGAAACAAAACGTGTATCTAAGTGTCCTCTGTGATAAGTTTGACACATGAAGAAAGTCTTTTACATTTTATTAACATATTAGAACATAGTTTTATTTAAAACACATTTGTTTTTCATTTATTCTAAAATATATCTGGCATTTTGACTTCCAGAACTTCTTCCACAAATATTTTCTTTGACGACTAAAGTTTGTTGATCGAAATGACCATATTACAACATCATCATTGTTGTTATTTCACATTTAGGAGATCTGCCATTGTTTCAGTTCTCTCTGGACATCCAAGTCTACCGATTATCTCTAATATAGGGAGAACTAAATCAATTTTATGACTTGGCAGAAACATTAATGCTACATATGATACAGGAAACATAACAAAGACTATTTCTGCTTATGTACACAATAACGGGCGTCTAAATGAAGGGTCCTGTGTGTGTAAAATAATAAAGCTGCTATTTTATACAAGGAGATCAGAATACATATCTTGACACTTACATGGTTAATATTACTAAACAGCACAGGAAACTTATCATTAAAGGAAAACTACTATGAAAACAAAAAATATATTAAAAAATCATACTAGACCAGAGGCAGTCACGCACTATGATATGTAATATATAAAACTAATTCATTTTTCGGAAAGTACGAGACAAAATAAAGAGCAAGGGCAACCGAAAGGTTATAGACAAACTTTTAAACTTTTTTGTCGATATTTAAGCAAACAAAACGATATCTAAATACGCATGTCGAAATGTCGCCACAAAACCCCCCTTATCATAGCCGAAACCTAAAATCATTTCACATTTAATCAAATTGACGTGCACTTTCTGTACATATATATATATCAGACTCAGAAGTTTTTATTTACTTACACAATGGTATTTTTATTTACAGTTTATATTTTTCCATGTTGCAATTTTTTTAAGTCTTACCTACGTCACATTGTAGCAAAGTAATCTTGATGGACTGCGTTTGTATTGAAGGACGGCCTTCTATCATCTCCAAAACAGAAATAATTCAAAACCAAATATGAAAAATTTATTAAACAAGAAGAAGTGAGTATCTCATTGAAACGTTACTAAGCTAAGAATATTATTTTACACAACTATAGGCAATGTAAAAATATACAAGAAAAACTATTTTTGTGTCGCCCTTTCGGAGAAAAGGCGATACATAGGGATCGCTTTGTCCGTCGGTCCGTCCGTCGGTCCGTCCGTCGGTCCGCTCCGTCCGTCCGTCCGTCCGTCACACAAACTTAACGTTGGCTATAACTTTGGCATTTCTTAAGATTTCTTCATCAAACTTTACAATTGTATTGCTGATGACAATAGGGTCATGATGCCACCAAATTTTGTAGGTCAAAGTCATATTTGACAGAGTTATGCCCCTTTTTGTACGTGGATTTTGTCATGAAAACTTAACGTTGGCTACAACTTTGCCATTTCTTAAGATTTCTTCATCAAACTTTACAATTGTATTGCTTATGAAATAAGGGTCGTGATGCTGCCAAATTGTGTAGGTCAAGGTCATATTTGACAGAGTTATGCCCCTTTTTATACTTAGATTTTTGCTATAACTTTGCCATTTCTTAAGATTTCTTTATCAAACTTTCAAATTGTATTTCTTATGTCAAAAGGGTTGTGATGCCGCCAAATTGTGTAGGTCAAGGTCATATTTGACAGAGTTGTGCCCCTTTTTGTACTTAGATTTTGTCACGAAAACTTAATGTTGGCTATAATTTTGCCATTTCTTAAGATTTCTTCATCAAACTTTCAAATTGCATTGCTTATGACATAGGGGTCGTGATGCCGCCAAAGTTTGTAGGTCAAGGTCATATTTGACGAGTTATGCCCCTTTATATATTTAGATTTTTGCTATAACTTTTGCCATTTCTTAAGATTTCTTTATCAAACTTTCAAATTATATTGCTTATGTCAAAAGGGTTGTGATGCCGCCAATTTTGTAGGTCAAGGTCTTATTTGACAGAGTTATGCCCCTTTTTGTGCTTAGATTTTGTCCCAAAACTTAATGTTGGCTATAACTTTGCCATTTCTTAAGATTTCTTCATCAAACTTTCAAATTGTATTGCTTATGACATAAGGGTCATGATGCCGCCAAAGTTTGTTGGTCAAGGTCATATTTGACAGAGTTATGCCCCTTTTTACACTTAGATTTTGTCACAAAATTGTTGGTTATTCTGACAAAGCATAAGAGGGCGACACAAGTGTTCTACTGAACACCCATCTAGTAAATCTATTAAACTTGCGTTTGACCAGCAATTGGGTAACCTTTCGACCGCCAATGAAATGAGATGTTCAATAGCTCATATCTCTCAACCTAATATGTTGTTACATCTAAACTAGTGTCAATTATGAGTGTAGAGTAATAATACTTTCTCGACAAGTGAAATACGGTCAAAATATTGATTAAATATTTGAGAAGAAAACGCATGTCACGGTACGGACTTAATCACAATTGGGGAGAAAATGTGTAAGCGGCCGGTTAGCTCAGTCGGTAGAGCATTTACCCTATAAGCGAAGGGTCGTGGGTTCCCGGGTACATTTTTCTTATCTTATGACATTTGGCGCCTTCTTACTTCATAAAGATAAAATTTGATAGGAGTCTAGCTACCCATCTCTTTTATATACTCAAAACCACGCCCGAACATCTTTTTAGCTTACATAGCACAAACTGCCAGAGTCAGCTATTAGGATCGCATTATGGCCGGTGTCCGTCGTACGTCGTATGTCAGGTCCTTCAAACGACATCTTCTCTGAAAACACTACGCCAATAATGGTTATACTATAACTTTGCAGGGATGTTCCTTGCATGAAGCCCTTTCATAGTTGTCCAAATAATTATATTTCATGCAGAACTCTGGTTGTCATGGCAACGGAAAGGAAAAACTTTAAAAATCTTCTTCTCAAGAACAAGGAGGCCTAGTGTCAAGATATTTGGCATGTGACAGTACCTAGTAGACCTCTAAGAAGATTGTTCAAATCATAACCCCCGGGTCAAGATTGACCCAACCCGGGGGTCACTTGTTTTTGCATAGGCTTTGTAGGAAAAACTTTTAAAAGTCTTCTTCTCTGAAACCACAGAACCTAGAGCTTAGATAATATGAGGGATAACCTAGTTGACCGCTACTTAGATTGTTAAAATTATGAACCCAGGGTCAAAATCGATCTCGCCCGAGGGTCACTATTTTTTATGCAAGCTTAACTAGGAAAAACATAAAATGCTTCTTCTCTTACACCACAATGACCTAGAGCGTAGATTTTTATTATGTGGCATTGACTAGTGAACCTTTACTAAGATTGTTCATATACTGACCCCGCCCGGGGGTCTCTTGGTTTTACATAGGCTTATATAGATAAAATCTTTATTTCTGAAACCACAAGGACTAAAGCTTAGATGTTTGGCATGTATCATTTCCTAGTTGACATATTCCAAGATTGTTCAAATTATGTCCCCCAGGTCAAACTTGACCCTTCCTGCTATTGATGACCTTGTATTACAGTCAGTGGTAGCCAGGGGAGCGATATAGGGCCATCATGACCCTCTTATTAAAAGATTGTTTTTGTTTTCAAAATTTGTTCATACAAAATTAAAATGTCTTTTGTACTCATATTTCGTCACTCCTCCAAGTTCAGAATGGTTTATAGGTAACAAATCTTAACTAGTCCGTCCAATATTACGAAATTGCTTTTTGTTATCACGAAATGGTTTTAATCATGACACAATAATGACGCGTGAATTTTATGTCATTCATTCAACTAAGCGTTGCCAACCATTTTGTTCTGTTTGATACATTAACAGTCATGTATTTTCGTACGGAATACGATTTGGCCTTGTATTGTTTCTTGAAGCACGCTGTGAATGGCAAGCAACTGATTCTTCTTTTGTGATTAGATTTGTCATAAACGTAACCCTTTGTTACTTTTCGAATTTAGAGAAACAAGACGGAAATATATATAAGTTGTTCTGTTTGAGAAAATATCCTAGATATTTGTTGCCCAAAATTGCTTTATAGAAGCCTTCTTATGACGTCACATGATTTTACTTGTAGCTGATATTTGATATATCCCGGACATCTCCCTATGTACGTTTGTTGTATTTTATTTCAGTTCATATTACTTTGTCAATATATATCAACAAAAAGACTGCTTATGACAGAAAGGCTGTAAGAGAAGCGTATCATGCTCTTCTTAACATTTTCAGACAATTCTTCTGAGATTAGGATCAATATTTCCAGTCTATATTTTATCTCGAAGTCCATTAACCAGACATGGATACGACTGCGGGATACTTTTCATAACGCATCATATATGTTCGGCATCTGTATAAAACTGTTTTGGAGGGCTCTGCAAACAAGTAACGCTTTTCACGTAGGTCGAAGCGTTTTATGTCACAATCTTTCAAAGCGTTTTCGTTATTATACTTTTACTGCGCAAATATAACCGAAAGGTGGACCAGTCTAAATCTTTGAGGGAACTTTAAACAAACCAAAGACTTAGACATCAGTTTTCATAATCAATTTAATAGCAGATTAATCTCGAACATGTGCCAATAAAAGATACTATGTGGCCGCTTTTAGCTGTTCCAATCGTCTATGGAATTGCCCCACAATTTGTAACATTGTACTACAACAACTTTTCTTGTAATCTTCGAGTTTAGTTAGGACACCCATGCTTCCATATTATGTTTATCAGTTTTGTACACAAGGGCAACAAAATCAATTTAATGGCTTTTCTGATATATTAATGATTTATGGGATGCAACAAACCTAGCACTGTAACGTCTCTACAGTCGACGATTGCTGGAAATTAATAAAACACTTGAGAATTTACTAATATATGTTTATAGTTGTAGTTTTCATAGATTGTCAATTTAGCTTTTTAAAAAGATACTTTTGTCAGATCTAGACAGATTCGGTAACGTGTACGTTGAAAATCTCAAAACTGAAATGTTCAACACACGGCGGACTTGGCAAAAGACCAATGTTACCACTACTTTTTATGAAGATGCCACACAGAGATATAGTGGCATAGAGCAACCGGTATTCAGTCACCTATTCATCCGGATTTTTTACTAAATCTTAAACAAATCTGTCTTAGAGAGCCTTTTTTAATTTATACTAATTCATTTACGCTCGATTGCGAAACAAGTTCTTATAACTGATATTAATGGCTATTATTTTAGAGCAGCTTTATTTTGAGGATAAAACCTTTATTACATTGCATATGGCTTTTTAACAAGGTTTCACACGTGACACCTTGTTATAGTAGGCAATTTTGAAAACGACTAAGCGGAGGGGCTTATACGTTTGACGCTGGCCGGAGTAAGCCGGGGTACGCCGGTATATCCAAACCTCATTGCTTAAAAGGCGCCGATTTCATTCTGGCTTTTTGAAACGAATAGAACGGCGTACGCCTGATGCGTCAAACGTATAGCCCCTGACAGTTTGAACAGCCATAGGTTTCTCCTTTCGCCTGCAAAGTAGATCGACTTTAGCTGAAACGCGTGTGGATCGTGTTTGTGATCTCGACTTAAAAATAAACTAAAACCCGTTTCCGTTGCGTAATACACGTGTTAATGCTTTAAATCTTGTAACACTAATGTAGGCAAAATTCAGAGTATTTGAATTACTACACCATCAGGCAGATTCAGGATCAAGTCTTGTTTTTGGCATCCCGCATATATACATGTATCATGGAAATTAAACGTAATCGAGAGGAGTATTTGGATCCGACATTTCATACAATGTGAACATCCTTATTTCCATTCAGTAAAATTACATGCGTGCTTAAAACGGAAATGGATAATAAAAGTGGGTTTTTATACGCCCGGAGGGACGTATTATGTTATCGCCTCGGTGTCCGTCTGTCCGTTAGCAATTTCCCTTCCGCTCTCTAACTGTTGAACCCCTTAAAGGATTTCGAAGAAACCTGACACAAATGTTAACCAGACTGAGACGACGTGCAGAAGCAATGTTCCGGATGGGTGGATTCAAGGTCAAGGTCATACTTAGCGGTCAAAGGTCATATGATTTTGTTTCCCTTCCGCTCTGTAACTCTTGAACCCCTTGAAGGATTTCGAAGAAACCTGACACAAATGTTAACCAGACTGAGACGACGTGCAGAAGCAATGTTCCGGATGGGTGGATTCAAGGTCAAGGTCATACTTAGCGGTCAAAGGTCATATGTTTTGTTTCCCTTCCACTCTGTAACTCTTGAACCCCTTGAAGGATTTCAAAGAAACCTGACACAAATGTTAACCAGACTGAGACGACGTGCAGAAGCAATGTTCCGGATGGGTGGATTCAAGGTCAAGGTCATACTTAGCGGTCAAAGGTCATATGATTTTGTTTCCCTTCCGCTCTGTAACCTTTGAACCCCTTGAAGGATTTCGAAGAAACCTGACACAAATGTTAACCAGACTGAGACGACGTGCAGAAGCAATGTTCCGGACGTCTGTCCGTCTGTCCGTCTGTCCGTCCGTCCGTCTGTCCGTTAGCAATTTCCCTTCCGCTCTGTAACTCTTGAACCCCTTGAAGGATTTCAAACCTGACACAAATGTTAACCAGACTGAGACGACGTGCAGAAGCAATGTTCCGGATGGGTGGATTCAAGGTCAAGGTCATACTTAGCGGTCAAAGGTCATATGATTTTGTTTCCCTTCCGCTCTGTAACTCTTGAACCCCCTTGAAGGATTTCGAAGAAACCTGACACAAATGTTAACCAGACTGAGACGACGTGCAGAAGCAATGTTCCGGATGGCTGGATTCAAGGTCAAGGTCGCACTTAGGGTTGTTTTGTTTCCCTTCCGCTCTGTAACTCTTGAACCCCGTGAAGGATTTCGAAGAAACCTGACACAACTGTTTACCACATTGAGACGATGTGCAGAAGCCATGTTCCGGATGGCTCACTTCAAGGTCAAGGTCACACTTAGGGTTCAAGCGTCATATAACTGTGTGGATATTGCTCTGCTTTGCTCTTGATTACAGTGCTCTTGTTTTTATTTGGGAGATTCTATTTTGTTTACTTAATTTTTTTATTGAATTACTTCCCTTTTATGTTACTATCATAGCATATTTTGTAACTTTTTTATTATTGGCAGTACGGAAAAACCGAGACCACTTTTCTGTGGTACAACATGAATGGTACCTCCAATTGTTTGGTGTTTTTTGACTTTTTGTACCAGGTTAGGATTTTCTGGTTGGGGACTTAGATTTTTTTATATAACTTCAATTTTTTATTCTTGTTCCTGTCCGTTGGGCTTCAACAGCCTAAATTTTGCTCCCATTCTCTGATACAACACTTCGGGCGTATCTTGCTGCGCTTTGCGGTGCTCTTGTTATTAAAGGGGGAGGTATTATAAACATAAACGATGAAGTAAATAAATGATACAATGTATTCGGTTTAATTGTCGGATTTCATCAAATGATTTTAAATCCATTCGGACTCGAAAAGACACCCCGCCATTTTGAATGACCACAAAATAGCGACCGATAGTGGCGACCCTTAACTTAGCGACCGATAGACGTTATTGAGATATGCTGAGTTACTCCGCTTGAGTTAACGGTGTAACCGGTGAAGAGGTTAAATAATTTCTGTTACCTCCAGAGAGTTACAACGTGTTTACTGTTCGTTTTATAAACAATAGAAAATGATCCTAGACGAGAAAGAATGGCCTTCTTTGGCCAAGGCATGTTTGGTAAAGTGTTGAATTACATAATTGAAATCACTTAAATATTAACTTATCATATTTGCAGTCTCACGTAATTAAAAGCTTGTTTTTTTTTTTAATATTTGAAGAAATGGATTGCTTTGCATTTACTAGGCAATATCCCCAGACTTTTTCCAACTTTACCGGTTAGTTTGTCTAGATCATCTTGTAACATAGTGCAACCTGTAAATATTTTGAATGCTCGGATTTAATTGAATATAGCTAGGAAGTGTCTCCTTGTCTGGTCCCTGGAATTTTATTGAGTGAACCAGACTTGGAAATTGTGCTTGTCTGGTTCAACTGGACAGAGACAAATGGGGGGATATGTATCAACGTCCAGCTCTATTTCTGTTAACCGACAACCTATACTGTAAAATTATTTGTAACATATTAAAAAACTTTTATTACTTTTTGAAATACATGTATTTGCTTGACCTGAGTGAGAGGAAAGCAGTGTCTTTATTTATGCTAAATTTACTAATAGTTCATTTTTCTACTATTGCATAACTTTGCACCAGTTAATGGGAGTGTGTCTTTAAATTCAATTGTTCACACATTTGTACAACACACATCAAATGTCACATAAACAATATCGGATTTATTCAAAGATATAAATGTTCTTGTTATTACTGAAGCATAATATATTTCATTTATAGTATTGCTATGTTAGTGCTCACCATGTACATACTTCATTAATAGTGTTACTATTTAAGTGCTCACCATTTTGCAGAGGACACCTTGTTGTCAGCACTTTCAGTGCTTTGATTTATATTTAAAAGCGATCTCGTTTCATCCTTAAGGTGCTAGAAATGTACAAACGACTGGTGTGGTTATTGAAATTCCAGGAGCACAATGATATGTTGGTCTTATTTTACCAAATAAGATTTCTTACTGGCAGATATGAGCTTTATGGTCCAAATTTACAATAAGAAAGGTTTTATGGCAACTCTTTTTCGTGAAGAAATGACGAAAGAAAGGCATATATCAACATTGTTTTATTGTTTTAAAGAGCACAGGACATGGTTCTATTCTATCAGTAAATTTATTTTTCTATATTTGTCAATTCAGTGTGATCCTGTGACTTTTTAAATAGGTGGACTGGATTGTTTTAACTCTTATATGCTATATCTGCCACTGAAAACGCAATATTTTGCTAAATGTTATTTGTATACTTTCAGTGTAATTTCCTTCGTTTACATACTGTGTATAAATATTCCTGATACCCTGATACTTTTCAATGTGTATAGTCAAATTCTGCTGGGTCATCAGCAATTTTCAATAGATAAATTAGGTTCAGATTTCCTGGTCTCTTCAGCACTGATATCAGTATCGAGCTTATAACTGGTTGAAATGTTCGATTGAAACATTGTGCCTACATGAAACGTTAGCTCCAAATATCTCAAAGAATTGCTTAACAGCTCTGACATTTAATTCATAGCCAGGATAATTTAACTGATTCGTTAAATGAGTTTTATAAAATTAAGGAATCTTTCATCAGGACAATTTCTATTGAAGTATTTTAAAATTCATGGTTTAAACAAAAAAGTTTGCTTAACGTCATTCAAATAACTTGAAGAATTCATTACAGTGCCAAAAATAGAATTAATTGTGGCGAGTTTGAGTGTAATTAAATATTCGTCACATAATTAGTCGTCTTCGAACCAAAAATAACAGTACCAATTAATTGTCCAGACGAACGAAATAAGTATATGTCACTGGCAATTTATACACATCACTAGACACATTTTACTTATGTTTACGTCTTTTAAGAAATACATTTTATTTTCTTCACTTGAATTTAACGAGACAACTCTAAGTATCAACATGCGTAGAATGTTCTCAATTTGTGTTGTTTGTAGGACTGCATAAAGCTGCAATAATATTTGCGCCAATTCTTAAGAGTTCAGTACCATGCTGCAGTTGTGTTTTATGTTTTCTAATCATGAATGGTAGCTGACTGAATGTGTAAGGTTTCATTTAGGTGTTCATTTCTGTGGCCCTTATCTAGCCAATTTGATCTGGATTTGTGCCTCAAATTTACCTTCACAACACATTTTTGTTTTGTTATACGACAGAATGAATGTGAAATTTTTCTCTGTTATTTGAATCCAGCCGGTGGCATTAACCTTGTTTTCTAGTTCTATGTTGTTCGACGTTATAACCAGTTGTTCAATCGTGTTAAAAAGGCATTAAAATGCCATAAATATTCCTACAGACAGTGGTTACTGCAAAAGTAGACAGTCTGTATATACTGTTCTATTATTACAAATTGCAGCCTAAATACCTCTCGAAAAGAAGTTTATATTTTTCAAGAACACTTACTACGTCAAGTAATTGAAAAGTTGATATCTAGCCCCTATATTTCCTGTATATGTATCACGTTTTTTTATTCTATGAGTATTCAGTACGAGCAAAATGTTTATGAAAAGCATTTAAAATGAATCTCATTTTTTTTAAACTCTTCGGTGTAGATCTAAGTGTAAAACATCTATCATTTAATAGAAAAGTAACACCCTTCTTTTTGGCCAGAAAGCACAATTAACAACATAAAATAGACTGTGTTACCTTCTTTTATTCAATTTGATTGAAAGCATTTTAAGACAATTCGATCAATTTTACAGCACGTTGCTAAGTACAGCCTCTGAAGTGCCTCTGATATAACAGAACTATTCAAATTCGCTTTCACTATTTCATAAAAAATGAAATTTTAACTAGGAAGAGTGGAGGGACTGAAGTCATCCTATGCAAAGTAATAAAGGGGCTAATGACCGTCCATCCAAAATTGAGATAGGGCTCTAAATTTCAACATTTCATCAAACTGATCTTACTTTTCCTAGGAATGGTAAACTGCGTTAATTTTTCGGAAGAAATAAACACTTTCAAAGTTACAGTACCATTACAAATGGACATATCTCACAGCATCATTTTATGGGCACGTAGACAATTTTTGATAAAACTGTTAGGAGCTACAGAATCAAATAATGTGCTAGAGACAAACCATTAATGTAACTGCTGTAGAAGTTTATTAATGGACTTGTACAAGCTTAAAGCGGTTTTATAAACAGTTTCAACAGAACAAAACACAAAATCGTCATGTCTCTTGTCTTGCATTACTCGATTAAATTGTTAAATTATACTTTAAGAAAAGGGCATGCTTGCAGTAACTGATAATTTAAAGTGCATTTGGTAATTATTTCCCATGATTAAACAAGGGGGCTTTTTATTAATATTTTATATAATGTGTTTTGAATAATTTACACAGCCTGTGATGTTAAATTGCACAATTTAGTGTTTTCAGGTTTCAAGAAATTTGTGTCAGTCCGACAAAATGGAAATGAAACCAAAGACTGGTGAACAAAATTGTTTTATGAGAATTCAGATAGAGAACCATTATGCAACAAAGATTTGCCTGCCTTGATATAATTATAATTTAAGTTCTTGTACAAGTTTCTTGAAGACAAATACATCTGTGAAGTCAAATGTCTGTACTCAGCTAGCCTTGATAAAACATGAACTTTGGAGATCGCTGTATTGCATAAAATGCACAGTTGATATGACACAAAATATTTTGCAAATCAAATATATTTACATGACTGTATAAAAACACAAATGTAGGTACATGTAGTGTAAATTTAAGTTTTATATTATCAACCTAACGGTTGGTAGATTGGCCTTGTGACACAAATAGAATGAAAGGAAAATGGATCTTACCTCTTCATTGTGTGGTTTTGTAACCTTACTGACAAAATAGTGTCTTTCAAAATTAGTCAGAAATTGTCACGTCTGATTGAAGCAACAAGACAGCTTCAAACATTATACGAAAAATATGACATATTAAAGTTGCGCTATAAAGTCAAATAAAGGCGGAAGTCACTCAGCCATTTCAACGTAACGAAATGTGGTTCACATACCGAAGTAATTTTACAATTCGAAAGCAATGGTATCTTTGTTACAAACTTTGCGATATATATGAACTAAGATAGATCGGAATTTAAGGTCAGTGAGTTTCCAATTATTTGCTTCTGCTATTTCCATTAAAACGCTTGTTTGTGGCAAAGAAAAATAGACCTGAAATTATTCTCATTACAGTCTCACTTGAAAGACATGCAAGCAGACGACAGTGTTAGCCTAAATCCTAATGAATGACCTGTCTGGTGATAAATGTGTGTTCCATACACAGATATCAAAAGAAATACATGTAGATCACTGGAGAGGGCCAAAAACATTCAGAAAAATAGCAACATGGACATATTTTTTCACAAATTATTCCGTAATCGGTTAAATAGTATTTGTTATACATGAGTAACATAGAATTGCTTCCTTTAGTTTCTTCCCAGGAAGTCTGTACAGTACATTTCACTTTAAACTGACATTTCAACAACCCCTGTCAATTTCCTATGTGTGTCTATTTCGGTAAATATTACACTGTCAATATTTATGAAGAAGACGAGTGTTTATGACAGGATCTGGTATCATCAGCTCCTTAACGCTTCAGAAAATACATCCCAAGCTAAGATCAGTAATTACTGATTGACAGACAAGGAAGTATACATGAGCTATTCTTCAATTTACTGACAATATCAAACAAGACTTAGTGATTGACAAATATAGCAGCTAACGATAGGCCTCTTGGTTTACTGGTGTTATCAACTTAAGCAACTTATACTTAAAACTTTTAACTCATCGTTTCAAGGCAAATACATACTTGTTCATGTATATAGTGCCGTTATGTAGTTACTGTATACAATTCCTTGTCACGTATGACTAGTAAAGATTTGAAAGTCACTGCAGGTATTTCAAACTTTTCATTTTTGTACATGTTTGGTTGCTTTTATCAGGCTCTGTAAAACTGTGAGTCTAGAAGACTGGGGATCTAAATGAAAATAATAATTTGGTTATTTTTTACAATAGAGATGTTAATGTTAATAAAAGCATTTAGTATGCTGCAGTTAATAATGCATTCAAAACTGACAAGAGTATATTTAGGTCACTTGCATCAGCATAATGTCTGATACGACTACTGCAAGTACAATGTATCTGGATCTTGATTCTGTATTATTTTAAAGCGCACAACATCTGGTTTCTGTTGTAATGTATACGGTCTTTGGCAAGTTGGTTTTATTCTTAATTAACGTAAACAAAATTAACAAACAAAAGACCAAGAACCGTATCCATAAATCATTAGCGCAACTACATTTCTTGTTTAATCTTTATTCTTAAATGTTGTTTTTTTTCTTTTAGATGTTTTGTTGTACTGATCAATGATTTTTTGTTTAAGGGTTTTCATGTTATTATTAAATATAATGTGCATAGTTTCAACCATATTTATACTTTAACAGAACAAATGACATGAAAAGAGTATGACATACATGGAAGAAATAAATTGTTGTAAAACTTTACAAAGATGCTTTATGGATCCGATCTTCGGACGCTTGCTTCCAAATTCTCGTGATAACAAAATTAGTTATCAAACAATTAATTGATATTATTCTGTAGATGTTAATCTTTTCGTACACTTTTTGAATAAAAAGCAAAAAAAAAACGATATATTTCTCGTAGTTCTAATGTTAGACAGTGCTTATTCTCAGCGTAATATTTTTCAATCTAGAAGTTCACATAGGGCACATGTGTCTCTATAATTCCTCAAATATAAGGGCAATAAAATCAATTTAATGACCCAGCAGAAATATTATTTATATATTGGATACGACACAATGACATCGTATTTCTACGCAGTTGATGCTGGCCTATGTTCATTGTAAGTAAAATGAAGTTTTTATAACTTGATACGTACTGTTTTGTACATATATATAAATGTTACAAATTGTTAGAGAAAATGTGAAATCTGAAACAAATTATATTATATCATAACAACCCCTCCCCCCCCCCCCCAAACCCCCCCCTTAAAAAATATCTGTAGCTTTGCCAAACAAACTGCGGGTCACTTGGCACAGTACTCATAAAGATCACCTTTCTACTTCCTTCGTTGGATCTGGGTCCAGTGTATCCGCTGACGTGTCTGGTATTTTAAAAGACTTAGAAGACTTTCCTCCTTACTGTGAACACTACCTTTTCTATATTATAAGTCACGTGTCTTGAGATTTGCTGTAGAACATACTTGCATCATGTCTATAATATATCTAAAATTACTTGGTGTAAAGAAGAAACAATGCAAATGTATTATTCTTATTTAATATTTATATCAAACAAACATTTCGGAATCCTTAGATTTTATAAGCCTTATTGCAATTGATATTGATAGCTAGATATCATCAAAATTCCATAGGGTTAAAAATAGATTTTACCGATGCGTATTTATGTGCATGCGTAATTAGAACATCTCTTATAAACAAGAGACCGCATTGTCTGTCCTAACATACAACATAGGTAGATCCAAGAAGCAAACCGGAAATATTGGCAGATCCTTTTCTGTTTCCTACAAGTGGAAGATCGTATTCATCCGTCAGAAGAAATACATCATATTAGCAACACTGACATGTAAATCTAATAAGCTAACTCAGCTGTCATTATTAACTTACACAGGAAATTATTTTGTCGCTAAATATAGATTACCAAAGGCTGCAATAGAAATATCTGTCTTGCAGGCATAAAAGAAAATCTAAATTTGTATCTAAGATGCCTGACAGAGTGTTAAGTTTTGTGTACTTTTACTTGTTTGTGGTTGTGTTTCGTACACAATTCCTTTGGTTTAGAAAAAACAAATACATGTTTAACTGTATGATGTCCTACTTGAATTTACCGTTATTTGTAATTTATTACCATCGTCCTTTTCCAACTTTGTCGATAAAACAAAGTATTTGAAATGCTGATGGACAGTGATTATTTTTATCAACGAACATTTAGCAAGACTTTGACATTTTTTTAGTATTTTATAAAAGCCCACGCAATAGAACTGAAACACATCTTAATCCATTGTTTAATATTGGGTTATAATAAATTACATGTTATATCAACAAGTGTCGACCATTTATGTTGCAACACCTTTTCACATAGTTTATGTTTCATTTGCATTTTCACTGCTCTCAACTCTATTTTATTCCATTCATCGACCGGATGAGCTTCGATCAAAATCAAATACTATTTGACGCGATCCTGGAAAATATTGATAATTTGTTTTGAATAGGCAGAATGTCCACTCACGTCACACACTCGCGTGGACTCTTCCAATGAAATTCCGCCCAAACATGTACCCTAATAATGACGCAAACTATAATTAAAATAGAATAAAACTTACATGTAGATCTATCAAAAGAAAATTCAATTCTCAATAATTGTATGCAACAAATGTTCAACATTACATATTCATAAGTGATGTAAACCGAATCAGGTGGTTTTGGTCTTTCAACGTTTTTACGGTAAGATTGACTTTATAATAGAAAATAACTGTTGAGAGAGTATGTTGAACTCCAGACAGCAGCTTTACTTCCATTAACAATATACTGCGTAGCAATTCTTGCAAATTCAGCTTATTATAACTCATGAAATTGCAATTAAAATATGTTAGTTCAAAATCATCGGATTTATATTTCAGAAAGACATGTTTTTCAGATAAACCTAAAACTCGCGGCGATTGTAATATTTATTTGAATCTCATCTAACTGAAATTTCGTATGAATGATTGAATGTATGCCGTTGATTTTGGAGTGAAGCCAATGAAGGCAATTATTGATAATAATAATAATAATAATAATAATAATAAACAACAATAATATTCACCATCCAAAAATTATTTTTGTGTGATTAATCTTAGAAAGCCTTTGTTTACCATTGTTATGAAATGTTCTTTTTTTCCAGATTCCAGAGGTTGGCATGAACAAAGATGGATACCACTACCTGGTTGCAACATTGGTAAGCCTTTTTGCGATAGCTTAGTTTAAGGATTTAGTTCAAAGTTATTCGGCAACAGATTTTGCTGAAAATTGTTTATATTCAAAAACGTATTTGAAGTTGATAAACTAAAAGGCGACACCTTTTTTAACCGGCAAATAGATAATAATGTAAATAATGTAGTTATATAGCTGTTTCATGAAAGTATCCACCCGCATTGCAAATGCTTTTGAATTTTGTTAAATACCAATGGAATCCAAAATGAAATTAGCATTTGTTTTCATAAAAAATCTTTATTATAATAACATAGATAGATAGATTTATTTCGGTATATATGCATAATTATACAATTACATCGTCAAACAAATAAATGTATTGTATAATCATATATAAACACATGATAAATGAACCATGGCATGCACATCAATACCAAGGATAACACAAAAAAGAGAAAAACTCTTATTCCCATTGCGGTCCTTGTCATTGATGGCATGACATAGAAAGAAACAAAAACTCTTTTTGTTTTATATTTTTTCACTGATCATAGAGTTAGGTACTAAAATATGAATCAATAACTGTAAGTTATAAATGTTCATCAACAAATTTAGAATACAATCAGTTGACCATGACCATTTGTCAGTTTGCAGCAAATTGATCTTTATATTTTATGTAATGTTAGGATCAGTTTCTTCATGAAATATGAAAATTGACCAATAAAATGCACTAGTTTAAATGTACAGGTTTCAACGAGATGTTTGAGATATGATTACGTTACGGAGGGGAAATTTATTGATAATAATATTTTTGTTATCATTATCACCAGTGATGCCACAAAAACTTCAATAATTACAATCATGGAAATTGTAATTATAAAATCAAAGACCTATAAACTGTTAGTATAGGTCTTTGATAAAATTAACATTATAAGTATCTGTTTTTATTATCATTATTAGTATTATCATGAACTACGCCATTGTATTTACATATCCATCACGATTTTAAATAAATACCATAATTAAGCTACCTATATCTGTTCTACGTACAACTGTACTTCAAGTAACAAACAAGTTTCAAAATTTTATTTCAAGTCAATTTATATTGTAAATTATAAACTATATATAGTATTAAACGGTGTAAAAATGAGATAAGTTACTAAACTTTTCTTACGATTAAATAGACAATCTTATAACACTTACTCAATCACGCGTATACGCATCAAGGGAAAGCCAACATTACCAGAATTAAGTCAGTCCTTTGCATCTGTCATATGCAAGATGCAGCTTTAAGTTTATGTAAACCTGTTCAGTACTTATTCTTGTAAGCGTATCCGTTAGTGTCAGTAAAGCGCGAACATGTGTCCTAAAAGCATACCTCATAAGTTAATTATTAAAGAAGCAGACATTTTTAAGATCTACAATTAAGATAAATGGCTAAAATACCAATGTTCTGACAGTCATGTAAATGATAAATGACTTGTCTGGATAGGAGCTAAAGAGGAATCACGTGTTCCATAGACAGAACTGATATTTGAAAATAAGATAAAGACTTTACATACGAAAATATTGTGAACCAATTCAGAGAAAAACATTTTTTTATTTATTTTTTTTATTACAGAATGTGTCCGGTTGTTTATTGTCCTCTTTACTTTTGCGTTGTGTTTCGAGCGTCTTGCCTGATCTTACACTTTAATTCCAATAAACACTTGAGGAACTCATAGGTAACAAATTTAAAGATAAAAATAATAGATTTGTGTTCTATTTAGTCTGAAACTTTGTTGACGGTACACATTTCTTTCACGTTTTAATCGTAAGACAGTATTTCCTATTTTTGTGTAGCCCTTTCGGAGAAAAGGCGATACATAGGGATCGCTTTGTCCGTCCGTCGGTCCGTCCGTCACACAAACTTAACGTTGGCTATAACTTTGCCATTTCTTAAGATTTCTTCATCAAACTTTACAATTGTATTGCTTATGACAATAGGGTCATGATGCCATCAAATTGTGTAGGTCAAGGTAATATTTGACAGAGTTATGCCCCTTTTTGTACTTAGATTTTTGCTATAACTTTGCCATTTCTTAAGATTTCTTTATCAAACTTTCAAATTATATTGCTTATGTCAAAAGGGTTGTCACAGATGCCGCCAAATTTTGTAGGTCAAGGTCTTATTTGACAGAGTTATGCCCCTTTTTGTACTTAGATTTTGTCACGAAAACTTAATGTTGGTTATAACTTTGCCATTTCTTAAGATTTCTTCATCAAACTTTCAAATTGTATTGCTTATGACATAAGGGTCATGATGCTGCCAAAGTTTGTTGGTCAAGGTCATATTTGACAGAGTTATGCCCCTTTTTACACTTAGATTTTGTCACAAAATTGTTGGTTATTCTGACAAAGCATAAGAGGGCGACACAAGTGTTCTACTGAACACCCATCTAGTTTGAAAATATCTTTGATAAAGATACTGGACTGTATATATAACCTGTACTTTTGATTTCAAATAATTGTCAGTATCTCCTGTTATGCATATTTCTTTGTGATACAAGAGCTACTTTACCTACCTTAATTTATGAATCGGATTTAAATTCACTAAACGGCACAGCTCTTTCAAATTACATATCGAGTTTTTAAACTTAGCCGCATGCGAAGTACACTTAACAAAACAGCTTTGTACTCGATATGCATTGTGCCACAGGAAGTAAACAGCAAAAAAGACTTAGAACACTTCATAGTTTTAGATTACTTGCATTTTGATCAACAACAAAAAAGATCCACATTTGATGTTGTTTCAGCAACACTCAAGGCGAATAACTCCATGTTTTGCAAAAACAGCTTCCTAGAGACAGAAATATAATTGTAAAGAAAAATGCCATAAATATTCTATAGAACGTAACTGATAGAACTTATTGATTATAAAAACGTGTAATATCAAGCAGGTCTAGCACTGGCCCATTTTTTCCTTTGAGCCATTTTTCCATGTGGCACTGTTTACATAGCCCAAACACATATTCTTTCTTTAAAAGTTGTAGCCATTTCAATTTCTTTTCGTACAATTTATAATTTTTGTTGCCAATACTGACATAAGCTAAACTTCCAGAGCTAGCCCTGATCAATATATTAAGCGGGTTTTCAAAACTCATAATTTTAAATTACCTCCCTTTCATATGGAATAAAAAAGCAAAGGAGACGACGTTGGAAGGTAGGAGGTTTGCTCTAGCATTCCATTTTATTTACACTCAACAGGTGTAGAAACGCAAAAATGGAAAAAAATTCAAATTTCATACACAACAAAAACAAAATTGAATTCTTGTAAAAGTTTCAATAATTCATCGCAAAAAATGACTTAAATAGAAATAAAAACAATAACGTCATTCAAATAAAAATGTTCAACGGAGGAAATATTTGCGTTTCTAAATTTCTAAGTTTATTTGGTGCCTTTTGGGTTACAAATTTTGTTGGGTGAGGCAGAACACTTTTCTTTGTGTGTCACTAGAGACCATATCATCAGTAATTCAATATTGTTCCCACGAAAATCATGTGACTCATGAAATGTACACAATTGGAAACCTGAAGCGAGGCAGGCATATTTTGTTTGAGTTTGTGTACTTTGATTTAGAAACTTCTCTTCATCATGTTCACAAGTTCGCAAGTTAGTGGTAGTATGCTGTGTAAAAGAATTCTGAGTTTAATTTATGATTTTTTATTTCTAATTGGTTTCAGTCAATAAATTATTCAGACGGTGTTGATTTTAGAATCAACAGTGTCATGAATATATTAATGTTACATGTTCCTCATCAGTTTCACAGAAATTTTATCTAGTTTTTTGTTGTAATTTATCACTCAACGCGTAGTCTAACCAGCTACAAGTGCGCTCCAATGTTAGGATGTACTCTTATTATTTTCTATTTGGAGAAGTTTTATAAATGACCAACATTTCTGTCAGTTATATTTTTCATATGTATATTAATGATATTCGGTTATCTGCGTGTATGGTTTGTAAATGCATTATGTAAATGAAATAATGATAACAGTCGATTTACCGAGAACGAAGAAACAGGCATTTGACAATATCTGCTAGCAGAATAAGTAATATGGCAAAGATATATCACACTATATTTACATACGTTTAGTTGAAGATATATAAAATAGAAGTGAAAATAATACACTACCGTAACATTATACATGTAAGTGTAGTTCTGAATTTGCATTTATCAATTTTACATGTTTCTAATGATTATGTTAATTTAAATCAGGTTTTACGATGCAGTCCTAATTACAACTATCGACTGATACCAACACCTTTTCGAAAATATAACTAAACTTAAAGAATAAGATGTACAGAGGAAAACGACAAAACAGCAAGTAAAGAAACAAGAAGTACAAATGGATTTCTAAAAGTCCATTTGGTGACATAAAATCCTCGGCATTCAAATAGTTCATCTAAAATGTGATCATTCAAAGTTATAAGCTTTAAAGTAAAGCAATTATGTTATAATATGAACAAATTTCCTTACATATCGATATTTTAATTGGAAGGTTGGCATAGTGCACATACTTTACGTTCGACCTCCTGTAAAGAAACATTTTCGCCATGTCAGAATGTATTCCTAATAAATGTTGCGGAATATTTGTGTAAGACCACTCAATGTTGAAGCCCGCTTAATGGTTTTGTAATGCCCTCGCAAAAGTAAACAAGGAACAGATCCCAAATGCGTCTTGTAATATTGATAAAAATGATTGCTGTCTGTAAACAATGGACTGTTTCTTGCTTGATTGTTTGTTGGATGATTTTATGTTTGGTTTGATAGTGTGTATATGTCATATATGTACATTGTATATCAGTAATAACTTACATTAAAAAAGAAAACGTTGCAACTAATGCTCCGGAGTAAATCTTTTTTCTTGGAAATGTAAGCGGTATCGTGTAGATTAAACGATCTGTTATTTGCATGGTCTCGTATTTTAGTTGTTGTCTTAATTTGCTTTACTCCATCATAACAACATAGCATATTGCCAGATACTGTGCTGCGTTAATTATATAATGCGTCTATTTCCTGCGTATGTCTTGCAATTTCCGTCTTTTATGAAGAGAACAAATTACGACAGATCAACTATACAGTTATATTGCCGACAGTAAAACTCGCTCAAATATCCATCAAGCATTAAACAACATTATTCAGACAACAGGGAATCAATGAAGGAGCTACCGAGCCTTCCTAAGTGCAGTTCTTTTTGCATGAAATATATCAATTGTTACTTTTTAGACGATGTAATTGTTTATAGGAATCGTTACTTTTTAGACGATGTTACTGTTCACAGCACTACATTTATAGGAATAGTTACTTTTTAGACGATGTAATTGTTCACAGCACTACATTTATAGGAATCGTTACTTTTCAGACGATGTTATTGTTCACAGCACTACATTTATATGAATAGTTACTTTTTTGACGATGTTATTGTTCACAGCACTACATTTAGAGGAATAGTTACTTTTTAGACGATGTTATTGTTCACATCACAACATTTATAGGATTATTTACTTTTTAGACGATGTAATTGTTTACAGCACTACATTTATAGAGTTTGTATGAAAACATTTAGACAAATCTATATAATAGTGTTATGTGAAAAAACGTAACATTTGAAGTGTTTTTAATTGTTTTACAAACGTGGAGGTGTATTGTAGCTTAAATTAAAGACATTTAAACGCACTATTCACATTGCATATTAAGCTTAGCTTTTAATATTGTGTTAAATGGAGGAAATGCACGCATTTTCCATAGCTGTGTAAACATGTGCCTTTATAAATTGTTTTATTTTATAGTTATTAATGGAGTAACAAAAATAAGCGGCCAATGCTAACTGATTGGCTAAAATTGTTATTAAATTGTGTTCCTTAAACGACGCATATACTATTACTGCCTCTTGATAAGGTATATAATAGATAAATGAACTTGATATAAACATATAAATCTAGATCAGGATGCGAAGCAGCACATAAAACTGCTAATCTAAGTGCATTGCAAAAGCCTAATGATTAAGTTGCTGTTGAACTCTACAAAACAACTTAACTTATTAACACCAAAGACATGAAATCAAGTGAAAGAAAAGGTCTATTTTAAGCAGAAATACTTCCAGTTTCTATTTGATTAATGTGTGTTTGGTGCAATTTGTACAAGGAAGTAATGGTATGGCAGACTGAGCCAATCTACAGACTGGTTATTTATTGCAGATAATATAGTTCCCGAATTGATTTGCTTAATTCGATTTCGATGGATAATTTGTTCTTGGGAATAATCTTGTGACAGCTGAGCCTGTATTCTGAAGTACTGGTACATTTTAGAACAAACCTATTCTAACAAAATATGCACGAAAAAAAATGGTCATATTAATACCGCTGTAATTGAAACACAATGACTGCATAAAACGAAAATATTTCTGCATGACTTAAGAAAAGTGAGAGCTTAAATATTTGTTTTTACTTTTGCAACATGTAATGCACCACACATTTCTTGAGTTTTATTTACTTAATATCCTCAGGGTGAAATGAACATAGCTTTACAGCCGTTATTTATGTTCTTGGGGTTTTAATGATTTCTTATCATTGCTAATACAATCTTTCATTGGAAAGCTTTCAAGACGCTCTCTATTGGGAATCAGTCACGGAACTCTGTTATAAGGTTAGAATCAGAACTAGTTGTTCATGGTGAAATATATATAACGAAGTCTCTGACATGAATTGGGTTTAATATAAGAGTTGCAATCAACATTTTTATGTAGTACAGTATGCAAAGTGCAATAGTTCCCTTCGCTCAGCACCTTTTGTAAAGTGTGTGTTACATATGCATTATAGGGCCTTTTAAAAACTTCTTTCGTATTAAGAATATGTTTTGATACATCATGCATTCAAACATCCACAACAGTGACTAGGATAGCACAAGCGAATTAAAAGAATTAAATTTCAATGTACATTGTAAGGTGGAATAATAATGTAATAAATTTGACCAAACAAACCCTGCAAATGTACAAGGGGATTGAGATGTGATGTTTAGCTGAACCTAACTTAAAAATAACACAGTAGTCTTACATTTACCTGAGCTACTTACCGTAACTTTACATCCAGCATTGTTCTAAAAACATTTATACATTAAATCACATATTTTCTCATCCTTTTAATTAATTCATTTATACATTAAATCACATATTTTCTCATCCTTTTAATTAATTCGCCGTGTTAGAATCGAAAACATAATTGTTTCCTCATAGTAATATGAGTTACAGTTGTTCAGATGCGAAACATTAAATCACTCGTGCTACGCACTGGTGATTTAAATTAATACGCATCCGAACCTAACTAGGACACGTTTATCATTTTTAGAGTGATAACCTATTAAAATGACCATTATGATTTTTTATAAGACATTTAGCAATGATTTATACTCATTACAAAGGTAATAGAGCTGAACTATATAATCATGTTTATCAGTTTTTTCTCTATTGAATTTACTAGTGGTCAAGTTTGAAGGGTAATACAACATTCAATAAGGTTCAGATGCGTAAAGCACTATCTTGCGCCATTCGTGTCAATGCACCCACTGATAATGAAGGCAATTGTTCAACACATAACGAGCAGATGTACTTTAGATAAATTGTTTCTTAGTTCTATTAGGATTGGGATAATATTCATGTAACGCCGTTTTTATGAGACATGTCAAAGACATAATCTACAATTACGTTAAGAACGGACTCTAATAATGTTAACATCGGATAAAATAGATTACTAATCTAGTTATTGTTACTGAATGAAATTTGCTCGGCAATTTTATGTGTCTTTTGACTATACACATTTGGTTTAGAGTATTTATTGTTTCTGCTTTTTGAAAAGTTTACGAAGCCAAACTTGTTACAAATGTTGCCTCAATTTGAACCGATGTCTGCAAAGTTTACTGTAAAAAATAAACTAGAATTTGAGTAAACCTTTCCTTTAGATTACAGACCCTAACAAATATAATGATCATGTCACGGTCTTTAGTAATCTGACGCATAATACAAGCTTGGAATATTATTTCAAAGTTGTTTCATAGTTATTGAAAGTACTATTACACAGAGCGTTTGAGTGAACCAAATTCAGAATTTATACCGTTTTGAACAGACGTACTGTTATCTACTTTGATGAATATCAATCCACTTTAAACAGTTATAATCTTATGTTCTTAGCATATGTCATATTAACTCAATTTTTTCAAGTAATTGATACATTTTTTCGTATTAATATTTCACTAAATTTTAGATTGTTCCTTGTGGTTTTTCAGAAACCTTCTTTTTATACAAGTCATCTTTCGTCTTTCGTTACATGTTGTTGTTTGTTTCTGTTGTTTGTAAAAACACTGAGTAATCAGTTTGTATGTGTCAAGTTACAAATTATTATCAGTTTACACCCAATTGGCGACATAAACAACACTACGAGCAATAATGTTGCAACCGTATTTAGCGACTCGGAATTTGATTAGTGAAGCAATTAATTTGTAGTTAAATTGCAATTCTATTTTCAAACAAACGCGATAAACCAGGAACTGAACTAGCGTTAAAGTTTAATTAAGAAACATAACACTTTGATTGCCCAGCAATTATTTTGCTCGATAATTATTATTTATTTATTTATTTATTTATTTATTTATTTATTTATTTATTTATTTATTTATTTATTTATTAATGTCTCATCCATCACATGTATACATATAAAACATACATAAACAAACCAACATACGTTAACATGTAAATGGCCATTCTTAGTAGAATTATATGAGACTTCATATACTATTTGCACAACAAATATCACAATTACTACAACAAATTATACAAGGTAAAGTTAGATAACCATCGCTAATCCAAGACTAAGATATGCCATAAAAGGTTTTAGGTAAAAAACTGAAAAGGAAAACTGCACTACTTCGCATGAAAAAAAAAGCCTTAAAAAATCAAATATCAGCCTAGATCAGATCAAGGATGAACTGATTAGCAATGATTACCTAAACTTCACTAAAATACAATAAAGTACCGTCAATCTAAGACACGAGACAAATAATGTCTCATAAGGATTTTGTTGAATAATATGAGAAAACGAGGAAAAAAACACAGATCAATGTGTATAATATGTCTGTGCTGGAAAATGAAAAATGTGCACTATACTTAACTGTACTTTCAACAGACATAATACATGTAGTAATTCCATCTGTGAATTTGAGCCGTTTGTTCTGTTTTTCATGAAAAGGCATATTGTAAGTCGTACTTCAATACAAAAAGATAAAAACTATATTTTAAAGGATTTTTTTAAGGAAACAGTACAATATTGTCACTTCATTATAAATTTCATATTTCATATTCTGACAAAAAATTTCTTTGAAATCGAAACAAATATTTTTCTAAAAGAACGGTGTTCCGTTTGGACCGTCGCGGTTTTTATTTTCCTCACCATGCTCGAAACCACAATAATGAAAGTCCAAACCACGATAATGAAAACACGAAACCAAGACGGTGAAAGTCGAAAGTCGACACTACGATGTTGAAAATCGAATTCACGATGGTGAAAATACGAAACTACGATGATGAAAACACGAAATTACAAACCGACGAGGGTGAAAACACGATAATTTCGCGTGATCACCATCGTGATTTCGACTTTCATCATCGTGGCTTCGACTTTTGTGTTGACACGATCATAGTTTCGTGATTTCACCATTGTAGTTTCGACTTCAATCATCGCAGTTTCGACTTTCACCATCGTGCTGATATTTGAGAGATATTCATCCTTTAAACAATTCAAAAACCTACACTTTTCATGTGGGAATTTATTACTGTCAAGCGTAAAATTCTTACTTTTTCGAGTCGATCAAACACTTGTTTATTTGGAGACTTACCCAGTATATAACTGCATTTAAAAGCTACAACTGGATTTATACTGGATTTATACAGAATATTTGGAAATAATAACTTAAGTATTTACTTTCTATACTAATGCTTTGGTTTTTCCTTCAAAATAAACATAGAAGTCCATGATAAAAACTGCCATGCATGAAAATGTCAATTTTAGCTTCAAAATGAAACGTACGTGTGATGCAAGTCTTCAGAACTTTAATAAAACTACTCCGTAATACGCTCAATGCATTTGATAGAGTTTCAGCCAGTTAATCATAGACCAGCTTACTTACTGTATGACGTGCGTCTGCATTATCAGCAAAGCTTTTTCTAGTCAAATGAATACGGTATGAATAATCTGTACAATAACTACACAATTAATTTCTTCTATGCCATCATGTACCAATTGTCAAGTAAATTACACACAAAAAACTAAGACAGAATTATACAATTTTTTGCAAAGTTGAAGTGCATAGAGTTGGATGTTTAAAAAACAATGAAGGCTCCTACTTCTAATGTATAAAGCATTAACACGTAATATATAAAACTGTACTGGTCAAAGCTCGATGGCGACGAAAGAAGGATACAAATTCACCTTACAAAATGAAGACGACCTATGTCAGTCCGGTTAACTAAATAGGTAGAGCACGGGGTTGTGGGTTCGATTTCCGGGGCTGACAGACTAAAATTACTAACAGTATTTCGGATGAGACTTAAACCTTGGTCCCATGTATGGGTGCTATACACCTGGCATTATAAAGAAGCAGGGGCGTATCTGGAAGTGGGACGCTTTCTGTATCTTACACTATCCTCCGAAACCTAAAATAACTAACCTCTTCTGGGGGTGTTGGTCATATTGGAAACCTGTACCATCGATAAAACCATAATATACGAAGAAGACCTAAACAACATTGCCGCTTAAATAGCGCGATCAACAGTCTCGCCGCAGGAATTTAGAACTTCGCTACAAGTCTTTCTCTTTAATCCATCGATAAAATTTGTATCTTTGCAATTATTTAATGAGACATCCTACATCTCATTTTAGCTATCTTTTTTTCTGTTGCATGCTAACATACTTTATTATTTGCGGAGGAAATACCGACTACATGTTTTATCAGAGACATTTTTCTCCTCATTGTTTTAGTCAATCGCATGTAATACATTTGTTAATATTTTCCGAATGTACAGTGTTAAGTGTTAATATCACGAGATTTAATTTTTTTTAATGTTTTTATGTGTCTTGCAAGTGTTGTCTTAGTGTTTTCTTTAGATGTGTTCGTCCCTAAGAAGTATTATATAGGCATATGCCATTGAACAGAAAGTTTTTGAATACAAAAAGAAATGTTTAAAGATATCATTGCAATCAGTTTTTCTTGTATAATAGTCTGTACATGTATTTTTTGCTTTTTTACAGAATCTTAAAATTTGCATTGTAACAAAACGTTTGATTAAATGATTAATCAACTGTCTTGTACTGAATGATTGAACAATGCTAATTGAAAAACACAACCTGAATTAAATTAATTCTAATCAACAAGAGAGAAACGTGACCTGGTAAAGAATCAGTTACATCTCTAACTTGACATATTACAAAATATTGAAATATAGCGGTAGTATGATTACTGTTACATGTACATTAGAAAGCATTAAAAAGGCTTCCTGGGAACCAACTACTTTCTGATAAGATTTGTAAATAGAATAATAATGTGCGCACTTGTTATTCTTAACATTGATGTTGGTAAAATCTATTTTTCAACCATACTCATTGGTCAATTCGTACAGGAAGCAATGGTACGGGAAATATCCATAACCTTATCTTACTATTTCAGAACACACATTAAAAATACCCCTATATCTTTGTTGCATTTGTGCATTAACACCATCTATCTGTGTTTGTCTTGCAACATTAGATATGGCGTTGCAAATGGTAATTGATGTGATAGACGTACAATAACTTTAATATGAAAACAGTGTAGGATGATGATGAAGTTTCAATGACATAATGAAAGTCAGGATTTATAGTTTTGTACCATATTATACACCACCAATTTCCGAAGTTATATTTACTTTAATGTTTCATTGGTGAAATCAACAGAACAATTTCCGATATTTCTGCTTCTCAATTTCTGTTTTTTCGGCGTCAATGATTTCTTATCATTGTTAATACAGCAGATGATTAGGATATGTTTGAAGGCAATCTCTACAGGGAATCAATCATAGGAAGGAGTGCAATTTTATGTTGAGGATCAAAACTGTCATTATTGGCGAAGAATGTCTCACATATAAAACGATGCTTCCGATACCAAAACAGTTTAGTCCGTCCCGTTGTCGAGTGGTTAGAGTCGCAGACTTCAAATCACTGTAACCTCTTGCATATTTGGGGTCTGTTGTTTGTCCCCCTGTTACCGACCATGTCTCTTTATTGGAGAAATCTGGCCATTGCTGGTAACAGAAAAACAAAAAGATGGTATGGTATACTTCCCGCCTTTAAAAAAGCGAGCTTCTTATACAACAACTACTAGTTAACGTATCCAGTAGGATCAGCAACATATAAGGCTTGAGTCACCCATTCTCCTCGACATGTGTCGTTGAATTCTAATGAACTACAAGTGCAGCCGACATAACTCGCTAAACGTTGTTGATCTTAATACAAATAATTGTATGCTTTTACTAAACAACATTTGTTTCTCAGTAATCAAACAATTAGAATATTCTAGAGGTAAATTACGTCTTAATTCAGTTGGGTTCACTGATAATTTAAACGTTTTGCTATTTTTATGAGTATTGACAAAGGCTATGTTACATTTACGCTTTAGTTGGATTGTAATAATGTTAACAGTAGTAAACGGAAATACAGTTGGCTGTTCTAATCCAGTTTTCGTGATCTATATTTTCACTAACTGAATTTTCTTCGGCTTTTTATAGGCATGCTTGTCTATTCACATGTTTTTCCAGAGTATTTACTGTTCCTATTTTTGGAACAGTATCCAATTCTTTATCGGTGACAAGAATAGCATTATTACGTACGGAATTGGTTGACAAAAAGTAACAGCAGTATAATTAATGCATAACGTAATATGTAACAGACTTTAGGCTTCCAGTCGAAGTATTCAGAAATTTTATATGCTTAGATAGTTTATTTTCAAAGAAAATGTCAAAATTCGAAAACAAACTGAGATAAGTACAAAATTGTGTCCTACATTATGGCCTTTTTTGCTTTGAAAGACTACTGCCATTTTCCATCATTTCTAAGAGTTAATACCGCGCGATGTGACATTGTGTAATTGATTACAGAAACTGCTAATCAGATGGTGTTTATCCCCCGCTGGGGGATATGATAATAGTCCGCCCATCCGTTCGTCCGTGCATGCGTGCGTCATTCTTGCCACATTCTTTTTCCGGGTTATTCGTCTGGAATCACTGAGTCAGACTTAAATTCAGCATAACTTTATAGATTCCTTCACTGTTAAGAGGAAATAAGCATGTTACCAGCATTTTTCAGTTCAAAGATTTGTCTCTTTTTTCCTTTGATTACTTTTTCATACACATTCGTGTCCGCGTTATTTCTCAGCAGCCACAGACTGGAGTTTAAACAAATCTTCCAAGGAAAGCTTCTCTAAGAAGCGAAGATGTGCATATTACCGGCATGTCCCAGTTCAACGTTTTATCATTGAATAAATGCCCTTTCACATGGCCACCTTTCACACAAGAGTATTGCCTCGGCGGAGGGATTGGCCATGTCAACAAGGCAGCAACATATTAGCCATTCTTGTAGCTAATGACAATGGTCAGAATGACAAAAACAATTTGTGTATCTAGACACAATCTCTTATTACCGAGATTATACTAGTACAAATATAGTAAAATATGCGCAGTTTATCAGTGGTGCATTTATCAATCAAAACGATAACATTCAGTGTAAATAGACATCAACAAACTTTGGTCATTTTCTGTCTTTTTATTTTCCAACAATTGCAGAAGAGTCATGGTGCTCATACAAAAGAAAGCCAGAAAATGATGAAAAGTGTTGTCCAACAAAACCGTCATCAAGAATAAGATTCTTAACTGAAACAGTTTTACCGGCTTTTAACTCGACGACAAACATCTGAGAGGACTGCTGGGAAGGTACGACCCACAGCTGCGAATAAACCGCGCCATCAACATCAATATGCGCACTGAAGTGGTTGTTAGTCACGGCGTGGGCATTTTTTCCCATCATTGTCACATGGAAAACATACGTTCCGTCAACGGGGGCGACAAATGCACCACTTTGTGGATTGTAGGCGTTTCCAATGTTGGTAACCGCCCGATCGAATACAATCATTTGATTATGACCCAAGTGCTGAACGTCATGCTGCGAATGCGTAGCGTAGAAAGCGACTTCGGTCTCCACTGCTGCACGGGCTATATTCAAGAGAAAAAGAAAATATACGAAACTGAAAGTTTATGATAATAGGCAAATGTTTACATTGCACTGAAATGAAATAATTGTAAAGAATTAACCTTTGATAATTGCTTTATTGATACATTTATATATAAATTAATGTTGATTACATTTCAATTATTGAGGAATTAAATAGTTAATGTCAGTACACAGTGTCTAGGCTTACATTAGAAAAGTAAGTATTACATAAATTTGACTATTTACAAAACCCTTAAGAAGTAAAACTCATGTGTAGAATTAAAATGATGAAAAAAGTGAGGTTAATTAAAACAAACTAGAGAATAAAAAACGATTTAAAGTTACATCTGACACAGTTACCTATCAAAGATCTCTGTCCTTTTTTGGGTCTATGTTGACCATATGTTGCAAGGGCTTTTTTCAAAATACTAGATCTATTAACTGCATGATCCTTGACTGGTGTGCTTGATTCAGTGAATGTTGTTTCATTCACATGTTGATTCAGAGCGTCCTTCTGTAACTCAGATTTTAAGACGTTTATTACAGCGATGAAACTCGCTTCCTTTTCCGAAAACGCCATTTTCATGTCACGTATTTCCGATTTCAGTGCAACTATTTCTCGCTTGTCAGCTGCGTCACTCTCTTCCAGTATCTCTATCCTTTCAAAAAGCACTGCAAACTTTTCTGCATCACTTAATGCATATACATATGCTGCTTTTGTCATTAAAACTAAGAAACTTATTGTCAACAGAAATTTCATATTTGTTATCCCTTTGCAAAACAAGACAGAGAAGACAATAAAAGATTACTGCACTAGACTTTGCGTGGTTGAAGTCCTGATTTAGAGATAAGGAAGCATTGTGGCAAGGTCGTTCAAATATAGCAACATAAATGATAATAACATCTCTAGGTCAACCAAGTATACTGGTTGAAATTTTCCCAGGTACTAGAAAGCATAAATCTGTATTATTGAATGCACTTGGTTGAAATAAAATGTATTACAGGATCCGCATTCTATTAGAATAAACTGCCTACAAACCTCCTGAAAGCATATAAAAGTCGCATTTGTTTGGTTAACTTTAAAGCGTGCTCCCAACGACATTAAACCATTGCTTCAGATTATTTGGAAAAAATGCATTATCAGCCATTAGGCAACTTTCAAATGTTATGCAAATGTTATTCCAGATTAATACCTTCATTCAAAATAACGCTAGAATGTCTATTAAAACGTCTCCATTTTCTATGCTTAATGATAACATTATTTCACATTCGTCATCTTACAACGACTGCCATTCAGTGCAGCGACATTCTCGGCCCTATAAGTATTTTTACATCAAAGTTTTTTTGTTTTAGTATACTGCGATTTTAAGTTTACTTAAGAGCATCAGTATGATTTCAGACAATTCTTTAGCCTCCTTACAACTGCAAGTAGAGCCATTACTCTGCCACCTTGTGTTATAGCAGGTTTACACCGACAAGGTACAAATTGACATGTATTGTCGCATTGTGGCCAATAGTTTATATCAATGTTCCTTTACATCAGAAGAGTGTAGATTACAGAGATATGCCGCTTTAATGACCCCTGAAATAGTAAGCATGTATGTCTGTTCAATGAATCTCAGAGGGCTTTATTCCAACAGACATAAAGATTACAAAGATTACATTTTCTTAAATATGCGACATGTGGTTTTAGCAGCAAGTAGCGGAAATAAACATGTTCTAATGTTTGCATACATGTAATATATGGGTTTCTTGTGTCCCAAATCATGTCTGGTTTTTAGCTCACCTGGCTACGCCAGGGTGAGCTTTTCTGATCGATGATTGTCCGTCGTCCGTCGTCCGTCGTCCATCAACATTTTGATTCAAATGACATCTCCTCTGAAACCTCTAGGCCAATGTTGATAAAACTATGCAGGAATGTTCCTTGCATGAAGCTTTACCAAAATTGTTCAAAGAATTCCATTCCATGCAGAACTCTGGTTGCTATGGCAACAAATAGGAAAAACTTTAAAAATCTTCTTCTCTGAAACCACAAGGCCTAGAGCTTAGATATTTGGCATGTAGCATTGTCTAGTAGATCTCTACCAAGATTGTTCAAGTTATGACCCCCGGGTCAAAATTGACCCCGCGCGGGTGGGCACTTAGTTTTTGCATAGGAATATATAGGAAAAACTTTAAAAATCTTCTTCTCTGAAACCACAAGGCCTAGAGCTAAGATATTTGGCATGTAGCATTGTCTAGTGGACCTCTACCAAGATTGTTCAAATTATGACCCCGGGTCAAAATTGACCCCGCAACGGGGGTCACTTAGTTTTGCATAGGAATATATAGGAAAAACTTTAAAAATCTTCTTCTCTGAAACCACAAGGCCTAGAGCTTAGATATTTGGCATGTAGCATTGTCTAGTGGACCTCTACCAAGATTGTTCAAATAATGACCCTCGCATCAAAATTGACCCTGCACGGGGGGTCACTTAATTTTACATAGGCTTATATAGTAAAAACTTTTAAAAATCTTCTCCTTTGAAACCACAAGGCCTAGAGCTTAGATATTTGGCATGTAACATTGACTAGTGGACCTCTACCAAGTTGTTCAAATTGTGACCCCGGGTCAAAATTGACCCCGCACCGGGGGTCACTTAGTTTTACATAGGCTTATATATAGGGAAAACTTTAAAAATCTTTTTCTCTGAAACCACAAGGCCTAGAGCTTAGATATTTAGCATGTAGCATTGCCTAGTAGACCTCTTCAAAGTGTGTTCAAATTATGCCCCTTGGGTCAAAATTGACTGTGCCCTGGGGGGGGGGGTGATCATTTGTTTTACAAAGGCGTATATAGGAAAACTTATTTGGTATATAACATTATCTAGTGATCTTCCACCAGGCAAGTGGACTTGTACCAAGGTGAGCGATATAGGGCCATCTTGGCCCTCTTGTTTTTATTATTATTCAACTTGACAATATTACACACTGTATTTAGATCAATTGCCCACATGATATGAAACAGGTAGAGCTAATACAAAGCATAACTGAGCCAATATGAGAAAAGCAGGGCCAATACGAGAAAACAGGACCAATATGGAATTCAGGCATTCTGATTGGTTTAAAAGAGAGGGAAAGAATACTGCCATTTTCCCACATTTATAAGGGTTGATAACGCGCGCTGTGACATTGTGTGGTTAATTACAGAAAAAGCTAAACAGATGGTTTTTATCCCCCGCAAGGGGATATGGTAAAAGTCCGTCCATCCGTTCGTCCGTGCATGCGTGTGTCATTATTGCCACAGTCTTTTCCGATTTAATCGTCTGGAATCACTGACTTAAATTCAGCAAAACTTTCACTGTTAAGAGAAAATGAGCATGTTACCAGCATGTTCCAGTTCAAAGATTTGTCTCTCAGTTATTTTACTTTGATTACTTTTTCATATACATTCGTGTCCGCGTTATTTCTCAGCAACCACAAACTGGAGTTTAAACAAATCTTCCAAGGAAAGCTTCTCTAAGAAGCGAAGATGTGCATATTACCGGCATGTCCCGGTTCGACATTTTATCATTGAATAAACGCCCTTTCACATGGCCACCTTTCACACAAGAGTATTGCCTCGGCGGAGGGATTGGCCATGTCAACAAAGCAGCAACTTATTAGCCATTCTTGTAGCTAATGACAATGGTCAAAATGACAAAAACAATTAGTATATCTAGACACAATCTCTCATTACCGAGTTTATACTAGTACAAATATAGTAGAATATGCGCAGCTTATCAGTGGTGCATTTATCAATCAAAACGATAACTTTCAGTGTAAATCGACATCAACAAACTTTGGTCATTTTCTGTCTTTTTATTTTCCAACAATTGCAGAAGAGTCATGGTGCTCATACAAAAGAAAGCCAGAAAATGATGACATGTGTTGTCCAACAAAACCGTCATCAAGAATAAGATTCTTAACTGAAACAGTTTTACCGGCTTTTAACTCGACGACAAACATCTGAGAGGACTGCTGGGAAGGTACGACCCACAGCTGCGAATAAACCGCGCCATCAACATCAATATGCGCACTGAAGTGGTTGTTAGTCACGGAGTGTGCATTTTTTCCCATCATTGTCACGTGGAAAACATACGTTCCGTCAACGGGGGCGACAAATGCACCACTTTGTGGATTGTAGGCGTTTCCAATGTTGGTAACAGCCCGATCGAATACAATCATTTGATTATGACCCAAATGCTGAACGTCATGCTGCGAATGCGTAGCGTAGAAAGCGACTTCGGTCTCCACTGCTTCACGGGCTATATTCAAGAGAAAAAGAAAATATACGAAACTGAAAGTTTATGATAATAGGCAAATGTTTACATTGCACTGAAATGAAATAATTTGTAAAGAATTAACCTTTGATAATTGCTCTATTGATACATTTATATATAGATTAATGTTGATTACATTTCAATTATTGAGGAATAAAATAGTTAATGTCAGTACACAGTGTCTAGGCTTACATTAGAAAAGTAAATATTACATAAATTTGACTATTTACAAAACCCTTAAGTAGTAAAACTCATGTGTAGAATTAAAATGATGAAAAAATGAGGTTAATTAAAACAAACTAGAGAATAAAAAACGATTTAAAGTTACATCTGACACAGTTACCTATCAAAGATCTCTGTCCTGTTTTGGGCCTATGTTGACCATATGTTGCAAGGGCTTTTTTCAAAATACTAGATCCATTAACTGCATGATCCTTGACTGGTGTGCTTGATTCAGTGAATGTTGTTTCATTCACATGTTGATTCAGAGCGTCCTTCTGTAACTCAGATTTTAAGACGTTTATTACAGCGATGAAACTCGCTTCCTTTTCCGAAAACGCCATTTTCATGTCACGTATTTCCGATTTCAGTGCAACTATTTCTCGCTTGTCAGCTGCGTCACTCTCTTCCAGTATCTCTATCCTTTCAAAAAGCACTGCAAACTTTTCTGCATCACTTAATGCATATACAAATGCTGCTTTTGTCATTAAAACTAAGAAACTTATTGTCAGCAGAAATTTCATATTTGTTATCCCTATGCAAAACAAGACAGAGAAGACAATAAAAGATTAATGCACTAGACTTTGCATGGTTGAAGTCCTGATTAAGAGATAAGGAAGCATTGTGGCAAGGTCGTTCAAATATAGCAACATAAATGATAACATCTCTAGGTCAACTTAGTTCACTGGTTTAAATTATCCCAGGTACTAAAAAGCATAAATCTGTATTATTGAATGCACTTGGCTGAAATAAAATGTATTACAGGATCCGCATTCTATTAGAATAAACAGCCTATACACCTTATGAAAGCACAAAAATGCCGGAATTTGTTTGTTTTACTTTAAAGCGTGCTCCCAACGGCATTAAACCATTGCTTGAGCTTGTTTTGAGGAAAATATTGCATTACCAGTCACAAGACAACTTTCAAATGTTATGCAAATGTTATTCCAGATTATTACCTTCTTTCAAAATAACGCTAGAATGTCTATCAAAACATCTCAATTGTCTATGCTTAATGATAACATTATTTCACATTCGTCATCTTACAACGACTGCCATTCCGTGCAGCGACATTCTCGGCCCTATAAGAATTTTACTTCAAAGATTTTTTGTTTCAGTTTACTGCGATTTTAAGTTTACTTAAGAGCATACTGATTTCAGACAATTCTTTAGCCTCCTTACAACTGCAAGTAGAGCCATTACTCTGCCACTTTGTGTCATAGCAGGTTTACACCGACAAGGTACAAATTGACATGTATTGTCGCATTGTGGCCAATAGTTTATATTAATGTTGTTACTTTACACCAGAGGAGTGTAGATTACAGAGATATGCCGCTTAAATGACCCCTGAAATAGTAAGCATTATGTCTGTTCAATGAATCTCAGAGGGCTTTATTCCAACAGACATAAAGATTACACTTTCTTAAATATGCGACATGTGGTTTTAGCAGCAAGTAGCGGAAATAAACATGTTCTAATGTTTGCATACATGTTATATATGGGTATCTTGTGTCCCAAATCATGTCTGGTTTTTTTTATTATAAATATTCAACTTGATAATATTATACACTGTATTTAGATCAATTGCGCACATGATATAAAACAGGTAGAGCTAATACAAAGCATAACTGAGCCAATATGAGAAAAGCAGGGCCAATACGAGAAAACAGGACCAATATGGAATTCAAGCATTCTTATTGGTTTAAAAGAGAGGGAAAGAATACTGCCATGTTCCCGCATTTAAAAGGGTTGATACCGCGCGCTGTGACATTGTGTGGTTAATTACAGAAATTGCTAAACATATGGTTTTTATCCCCCGCTGGGGGATATGGTTAAAGTCCGTCCATCCGTTCGTCCGTGCATTCGTGCGTCATTATTGCCACAGTCTTTTCCGATTGAATCGTCTGGAATCAGTAAATTAAATTCAGCAAAACTTCATAGATTCCCTCACTGTTAAGAGAAAATGATCATGTTACCAGCATGTTCCAGTTCAAAGCTTTTCCTCTGAGTTATTTTCCTTTGATTACTTTTTCATACACATTCGTGTCCGCGTTATTTTTCAGCAACCACAGACTGGAGTTTAAACAAATTTTCCAAGGAAAGTTTCTCTAAGAAGCGAAGATGTGCATATTACCGGCATGTCCCGGTTCAACGTTTAATCATTGAATAAACGCCCCTTCACATGGCCACCTTTCACACAAGAGTATTGCCTCGGCGGAGGGATTGGCCATGTCAACAAGGCAGCAACATTTTAGCCGTTCTTGTAGCTAATGACAATGGTCAAAATGACAAAAACAATAAGTTTATCTAGACACAATCTCTCATTACCGAGTTTATACTAGTACAAATATAAAGAGGATATTTGTTTGTTTCAGTGAAATATCGATTTTATTTCACAAGTGAACACCAAACATTGATATTTTCACGAGTGGCGTAGCCACGAGTGAAAATGTCATTTGTTTGGTGTTCACGAGTGAAATAAAATCAATATTTCACTGAAACAAACAAATTTTCTTTTTTATTTTATGTTTTTTGGCAAAATATTCAGTAAAATTTGGAATTATAGCATTTCTTATTCCCCATGGAGAACCCCAGAATGATTACTACCATCATTACTGAAAACGCAACAAAAGTAGTTCAAAATATTTTGATTATTTCAGATAAAAGTATTTAAGAAGTCATATCTATCTTTATCATACAACGAAAATGAAACCTCAATTCATTAGGTATAGGCCTCGATTGATTTTTTTTTTATTAAATAAGTCTGCACTTCGTCACACCATGAATCGTGGAGTAATACTCAATCACCTGTTCATTCATTAAAAAATGCTCGGTCCAGGGCTGACCTAAGTGCAAAATTTGTTACAATTTCATGCATTTTGTGAATAATGAGCGACTGTAGAGGTAGTTTTCCACTTTTTATAGGTGACTTATAGGTTTCAGACCATGATCAGACAATACTGTGAAAATTGGATGGTGATGAAAAAAATGAAAATCAACTTTTTCTCAAATTTTGATTCAAAATTGCTATAGATGGATAGAAAATTATCTAACTAAGAAAATGAATACCAACAACCTTATGTTTATATCAAAAATAAAAAAATTACAGCCATTTTTCGATTTTATTTAATGTTCTATCACCGATAAATGAGGGGAAATATGTATCTCATTAGTGAGAAATTGGATAAAGCTAAGTATTTTAGCGTAATTAATCACTCACTGTCAATCATGTGTATGATACTTTTGTATGGAGGACGAGCTGGAGATTCTGGGTGTGAAATTATGGGACTTTTGTTTAGAATGTGGTTAAAAAGTAGTTCGGCAAAAACAGTGAAAATAAAAATGATATTTTCACTGCTTTGAAACAGTGAAATACCAATTTTATTTCACCGATATATTTCAGTATTTCACTGAAAAGCATAAAATAAAGTAAAATATGCGCAGCTTATCAGTGGTGCATTTATCAATCAAAACGATAACATTCAGTGTAAATAGACATAAACAAACTTTGGTCATTTTCTGTCTTTTTATTTTCCAACAATTACAGAGGAGTCATGGTGCTCATACAAAAGAAAGCCAGAAAATGTTGAAAAGTGTTGTCCAATAAAACCATCATCAAGAACATGATTCTTAACTGAGACAGTTTTGCCGACTTTTAACTCGACGACAAACATCTGAGAGGACTGCTGGGAAGGTACGACCCACAGCTGCGAATAAACCCCGCCATCAACATCAATATGCGCACTGAAGTGGTTGTTAGTCACGGCATGGGCATTTCTTCCCATCATTGTCACGTGGAAAACATACGTTCCGTCAACGGGGGCGACAAATGCACCACTTTGTGGATTGTAGGCGTTTCCAATGTTGGTAACAGCCCGATCGAATACAATAATTTGATTTTGACCCAAATGCTGAACGTCATGCTGCGAATGCGTAGCGTAGAAAGCGACTTCGGTCTCCACTGCTTCACGGACTATATTCATGAGAAAAAGAAAATATACGAAATTAAAAGTTTATGATAATAGGCAATTGTTAATATCGCACCGAAATGAAATAATTTGTAAATAATCAACCTTTGATAATTGCTTTATTGATACATTTATATTCAAAATAATGTGTATTACACTTCAATTATTGAGGAATAAAATATTCGTTGTCAGTACACATTGTCAAGACTTACATTAGAAAAGTAACTATTACATAAATGTGACTAAAACCTTTAAGAAGTAAAACTCTTGTGTAGAATTCAAATGATGAAAAAATGACGTTAGTTAAAACAAACTTGAGAATAAAATACGATTAAAAGTTACATCTGACACAGTTACCTATCAAAGATCTCTTTCCTTTTTTGGGCCTATGTTGACCATATGTTGCAGGGGCCTTTTTCAAAATACTAGATCCATTAACTGCATGATCCCTGACCGGTGTGCTAGATACAGTGAATGTTGTTTCATTCACATGTTGATCCAAAGCGTCCTTCTGTAACTCAGATTTTAAGACGTTTATTACAGCGATGAAACTCGCTTCCTTTTCCGAAAACGCCATTTTCATGTCACGTATTTCCGATTTCAGTGCAACTATTTCTCGCTTTTCAGCTGCGTCACTCTCTTCCAGTTTCTCTATCCGTTCAAAAAGCACTGCAAACTTTTCTGCATCACTTAATGCATATACAAATGCTGCTTTTGTAATTAAAACTAAGAAATTTACTGTCAAAAGAAATTTCATATTTGTTATCCCTATGCAAAACAAGACAGAGAAGACCATAAAAGACTTTGCGTGGTTGAAGTCCTGATTAAGAGATAAGGAAACATTGTGGCAAGGTCGTTCAAATATAGCAACATAAATGATAATAACATCTCTAGGTCAACCGAGCGTACTGGTTTAAATTATTCCAGGTACTAAAAAGCATAAATCTGCACTTAGTCTATTGAATGCACTTGGCTGGAATAAAATGTATGACAGGATCCGCATTCTATTAGAATAAACTGCCTACAAACCTCGTGAAAGCATATAAAAGTCGCAATATGTTTGCTTAACTTTAAAGACGATCGCTACAGTTTAATTCTTGGCTATATATCAAATATGTTTATATTTTGATGTTGTTTAATTAAATGTCACAAACAATTACCTCTGAATAAAAAAACATACAAAAGGATTATTTTGAGCAATAATATCACTTTAACATTTTTAAACATATAACTATAGCAAAAAACTAAGTATATCAAGAAAACTTATTACTTCTTTTTAAAAGCACCCAAAAAGTCATTGTTTAGCAAAAGTGGACTTTTAAACTGTGTTAAATGCTTTCAGAAGGATACCTTTTTGTTACATATTACTTATAAGTGTTTCAATATACACAATTTGTCCAATTAAAGTTTCATTTAGCTATCTGTATTACGTCAGTGCCAATAAACACATGGCCTCCCCTCCAACACCAAACTCCCACCCGAGCCAACAGCTCATTTTTCTCAATAAAAAGGCTGGTTACCTATCATTTTTAAATTAGTTCTCAATAAAGTGATGTTTGAACAATTCTACTGCAAAAAATTAAGAAATTCTCAATGCTTGAACATTAAGAAAAAAACTTTGAAAAATGACTACAAATTTTACATATTTCTTTACAGAAACTAGTTTCTCTTTATGGGTTTTTTCAGTTTGAATACATTTTGAAATCTCAATTCATGTAGTTTCATAAAATAGGATCAATTGCTTGACATTTTGAATAAAAATCAATTGTGAGTTGCCAAATTTAGAGATTTAATATTAATAAAAATGAGATAGGGGTCATTTTCACTGCTTTCGGGGGTATACTACAAAAAGTGTCCATTACTTCTAAATAAGGCTGGTGACCTACCTTTTTATTTTATATTCTGACTAAGCAGGTATAACCCGAACGACAAACGAAATTTCATAAAATTCTCATTGCTTGAAAAAAATGATGAAACTGTAGTGATCGTCTTTAAAGCGTGCTCCCAACGACATTAAACCATTGCTTGAGATTATTTGAAAAAAAAGTTTTTAGTATTAATAAAGCGATCTCGACAGTTTTAATGAAATTCATCAAATTGGAGTACGTTTTATAAATATTGTTTTTTGTCATATATTAAAAAGATAGATTAAGTATCGCTTGAGTTTCAGTTGTATTTACTGTCTGCTTAAATGCTTGGTTGTTTGCACGCAGGTATGAGTTTGGATCTCGTAGTGTAATTTGACTTGCAATAATTCGTCATGTAGTTTTAACAAAAATAATTTATTGATTAGCATGTGATATCTAAATGTCATGTAATGTTCATAATACAAAAAGCGATTAAGGCCAATTGTACGAATGTTTCTATTTAGAGCATATATTTTAGAGGCTACAGATCTTTAATAAATATGACCAGGTTTAGTTGTAACATATGAGGTTCGTCATGAATTTGATATTTGCCTTCATTGGCGGTTGACTATTACAAGCTTTCGTCTGTTTGCTTATAATACGTATTTCAAGACTTAACTAGCCTGCGAAAAAGGGTTATTATATAATGTAGTTGGGGATATCACCAGTGCCCCCTTCTTTTTCAAGAGTTCATTAGCATTGTTATTTTTTTCTTTAACAGGATCAATAGGCTATTTCTAACATTATAATGTAATATAACATAATATCAATTATATTATGTACACTCTTTAATATTCTCTCATAATTCTTGTAAGATTGGCATACATGTTTGTCACTGTTTTATATTGTATGAAATGTACATTATGTGTAACTTGTATGGTGAGACAGAAATAAATAAATATATATATATTTCAGGATTTTACAAACCTGGATATAAGGCGCTATGTACACGGAGGTATGCATATCACCGACTTCTTTTGTATATTTCAGGATTTTACAAACCTGGATATAAGGCGCTATGTACACGGAGGTGTGAATATCACCAACTTCTTCTGTATATTTCAGGATTTTATCAACCTGGATATGAGGAGCTATTTACACGGAGGTGTGCTTTTTTATATTTCAGGATTTTGCCAACCTGGATATGAGGCGCTATTTACACGGAGGTGTGAATATCTCCGGATTCCAGCTAATTGATTTAGACAGTAAAGTTCTTGCAAGTTTTGTGAAAGAATGGAACAATATTGACCACAATTCACTGCCTGATACTCGCAACTCGCTTTCCGATAATTCTTTAACGGTATGTTTCTACAACTATGAAGAAGATACATTCTATTAACACTATGTTTAGTATTAAATGTTATTTTAAAGGAATTATATACATGATAATTGTTGAGTGAAAACAACTACTTTGGTGTTCATGCGTGAAATTTACGTTAAAACTCTCCTTTTTAGTTAGTTTAAGTAAAATGTCAAAACTCGGTGGAAACGTTATCAGAAAGCATAGTACACATAACGTCATTTGAACGACGTCATCATCGTATGGTTTCCAGCATTCATTACGCTCGGTATACTTTTTGAGTGTATCCGGGTTACCGTATTTTGATAATTTCTCTGAGTGAACAGTGAGTTTATCGGGATATAATCCACCGTTTTATTTTTATAATCTGCCGAAAAACATAAAATGAAATATAATTTAATATAAGACAAAGGCCAATTATTTTGAGATTGAGTGAACTGAAAAGGAACAATAACTCTGTGTAGAGACTGATTTTCCTCTTTGTTTGTTATAACCGTTTGTCGCTTAAATATCTCCTTGCAAGTTTTGGAAACACTATTCAGCAATGATGTTTAGTTCAGACATCATATTACTTAGGCTTCAACAATTAGTGTCGATATAAACAATCAAATATTGATTTTTGACGTCGTGTGTTTCAGTATGAAGCAGCACTAGCGGTTGACGCCATCGCCGTCATAGAACAGGCTCTGAAAGGTATGGTAACAGATAACTCAAAAATATTCCAGTCAACATTTAGACGGAAAGAAGTCTACAATTACAATCGCACAAAAGGTATTCCTTGCACGACACGTCCACCTGTACCATGGATGCATGGTGAGGCCATCATGGAACAAATTAAGACGGTAAATATTTCTACATAAATCACACATTAAACGCAAACTATTATCCAATTTCAAAATCAAAAACAATGTCAGAAAGAATGCATGATCATTTCGATAGAGTATGAACTATGACATGTTCTTCAACACCCAGCACATTTAATGATGAACATGTACACCGTCACCAAATATTGGGCCGTCATATCAGCGTAATTGTGATATTTGTCAGCCATAAACAAACGTGTCTGTTAATGTCCTGTAACGGAAGCGGTAATGTTCTATAACGAAAAGAAAACGGAAGGTATCGGTTTATGTTCTATAACAAAAAGAAAACGGAAGGTATCGGTTTATGTTCTATAACGAAAATGAATACGCAAGGTATCGGATTATGTTCTATAACGAAAATAATACGGAAGGTATCGGTTTATGTCCTATAACGAAAATAATACGGAAGGTATCGGTTTATGTTCTATAACGAAAATAATACGGAAGGTATCGGTTTATGTTCTATAACAAAAAGAAAACGGAAGGTATCGGTTTATGTTCTATAACGAAAAGAAAACGGAAGTTAAAACACAGCATCAAACATCATTTGCTAAAGCTTCTTCGCGAATTATTGGCAGTGGTATGGTGTGGTGCATGATTTTAAATAACCTTAAAAATGAATACTTCCAACCTTTCGTTACAAACAGGCACTACAATGTATTTGACCTATGTGTTCGTAGACCCAAGGGCCCAGAATGCTCTTTGGGATTGAGTTGAAGTCTCCTTTAGCACAAATAACAGTTTATAATGTCATCGACCCGAACATTTAAATATGAATATCAACTTAGTGAACATGACGTTTTTGATATAATATTTAGTGTATGTGATATGTCCGTAAGGATAATGATCGTGTCCTAACTGACCAAGGTGACAGTTTGTAAATTTGACTGATGAGTTTGGCCATTACTTAGAAAGATCAACAAAGCTCTTGGAGCACTGTTTACACACAACGGATACTGAATACGATGCATTGTTAATAATAATTGAGCTAACTACTGTGTTTTACGTATTTTCTCACAAATGCTAGTCTGTTCATCTCATCGTGACACAAACATTACGTGTACAGAACAAATCAATTTATTCACAATGCTCTCCCGATTTAAGAGAAATTTCGTTTAACATTTCCGTGCGCTATGCTGAATTCGTACAGCTGAGCATTGGTATAAAACAGATGTGATCGTGATTTATTTTATACTGTTTATATGCAAAGTTTTACATTGATTTCGAGAAAATTTAGACGCAAACATCCATTTTGATTTTTCAAGTGTCAAGCAAATAGAGTTTGTATAGCGTACGAGAAGCATTTCGCGTGATATTTATACATAATTCTGAAGAAATCCCAGTAATACAAAATAAATTGGTGACTATTAGGCCAATTGCAGGATTTAAACGCCTCAATCTTTCCTACGTTGTTTTCTATATTACTCAAGTCAAGTCCACGAAACGATTTCATTTGTTGTGTGTTTTTTTTCGCAACGTCATCAATCTTTACCGAAGTAAGTATAGGGACTAAATCCATTTGTTCGAAATGATTGAGAAAAGTCATGCAATCATTATTGAACTGATTAATAGATTTGTTCCCTTTTTTGCGTCGTATTTGAAAATTAACAAACCGTATTACAAGAAAATGAAAATATGAATTTGCAAACGTGTTAAACTTAGTACATATTTCTTTAAATTGTGTAATTGTTTCAAATATGTAGAAGTTTCTACAGTACTGATGTAACGACTAAAATACTAATTGTCATAAATGTGTCTTTGGGCGTGAATCATATTGCCAGACACCAAATTGTAAATGAGATGTGCACGTGGCCGTTTTCCTCATGGGTAATTGGAGCGGTCATGAGGGGTTTCACAATAAGAGCAATTAATACATGTTTCTTGCATATTGGATCGGCATTTCCGGTGAATATGCCCATGCTGGAAAAACCGGTCTGGCACACCTCCTATGCCAGACGACTTTCGTGAATTACTTATGACGTAGCGTTATAAACATTGTGACGTCACTTTTTCTAAACACAACGTTGGATTCTAGCATAAAATGTGCTGTTTTTGCCCATTTTGCCGGTGTTTTAACAGGAGAAAAAACGTGTGTTAACGGGGAGATTCACGCGCCGTTATAACCCGTTTTCATTTATGCGCAGTACAGGGCCTTGTAAACAATTGACCCGTCTCCCAAGTCTTAATCATGTACGGCGTCAACAGTGCCGGGCTTAAAACCGCTGGTGACGACATAAATATGACGTAAACAACACGGACGTTGTCCCGCGCTTATTTAACGTCGTACCAGTAAGGCGTTTCTTGTTATTTTTATGATTTTTTTTGCTATTTATGCTAGAATAGCGCTAACGAACGTTTATTCGTGTTATAACACCTGCAGAAACCCTCGGGTATGTTGATGCCCTCGCCCTAACGGGCTCGGGCACACCATCCCTCGGGTTCTGCAGATGTTCACAACCCAAATATCGTTTCTTTTTTATGAAAATTAATCAAGTTTGCAGTAAGAAATCCACTTTAAAGTGCAAGACGGCCTGCAAGAAAATGTTTCTATTATGAGACATTTGGTTCAATATATCCGTCACCTCGGGTAACTGTTTTGCAGGAACTCGGCACAGACTCGTTCTCACCAAACCAGTTAACCTCGGTGACGGATATTTCTATCTGAACCTCGTGTTCATGACAGAAGCTATTAATATGGTTAGGAAAAATAAAGTATAAACAAACGACTAAAATAATAAATGATCACCGGCTAACAGCAGCATGATGCCCATATATAAGCAATTTCTTCATCAATGACTGCTACATTTTGTACACATATTGTATACATACATCCGTGCTTGACACCTGTCAAAATATAGGAAAGGCTTGTGATATTGGAAATGGAAATTTAATGGAAAATTTGTTTTTCCTCTAATGGACGCTTGTATTGAATGTCTAGCTTGGCGTACCCTTGGGACCTAGGTATTTGAAAGGATATTGGGAACGTCTTTATGCTGTCATGCAAATGGTGCAGAACTATAGTATTTTAAGCTTAGCTTTCCTTAGGAAATGATGTAAATTGATCATTAGCCTTGATTGGTGTTATGTCAGATACTTGCATTCGAGAAAATCAGGTTCAGTCAAATTGGTTTAGTAACGAAGGTCGTGCAGGCGCGATTGTACTTTATGGGTTATCTGCCCGTTTCCCATCAAATACATGGCCTCGTGATTCATTGATCTGCTATATTAAGGCAGTAGTTATAGTTGTACATCTTTTATCTATTTTATTTATTTAGGTTCGAACGTCTTCATAATTACTTTCAAACCCATAAGCCTTAACCAACATTTTGTATTTTCAATATACAATTATTAATAACCTAAATGCAAGATTCTAAAACTAACAGCTTAACCTCAGAACTATTAAATTGGCAAATTATGTTGTTGTTGTTTTCAGCTTGACTTTGAAGGTCTTACTGGGCGAATAAATTTTGACAGTGAGGGCTATAGACGGGACTACAAACTTGATGTATACACTGTTGGACTAGATAACGGCCCCAGAAAGGTATACACATTTTGAAATTAAACTAATGTTAGTGATACTTCCAGCTTTAGTTATAACAATACACTGATTGTTTCGTGTTTTTTTCGCTGTAACTATAACGACAAAGTGTCAACATACTCTGCCAAATTTGTTTGCATGGACTTTTCCATCTTTTCAACTCGAACAATACCATTAATGTTCAAAATGATGGTCAGCGAAGAGTTTGATATTTCAAACAAAAAGCAGTATTAAATACAAGCTATCAATTAAAAGTTTCTTGCCATTTTGTCTTTAAAACTGGTTCATACCTTATACTAATTTTGACCGTTGATAGCTTTGTTGTTACAAAAATTCCTGCTGCGTTAAGGCAGTCATCATTTATTTGTTGGACAAATAAATAACTACAGAGATGGTGATGGCGCTGATGGAACACCATAGTACTTTAGGAAAAATAGGATTATGACTTATTTCAAAGACGCAAACACCCTGTAGTTTTTGCTTTTATAAGCCAATGACAATAAAGTTTTTGTATCGATCAATGTAATGGGCTTTTATGAACCATATAACGTGATAATTGAAGATTGTTTCCCCGTGTGGAAATGAAAAAATAACAAAAGTTGAAATGTGAACTTGAAATAAAAGCAATTTCCATATGAAAGAAGTGTAAATTCATTTGGGAAATTATGCTAGTCCGTAAACCGTAAGAAAACTTCTTGTCTAATAATATAAAAACAGTAAATGTGAGCAGAGTTGTGAGTCCTCTAGCGGCAGATGTATACAAATTTGACGTGTTTCGCATAACAGACCGGTGTCTAGAGACCACTCTATTCAGTTCCTGTTATATTTTACCCTACTTTTCAAATTTATGACCTGCAATTTCAGTAACATTTGTCAATGAACATTAATAATAATAGCAAGGCACTGTGAAGTTGGTTAATGTGGAAAGTCTATCGCAGTTTGCGCAGAGATGTAGCTATAGCTCAAAAACAGTAACTTTGTTCTCCTCGGTATTTATCGTTGTTTCACAATAACTTTGTTATCCTCGGTATTTATCGTTGTTTTACAATAACTTTGTTCTCCTCGGTTTTATCGTTGTTTTACAATAACTTTGTTCTCCTCGGTAATTTATCGGTGTTTCACAATAACTTTGTTCTCCTCGGTATTTATCGTTGTTTTACAATAACTTTGTTCTCCTCGGTATTTATCATTGTTTTACAATCATTTTGTTCTCCTCGGTGTTTATCGTTGTTTCACAATAACTTTGTTCTCCTCGATGTTTATCGTTGTTTTACAATAACTTTGTTCTCCTCGGTATTTATCGTTGTTTCACAATAACTTTGTTCTCCTCGGTATTTATCGTTGTTTTACAATAATTTTGTTCTACTCGGTATTTATCGTTTTTTCACAATAACTTTGTTCTCCTCGGTATTTTTCGTTGTTCTACAATAACTAATTCTCCTCGGTAATCGTTACTTCACAATGAACTTTTTTCCTCGGGATTTATCGTTGCTTTCAATACTCAGTAATTATCGGCTTCACAATAACTTGCTTCTCCTCGGATTTATCGTTTTTACAATTCTTTGTTCTACTCGGTATTTATCGTTGCTTCAAAATAACGTTGTTCTACTCGGTATTTATCGTTGTTTCACAATAACTTTGTTCTCCTCGGTATTTATCGTTGTTTCACATTAACTTTGTGCTCCTCAGTATTTATCGTTGTTTCACAATAACTTTGTTCTCCTCGGTATTTATCGTTGTTTCACAATAACTTTGTTCTCCTCGGCATTTATCGTTGTTTCACAATAACTTTGTTTTACTCGGTATTTATCGTTGTTTTACAATAACTTAGTTCTCCTCGGTATTTATCGGTGTCTCACAATAACTTTGTTCTCCTCGGTCTTTATCGTTGTTTCACAATAACTTTGTTCTCCTCGGTATTTATCGTTGTTTTACAATAACTTTAAGGAAATACTCACAGAACGTTTCTGGGGATGGTTTTCCTGTACAGTAGCGTCTTAAATGATTTCCTTAATATTTTAACTTCAGTCATAAACTTTTAAGTATTATCATTCTCAAAAAAGGACAATGACAACATCGCAATAAGATATATCTATTGTAGAATTATTCTTTCTTTAATAAATTAGCTAAATTGTAGTGATATTACCGTTCAAAGTGACCATCAAAATTTTAAATAAAACATTTATCAGTGACTTATACTCCCAGAATAATAAACATTGCCATAGTTTTATCCCAAAAATAAGGATCTGTATAACAGTTTCATTCACATTGAATATTGAGGAAATCTGTAAACATCTTTTTTGACTATCCTATTCAAAAATAAAAAATCCACCCTTTCGGTTATGTATGTCTCAATTTGTATTTGTCAATGACAGAATTTAGTAAAACTTATTTCTTATATGTTTTTAAAGCATTCACTGTGTTTTGACCATCATTCTTAACTATAAACCATTGTGACCATTTTGAAGTTAATATAACTTTAAGGAAAATCTTAAGATTTGACTTACGATGCTACTGGAATATCTATACATAGTAAAGATTTAATAAAGATTTATTGTATGTGTCATTCTGACATATTTATTCATGACCTTTTGATGTGTTAACAGTCATATATTTACAATTCATTTTGAAGCAATAAAAACACCCCAAACAGCGCCCAAACGATTTGGTTATTCTAGTAGTATATCTCTGATGATGTATATTATTTTTAAAAAGAGATAACATGTCATATTGTAAGATTAAAACTTAGGCAAACTGATAAGACATTCACTTTGTGTTAACACAGATCGGGTCTTGGACTCCAAATGAACAGTTCAGAAGTTTATATGGTGAGCAGGACGATTCCAAAACAAAAAAAAAGAAAAACAAAAAAAAAAAAAAAAAAAAGGGGGGGGGGGGACCCCCCAACAACCAAAAAAAAAAAAAAAGGGGGGGGGGGGGGGGGGCCCCCCCCCCCCGGTGTACAATTTGCAACGAGCAATAGTACCTTTGATTGTAACCAGGCATTATAGTAAGTGTATTTGTAACAAGCATACATAGATTGCAGCGGATTAATTGTGACAAGGGGCCTGTATTTGTAACCTGACAGATCCTAGAAGTCATACAAGATTAACAAAGTTAACCGTAAAAGGCTTTTGCGTTATATTAGTGCAAATGATGAAAATTATAACAACATTTTAAAGAAGCGTAGAAAGAAAACAAGCACATATCTTAACATGTACACCTGTTTACATTATAAAAAAAGTGTAACCTTATCATCAACTAGATGTACACTGTATACTGTAAACTGAATCTGAAGTGCCGTATTATAACTCTACTACAATAAAATGTGATGTAAATTTTAATTGTCGTCTACATGTTGGGATGCTTAATATTTTACGGTAAGGTATTTTTTCCTTATTTTTTTTATAATTTGTAAAAGCGTTGATTTTTTCAATTAGACAGTTAAGCAAATTATGTTCCTCACGTCCTGATTTTTATAATTCACAATTGTAGTCGCCGCCATTTTTGATGGAGAAAGAACCAGACCGTGACGGAAAACCACTTCTGGGAAATGATAGATATAAAGGTAATGTAAATATAAAATACAGGAATTATTGATATAAAGGTAATGCCACAATTAAATACAGAAATGACTGAAATAAAGGTTATGCCAAAACAAATACAGGAAATGATTGATATAAAATATGTACGGGGAATGATAGAGACAAGGTAATGTCACAAAAAAGAAATGATAGATTTAAAGACAAAGGCACATTAAATTATTTCTAGAAATGGGCGGTCTCCTTATAATATTCAGACTTCGGTGTCATTCTGTCTCTCTAACACATAGCGTGTCTCTTTTGATCTATTGGTGTTCACAAATTACTTCTCTAGGGATGCGAAATGCATTCAAAATGTTTGTCACTTCCATATATATATAGAAAACATGAGTAAACAAATTCTACGATTAAATTCAATTTGTTTGTGAGAAAGCATGTTTGCAAGTTCAAAATTAATTTTGCAAGAACCTGATAAAGGTATTCCATCACCTTTAATGTCGACATGGGCTGTTAAAGGAAGAACCTGATAAAAGGTTTTCCATCACCTTAAATGTCGCCATGGGCTTTTACAAGAAGAACCTGTTAAAAGTATTCCATCACCTTTAATGTGGACATTGGCTGTTACAGGAAGAACCTTATAAAGATATTCCATCATCTTTACTGTCGACATGGGCTTTTACAGAAAATCTGTTATATGCCTCTATTAACTGAATTTTCAATCTCTAGCATTTTGTTAAACTTTGGTTTCCCTATTTGTATCTACTTTTATACCAGAAATCAAAAATAACAGTTTACATAAGATGATAGAATTAAAAAAACACAATTTTGAGATATATAAATTTGTTGTATTATTTTATAGGTTACGTTAAAGAGCTTACAGAAAAAATAGGCGAAAAATACAAGTTCGAATTCGAGCTTAAATTGGTAAATGACAGCAGTTACGGTGCTTACAACAAGAAGAATGGCACGTGGGACGGCATGGTTGGAGAGCTCATTAGGCATGTAAGTAAAGCTCTTTTTTTGAAGGTGGTTAAGTGAAAGTGTTCTGGTCATATCTAACCTGGAAAATAAAACATCCAACAAATTATTATTGTAGTTATCATCATCAATTTTTAGTAACAACAGTAAAATAGTGATGATGATGATGATGATGATGATGATGCTGGTGATGCTGGTGGTGGTGGTTATCATTCTTCTTCTTCTTATTATTATTATTATTATCATTATTATCATTATTATTATTTTTATTATTAATTTTTATTATTACTTTATTATTATTATTATTATTATTATTATCAATCGATAATAATACTATTATCATTTAAGTTGATATAAATAAAAGGAAAACAAACTGTTTAAAGCCTCTGCAACCCTACCAAGTTTAAATACTCTTAATTCACCGATACTTATAATGTTTACCTGCTTCAATCACATGCATAATGTTCATATGGACAAGTGTTCATAATAGATATGTATTATATATAATAAACATAAACATGTTGATTGTATTTAACGAGCGTAGTTTTTATATAAATATAAATTACGCTAACTATTATAATTTAATTAACAAATACATGTAAATATAAAGTACGCTAACATATATTTTAATTTAATTATCAAATAAATACAAGTACGCTAACATATATAATAATTAAATTAACAAATAAATATATAGTACACTAACATATTTATATTTATTAACAAACATTACGCTAACATATATTATAATTTAATCAACAGAATGACCAAGAGATGACATTGAAAACTAATTGTCGGCTCTACTATTAACATTGCAGGAGGCTGATATATGTATTGCACCTTTAACCATCACATATGAAAGAGAAAAGGTTGTGGACTTTTCAAAACCCTTCATGAATTTCGGCATCAGTATACAGATCAAGAAACCCGAAATATTGAAACCAGGAGTTTTTTCATTTATGGAACCTTTAGAGACCAAGATTTGGATTTGTATAGTGTTTGCATACAGTTCTGTCAGCGTGGGGTTGTTTTTGATTGGTCGCTTTAGTCCATTCGAGTGGAATAACTCCAGTAGTGGTCCTGCAGGCGACCATTTTGGAATCCTCAACTCGCTCTGGTTTGCTATGGGCGCTCTGATGCTTCAAGGAAGTGACTCATGTCCAAGGTATAGTAGCTTAGTGAAAACAAATTGCAAAAAGTAAAAGTTAACAGAATGTATAAGGTTGCAGATAAAGTTCACTAGTAGAACTAAAAATGAAAATGACTGAACTAGGACGTGCAGCGTCAAACCTTAACACCTTGATAAGACGTCTATGCGTTTAACAAAGGACGAAAGAATTTTACATAGTAGAAATTATTATGGGTGGGTGGTGAGGATTAATGGACTAAGATGTAGTCCCCGGCTGACTCGGTATATTGGACCAGGGGGGCTATTTATACAAGATTTTCTGGTACCCGGAATCCCTTTATCTGCCATCTGTATAGAACAGTATGAACAACAATAACTAACATTTGCGCTTTATTGCGTTATCCTTGGTGCTTGATATTGAAAAAATAAATACTTCGGCGTATTTGTGCATGAATATAATGTAAGAAAGTAACATATCGTTCGTAATAGAACAGCTAAATATTCTTCCACTGTAATATGTTACATAATGGGGGCGGACAATTTTTTAATGTCAATGGTTGCAACAGTATAAAATTTATTGATGTGAACGATATCAAAACAAATCGTTTAAAGTTTATTTAAATCTAAATTTGATATTACATAAAGAACACCCTCTTTGACACATTTTACGTCATAATGTTATATATACACATTTGCAGAGTTAGACAGTAAAGAAACATAATAGTCAATATTATTGTGTCAATTCATTGATATGTTGGTATTAAGTCATGAAAACTACTTTTAATGAAATGTGAAAATCCTGTGTAATATTTCAGTAACTCCGTTTATTACGAACCGTCGTTGGACTATCTTAAGTTTTCCTTATATCCGGAGTTCGTTATATCCGGATGTCTTTAATATGAAGTAACGTAAAAATATATCGCAGAAAAGAAAATCCTTATATCCGGAATGTCGTTATATCCGAAGTCGTTATATCCGGAGTCGTTATATCCGGAGTCGTAATATCCGAAGTCGTTATATCCGGAGTCGTAATATCCGGAGTCGTTATATCCGGAGTCGTTATATACGGAGTTTACTGTATTTCGCCACTGTCACACTATCTTAGCTGAACTTCACCATCTGATGAATTGGTTATATTTCAGGTCTTTTTCTGGACGTGTTATAGGCACAGTATGGTGGTTCTTTGTACTGATCATTATCTCTTCTTATACTGCTAACTTAGCTGCCTTTCTCACCATTGAGCGCATGTATGTGCCAATAGAATCCGCTGATGATCTGTCCATGCAAACAGATATCAAATATGGAACTCTCGAACAAGGATCAACCAAGGAATTTTTTCAAGTACCATTACTTTTTATACGTTGAAATTTCATAGTTTAAGTAATTTTAGTTGTTTTCGTACGAAAGAAGGTTAGTCATTCAAATACTTAGGTACTTATGATTGAATACGTAGTTTTCCTGTATCGTAAACGAAACTATTTTTATGAAGTAGAAGTTTATTTGCTATTGAACCTTAACAAGAGTTGTAAGCAAAACATATTTACAACAAATACAGACTAATAAGTGCAATGGCATGGTGGTGACCATATAGCGAGATAGCATGCATTCATCTATTTGTTATCAATACTATCATTATTATCCCCCGCCAAAGGCGGAGGGACATTGTTTTGGCGTTGTCCGTGTGTCCGTCTATCCGTCCGTCAGACCGTCCCTCCGTCTGCCTGTAGACGGAATATTGTGGATGCTCAATCTCCAAAAGCCCTGGTCAGAATTTAGTGATAGTTCACAGAAGTGATAAGTACCATGTCTAGTTGTTCATGGTGTGTTCCGTGTTACTAGGTCAAAGGTCAAGATCACAGGGGCTCGAAATAGTAAAATCGTGTACGCTCTTAATATCCTAAACCCCTAGTCACAATTTAATGATATTTGACAGAAGTGATAAGTACCAAGCCTAATTGTACATGGTCTATTTTCGGGTCACTAGGTCAAGGTCATAGGGGATCGACATAGTAAAATCTTGTGCGCTCTATATCTGCAAAACCCCTGCTCAGAATTTAATTATACTTCACACAAGTGATAAGAACTATGTCTTAAGTTGTCCAGTAATTAAGACATCAAATGTTACATAGATTTTATATACTGTGTCAGTGGGGTGTTTGGGGGTATTCATCACCATCATCACCTTCATCATCACCATCATCATCATCATCATCATCATCATCATCATCATCGTTGATAATGTTTATTGTGTTTCAGAACTCCAAAGTGCCTGTATATAACCGTATGTGGAATTTTATGTCTGCTAATCCCTCGGTGTTTGTTGACAGTAATCAAGAGGGTATAGAACGTGTGAAAAAGTCAAAAGGCAAGTACGCCTTTCTTCTAGAATCTCCAGCGAACGAGTATGAGAACAGTAAAGAACCATGTGACACAATAAGAGTAGGGCCAAACCTTAATTCTAAGGGTTATGGAATTGCTACTAGAAAAGGTTCTCCTTTAAGGTTAGTATTTTCATCTACGTGCAATTGTGTCTATAAACGCAATTTATTACTACATTTATTAGATAAACAAATTCTTAGTACGAAAATTAGCATAAGCATGCAACCAGAGTGAATCTAGATAGGTCCGTAGATTTGAATCCATGTCGACACTATTTGCTTATTAATCACAGACATCGTGGGTAAGAAAACTATTGTGTCACATCTAAAACACTTTAATGGTAATCTAGATCCATACTGTTAGGATTCGATTTTATTTTGAAGTGATCAAATGAATCTTGCTGTACTGATGTTGATGGAAGATGGAACTTTACCAAAGTTGCGGAGTACATGGTGGAAAGACAAAGGCCTCTGTGCTGCCGGATCAGTAAGTGTAAACTTCCTAGTTACATGTGCACTGTCATTAATATAGATTACCTAGGCACAGTACGTGCACACCTCTTGGTAAACTAGGCTGTGTAAATATAAATCTCTTGGTTACCTAGGCAGTGTAAATCTCTTGGTTACCAAGGCACAGTAAGTGTAAACCTGCTGTTACCTACGGACAGTAAATGTAAACCTCTGGTTATCTCGGCACAGTAACTGTAAACCTTTTGGTTACCCAAGGCACAGAAGACGTAACCCTCTTGGTTACCCAGGAACAGTAAATGTAAACCTCTTGGTTACATAGGGACAGTAAATATAAACCTCTTGGTTACCTATACACATTAAATGTAAACCTCTTGGTTACATAGGGACAGTAAATGTGAACCTCTTGGTTACATAGGAACAGTAAATGTAAACCTCTTGGTTACATAGGGACAGTAAATATAAACCTCTTGGTTACATAGGGACAGTAAATATAAACCTTTTGGTTACCTATACACAGTAAATGTAAACCTCTTGGTTACCTATACACAGTAAATGTAAACCTCTTGGTTACATAGGAACAGTAAATGTAAACCTCTTGGTTACCTAGGCACAGTAAATGTAAACCTCTTGTTTACATAGGGACAGTAAATATAAACCTCTTGGTTACCTATACACAGTAAATGTAAACCTCTTGGTTAAATAGGCACAGTAAATATAACCCTCTTGGTTACCAAGGAACAGTAAATGTAAACCTTTTGGTTATCTCGGCACAGTAACTGTAAACCTTTTGGTTACCTAGGCACAGAAGACGTAGCCCTCTTGGTTACCCAGGAACAGAAAATGTAAACCTATTGTTTTTCTAGGAACAGTAAATGTAAACCTCTTGGTTACATAAGAACAGTAAATGTAAACCTCTTGGTTACCAAGGAACAGTAAATGTAAACCTCTTGGTTACATAGGAACAGTAAATGTAAACCTCTTGGTTACATAGGGACAGTAAATGTAAACATCTTGATTACATAGGAACAGTAATGTAAACCTCTTGATTACATAGGAACAGTAAATGTAAACCTCTTGGTTACATAGGAACAGTAAATGTAAACCTCTTGGTTCCATAGGGACAGTAAATATAAACCTTTTGGTTACCTATACACAGTAAATGTAAAAATATTGGTTAGCTAGGAACAGTAAATGTTAACCTCTTGGTTACCTAGGCACAGTAGATGTAAACCTCTTGGTTACCTAGGCACAGTAAATGTAAACCTCTTGGTTACCTAGGGACAGTAAATGTTAACCTCTTAGTTATCAATGCACAGTAACTGCAAATCTCTTAGTTACTATGCACAGTTACAGTAACCCTCTTTGTTATCTACGTACTGTATCTTTAACCTCTTAGCTACCTAGGTTCTATAGTTGAAACACGAGTATATTATATGACTGTATCATAAATAAACTGGGTATTAGACCTGACCAGCGCAGTCGCACTCGCACACGTAAATGTAAACGTACAACGTACAACTGCCTAATTTCGGGGGTGATCTCAAACGATTCTAGTATCATATGAAATCTTCGTTACGTTCATTATTAAAAAGTCTTCATCATTACATAATATCACTATTATTTTCATAATAATCATTACTATTCGTGAACTGTAGAACTTATACAAGATTGAACATATACACCGTCATCATAATCATCATGAAGAGATTCTCCTTGCAATTAAATGAATCAATAATTTAATCAGTTTCATCACAATCGTCGTTTTCATGAGAGTCATTCTCCCATCAACATCAGTAGTAACATTATTAAAATAAAACAAATAATGTCCCCAACACATGTTTTCAATCGTACCGAGAGAAATCTAGAATAAGAAATTATTATTAACCAGGTTTTTTCTTAAAACCTGGTAATTACAATGGCGTTGTCGTATGTCGGGCGGGCGGGTGGTTGTCAAACATTTGGTTTCCGCTCAATAACTTTAGTTATGAGTGACCAATTGCAATGAATCTTTGTGCTATGTAGCTTTGCGATTGCATTAAGGCCTCTATGCTCAAGGTCAAGGTCACTCTTACTAAAAATAGAAAAATGGTTTCCGCTCAATAACTCGAGGTAGGAGTGACCATTGCAATCAAACTTGGTGTGTAAGAAGACCGTGTTGAGAGGAAGCTTGGAATTGCATTTTGGGTCACTAAAATCAAAGTCAGTGTCACTGTTAAAAAATAGAAAATAAGATTCCAATCGATAACTCAGGCTATACTCGGAGTGACGAATTACAATGAAAATCAGTGTGTAGGTAGCTTATGTGGAGATTTGCATTGCTTTAGGTAACGAGATTCTAGGTCAAGGTCACTGTTATTGAAAAACGATTGTTTTTAAATTGTTCGAAAAAAATTATTTTCGGGGGTCAATGTCATTGTTCTTAAAATATTTTTTAAATTCTAAAATTGTTCTGAAAAAAAGAATATTTTCTGGGTGCGGGGTTCAAGGTCATTGTAATTTTATATATGTTTTTTCTTTAATATTAATAAAAGATTTTCTTTGAGGGGGGGGTATCAATGTATTTTTTAAATTCTCATATTTTCTTTGGTCATATCACTGTTGTTTTTTTTTGTCAAGGTCCTTGAAGATTTTTTTTCTAAATCTAGTTTTTTCCCGGAACCATTGAAAACCTGTGTTGGGGACATCATTTGTTTCTTTTTCATAATGTTACAACTGATGTTGATGGGACAATGACTCTCATGAAAACGACGATTGTGATGAAACTGATTATTGATTAATTTATTGCAAGGATGAATCTCTTCATGATGATTAAGATGGTGGTGTATTTGTTTAATCTTGTATTAGTTCTACAGTACACGATAGTAATAACTATTATTAGTATAATAGTGAATAGTATTACATAATGATGAAGACTTTTTAATAATGAACGTAACCAAGATTTTCTTATGATACTAGAATCGTTTGAGATACCCCGAAAAGGCGTTGTCGTTGTACTTTTTGGTCAGGTCTATTACACCTAAGATATGACTGTTTTGCAAGTAGGCTATGTTACAAGTTTAAACATGGTATTAATTAAGTTTTCTATTTCTTGACTAAATTTAACCAGCAGTTCCTACTACCAAGCTTGAAAACGTTTCAAACGTTTCAAAGGGAAACAATCCATTCTGCGTTTCCTGTATGATACTTTTTATCATTTATCTCCTCTTTGCAGGATTCCTCGGGGAAACGGGAGCTGTCTTTGAGTAATGTTGCCGGCATATTTTACATCCTCGTCGGAGGTCTGGCTGTGGCAGTAATCATTGCCAGTATAGAATTCCTATGCACAAAAACAAAATTTTTAGAAAAGGTACGATGGTTTATCTTGAGGCGATTAATAATTTTTTTTAATTTATAATATATAAAGGTGCGTTATAAACATAAAAACTGCTGTGAACGCGTAAATTTGTTGAACTTGTAATATGATACGTACGAACAAGTCCTTGATATTTAAAACAATTTTTAAACTCTCAGAACTGTCACCTTTTTGTTACTTCAGAGTTTGGACTAGCTTTAATCGTATAATTACATGTAGTTATTTCCTAATAATGACTTTTGCAAAGGAGTGTTGAAATCACTGACATCATAAATCACAAAGCGAGAAAAATATCTATTCTTAAATTTTCTGCAGACGTCATACATAAAAGCAACTGACACAGTGACCACGTTCCTTAGTAACGCCACAATGGACAAAGAGAATGGGGACATTGGTAATGACCATTCAAACAATACAGCGAACTGTAATGAAAAACAAGAATCAACAGTGAGTTCAGCAAGAAATTACTCATTTTATATTATTTGGTGTCTGGTCTGACTTTACGTACGTGAAGTACATGTATAGTGTTAAGTTGTTTCTAGTTCACCACAGCTCGAAGTGATCATGTTAACTTCTCGAACATTTCGCTGATTTTCTGTTTGGTTGCCGACTTATGTAAATTCTAATTTTACTGCCATAGCTTTTCTTTCGACCTTTCGCCGGTATCTTTTATTATCATTTTTAAAACGTTTTAATGCAATTACATGTATACAGTACATTTTAGAATTTTTACCAATCCCTTCATGTATAAACGTAACAACCATCTCCAAAATCAACTTTCATGAGTAATTTAACAATAATACTTTTTACCAGTTTCTTTAAAGCTGATTCTTCCGTATTTTCCATTACTCCGATGGCCTTGATCTTACGTGCATGAATTCATTACTTTGTGTTTGTGTTTTCAGTTCAGTTATTCTACACCGCCGCCCTGTATAGGATTTGAACATTTTACACAAGGACAGACAGAGTTGTGATACATTTTTTCATTTTTATGATCACTTTCTATACGTATTTATTAGAAGTGCACATAATAATCGCCATAACACAACGAAGAGAGAGGCACACGTGCTGCACTGCATCAGACTGTACGGAAAAAGGGTCGGCATACACAGGAATTAACGGTTGCCACAAAAGGAACTGCTTTCGGTTCATTTCTAGACTTGTTTAACATTTAAAAAATCACAAACGCTCAAGGAACAAATCATTTTTATCAGCTGAATAGGAAATGAGTGTGAGATTGTGTAGCCTGGAAAAGCAAATTCAAAGCTCAAATTGAGAGCAAATTGTGCCTATACAATGTAAGACTGTTAGAAGACCGGACTGTAACAGGGTTAAGTGTCTGCAGCAATTTCATTGGCTAATGTTAGATGCCGACCATAGTGTCGGAAAGGGAAGTCTATGTTTTGAAGCCGTACGTTAGAATGTTCAAAGTGTTGTTTTCCGGGAAATTCTGATAGAAAGAGGTGAAAAGTACGGCAATCGTCACAAAAAAAGTGTCCGTACGGACCTTGTCTGAAACGCCGATTTTCAAAAGAGAGAACGACGCAATTTTTGTTGTTTAAATGACATCAGTACATGAATTCTTCTCAACTGATACATGTTTGTCAGTTATGATACGGGACTGTCTGAATATTCAGTTTGAAATCTTAGGTGCATGAATTAATCCAGAAGAAAGTGGACAGATGAAGTGTCCTGATATACCATGTCAATCGCAGGGATACGACGGTTTAAACAAGTGAAGTCCATGTGTTCTTAATCCATGAAATCCATATATTCTTAAACAAGTGAAATCCATATGTTCTTAATCCATGAAATCCATATATTCTTAAAATAGTGAAATCCATATGTTCTTAATCCATGAAATCCATATGTTCTTAAACAAGTGAAATCCACATGTTCTTAATCCATGAAATCCATATGTTCTTAAACAAGTGAAATCCATATGTTCTTAAACAAGTGAAATCCACATGTTCTTAATCCAAGAAAAGCCAATATGTTCTTAAACAAGTGTAATCCATATGTTCTTAACCCATGAAATCCATATGTTCTTAAACAAGTGAAATCCGTATGTACTAAAGAACGCTGACATGTGAAAAATGGGCCGATACTCTTCATTGTATGGTGTGAAGGGAAATAACTGTTAATGGAGATTTAACTGTCGGGAAGACCTACAGGTTCATGCCTATGGGATATTTAGAAATATTTTCAGTCTTAAAAATTAATCATTCCGTAATTAAAACCGGTTTTTCATTTTGTTCTTATAATTCAAATGTTATCATAATTTGGCAAAAATCACAAGAAGATATTACTGTAATATGATTAGCCACTGCACGGTACAAAGGAGCGTAGGGTTACAGTAGACTACAACAGGGTCCGTATATACGGACCCTGACTACAAGTAGCATCAGAGTTTTAATGTAGGAAATTATATCGCTCAGGAAGATATCCAATGTGTGCAATACGAACAGATATTGCACGTGTTCCATTCTTACATACAGTTGTTGTTTTTTTTCCATAAAAGTACTATTTGTGCCATGTATCTGATTTCAATGAAATCAATCATTTATTTGATTCATCAGATGATATCTTGCTAAGTATTAAGGATAAATTTGTACCTTACAAATAGGTGGTAAAAATAGTTTCATGTACATATAGATGTGTATACATTCTAAAACATAGACACGTACAATGCATGGAGTGTGTGTACACAGACTGCAGTTTTAGATTTGCTGCAAATTAATATACATCCATAAAATTGCTATAGATTTTACACGTGTCAACAAACTTCTTTGTAAAAAGTGAAAGTAAATAACAATCAACTCTATTATTGATATCGTCTGCTATTAAATTGCAATTTCATTTATTTACATATTTTATTTATCTTACGTATTCGTCCATTATATCACTTTTGACAATGCAGGAATTCAATCCCTTTCAAAAGTTGTCATTCTTTTTCAAACCGTAGTCTCAATACCAAAATTATTGTTAAAATTAACTTTGACAAGCTTCACTCGCATCAATCTATATCAAATGAGATCGTGAAGTAATTTTATGTGTTTCTTATAGGGACTTTTTCGCGCAGTAATATCATTGTTCAATCTGTAATGATAATGCAGATTACTTCTACTGGTTACTTCTACAGGTTACTTCTACAGGTTACTTCTACTGCTTACATGTACTGCATACTTCTACTGCATACTTCTACTGCATACTTCTACAGGTAACTTCTACAGGTTACTTCTACTGGTTACTTCTACTGGTTACTTCTACTAGTTACTTCTACAGGTTAATTCTACTGCATATTTCTACTGCTTACTTCTACAGGTCACTTCTACTGGTTACTTTTACAGATTACCTCTACTGCTTACTTCTACTGGTTACGACTACTGGTTACTTCTACACGTTACTTCTACAAGTTACTTCTACTGGTAACTTCTACTGCTTACTTCTACTGATTACTTCTACGCTTACTTCTACAAGTTACTTCTACTGGTAACTTCTACTGCTTACTTCTACTGCTTACTTCTACTGCTTACTTACAACATTTTACATGCATTATAGGCGCGTATCAGTAACTGTAATGCGACACTAACGCAGCAGAATTATGTAAACTTCATTGGATAATATTTTGCAGGAACTTTAATAACAATGGAACTTTATTGCAACTTGGGTAACTGAATTTTAATACTGTGACAGACCCTCACATACTGTTTAACACCGAAGCGATAAAAAAAGTTAAATTAACAAAAAGGACCCTCTATACAGGATCTACCTCTACTTACCTTTCAAAGGGAACAGCTCCCTACATTTGCCACAGCTCTTCCTTATACATTTATTTGGCATACAAGATTTAAGTTGGGAAAGTTATTTATGGTACGACACAAGAAGTTCATTGTATGCTTCTTTCGAAAGGTTTTTTAATATGAACTACAAATATCAGTTAGCATTACAGTAATTTTAGGATAATGTGATAGTCACGTGCCAGGCAGGTGATCACGTGACTTTGTTACATACTTTGGTGTTTTTGTACTACTTCTTACTGCAATGCATTTATATTGTACCGACCATGTTCCAGACGACAACTTGCTGATGTCACTACTAAGTACAATATATAATATAGCAGTCTCATTTTCTTTGGAATCGATGGTATAACATCTGCAGCGTTGTATAAAAAAATGATTGAATCTTGTCAACATTATTTTTGCAATGCCATTGGTGTATTTGTATTCGTTAATGTTTTTCTCTTAAGTAAAAAACTCTGTTAAAGACCTATTTGTGTAAATACATGTATCATGTACAAATTTTTCTATATACTTAACATGATATGTATTTCGTATTTGTGCAGTTATTTGAAATATATTCGCAAATGAATAAAATAATAAACGATGACACTGATATGTACTGGTCTTTCTGTTTCATTATCAAAGAACATGGGCACGTGCAATGCATGGAGTGGTGTATACAGACTGCAGTTTTAAATATGCTATAAAATTTACATGCATCCATAAAATTGCTATGTAAAGTTAGACGTGTTTACAAACTTATGTATCAAAAGTGAAAGGTACCTTTGAACGTCATGGTTATATTTTAAGTGTGAAGTGAAGATAAAAGGAACGTATGTATTTGTACCTTTGTGTTAAAACATTTGATGAGAGGTCAGAAGGTAAGAAGAACATGGATGGTTTAAAGAAATATGTTTATGACATGTTACATTTGTAACAAATATTAGATACAATGTTGGTCATTCCTTTTGGCGTTTAGAGTTCTCTAAATAAGGGAAATATTGTAAAAATGTGGCGAAGAAAAACATTATTGAATGCTCAAAACATGTTTGGTCTGTGTCAAGGAAAATTTGGTGCAACGGGAGTATTTATATGTCTAATGGATGGTACTATTTTTCTGTCCGTAGTCTGGTTATGTTTTCCCCTTGATTTCCTTTATCTGGTTATCTGCTACTTTATCTATCGCATTGGGTATGGTTACACTGTGATAGGTGGAGTACAATTATGGCAAGCCAATTTACTATGTAAACAGTATGGTATCTGGCAATTGGAGGGAAGGTGGACCGTGTCAGAGGGAAAATGTAAAAATGACAGAAAGTTATACACATTAAAAGAATTATGTACATCTCATGACTGAAGAACACATTGGTCACTGCGGCATTGTGTATTTTTTAAAAATTGTTATAAAACGAAATCGCCCCCAAGACACTCACAATATATTTTCTAAGTGTTATCTACTCTGACTAAATGTGTTAGTTCACTCTGCTGGTAAAGTCTCTAACCCCATTACTGACAACGGAGTTTTTAAAAAAAAAAAATTACCAATGGCACAGTGCATTTATATTATAGTTTCTATACTTTCAACAAAAATAAACGACTAGAAATTATTACTGGATGCGCTAAGCCGAACCCGACGCGCCATACCACCATCATTGCCTCATGTTTTTATAAACATGAATAAAAGCAAATTTCCTTTTGATGACCATACATTGCTCTTCCACTTTTGGACATTTGGTATAAACAGAAACCTTAAGAAACTAATTGCTCATTTAATCAGCGGTACAATGTTTATATAATTTCTTTATTGCAGTCAAGTAGGTTCGGCTGAAACTGCGGAATATTTTATGCTAAGCCAATCCAATCTGGGAGGAAAAAATCTTCATAATTATATTCAGAACGTTCAAATGTCCCTTCTCGCATTGGATATTTATAATACACAACAGCACCGCGCGACAGAAACCCCGCCCACCATCCAAAGGAGCCACTTGTTGTTAGCACGTGATCACAATTTGCCAGCACCGCTAAATCTTGTACAGGCGAAAGATGAACAAGTTCTGCTGAAATGTTTTTGTACCGCATAACTTTCTCCGCGTGTTCAATTCCGTCAGAGCACACTATAAACACCACGTGATCGAACTTGTTGAGGAAGTAATCCACAGCTTTTCTGATGTAAGAATCTGGAACGAGGGCAACTCCGCCCAATTTAAAATCTTTCGAAGCAATGTCACCACGCCTTATATGGACACCGACTACAACGGACTTACTTCCGTATCTTATTGAATAAGCCTCCCGATAATTTCCAACGATATATTTAGCATATTCTTCTATATGCTTCTTGAACTTCAATTCTTTTCTGACCTCTTCGAAAGCGTGACGGAAGTATTTCCAGGACTGGAGATAAACGCCAAGTTTATAGCTCTGTTTTTGTTGCAATTTCATAAAAGTCTCGTCAAATACACAACAGTGTTTAGCAAATTTTTCAACAAAATTCTGACACATATCCCTGTTGGCATGAATCTCAGCAGACGGTACCTCAAAATACTTGACTAGATCGTCTTCTTTTCCGAGGATAATGGTAAGATTGTTTAGTTTTGAAATGCCATATATAGAAGCATACTGGTATATATGGTTGGCAAGTCTTCCATTAAAAGTTTGACACACATAATTCACACCCTTCTTCAGTCTGTTGTTCACACCGATGACGTCATAATTTACAAGGAAGGTGTACGTTACTATGACACAAATAATCGAAATGGCGGACAGGTAAAGGTAGAAGGCTGAAATAGAAAACATAACTAATTACTTGTTTTGCTGTAACAACATACGATAGTATATTTTCTTGTTAACAGTCACGTGTACATTGGACAAAGGCATCAACACTCCTTGTTAACACTACTTTTTGCCGGTTATATATTTTTTTCATATTGACTTTAGGAGTCCGAGGTCGGGATAATGGGTTTTTCGGCTTTGTTTTGTCTTTTTACATTTATTTAAGAACCAAGCTAAAAAATGACCATCAGTTTTTCGCATGAACTCTTAACTTTCATATTTTCAAATCGATGAAGTACCCAGTAGCTGAAAAAAGAAATGTAGGACACAGCAATGTTATTCCAAACAAACTGCAAAAAAAAAAGGACGTCCCCTTTCTTTAAATCTTTTTTTCTGCCATGGTGAAACCGTGTGTCAGTTTGTAAAAAAGGCATAATATTGTTTTAACTGCTTCATTTAAAAAAACATGGTTTTGAAATTGCCACCATACTATGTTAAATGTATAGGTTCCGTTTCCATGTTCCGTAAATTTAAACGGAGAACCGGACTTGCGGCTTCGAGCCCCCCTAATAACCTTACCTCTTAATATACAGTACTGGTCTCTACGAACAGGACTCGAGATTTGACTCGATAAGCTGAAAGCCTTTACTCGACCATATATTACTATAAACTAAACGGCGCCCAGTTTTTAAGGGACTTGCAACTCTTAGCAGTCGTGTTGTATAACATGGCCTATGTCAATCCATTTTCTTTTTCAGTTTACCGGGCTATTTTATCGGTAAAATACCAAAGTTTTACGACAGGCGAAAATATATCAATTTTGTTAGCTTGGGTTTTAGGAATAAATGTAACTTGGCCTGTTGTCCTATGATATTGACTTTAGAAGTCCATGGAGCAGAAATTAAATGTAGCTCTTATTTTACCGGCCCTTTCTACATCACAAATGACCTACATTTGTACCAAAAAAACAAAATTCATTTTAATCAAATGATATTACATGTTAAAACATAGGCATTATTTTTTACAATGATCATTAAATAAAATAAGAATGTCTTTCTGGTAACTCTTTTTCTTGATAGAAGCGACATGAATACGCATATGTAGCAATATTGTCTTAGAGTGAATAGAACATGGTTCTATCATTATACTATCCGTAAATTTATTTTTCTATTCAGATCCATATAAATGAATTTTATTTAAATTCATCGTAAATATGTTTTGTTTACTTTGCGACAGTCTTTTCAAAATACAAGTATGTGCTCAATCAGGTGCTGATATTAGGTAACAACTTACACAAGCTCAGATGTGTGAATAGAAAAGTATAAAAATAGCGATTGAAATGTTCTTTTTGATAAAAATAACACGCAAACATAAATCGGTTAAACTTTATTTCTGTCGACAAGACAAAAATGGCTAAATATTAAAAAAATCGTCAAATGTCAATACAAAATTAGAATTGCCAGCAAAACGTTCGAATATTTTGCACAAAGTTGAGAAAATTACAATCTAAAGTACATTTGTTATTATTAATTTTAGATAAATATTACGATATATTTATCCATATTTGTGCATGTTCAACCTTTATGATCTATGTGTATATACATGTATGTAATTTCATATCGTTATCATATTAGACCACAATGTGATAACATGCACACATGTTGTTCAAATTATATAACATCGGTAGGGTTTATTGAGTATATTATAACAAAATTATATACATATATATATTATATAGTGATGCTTATAGCTACTGAAAGATAAAACATGATAAAGCAATGATTTCTTTGACATGTATTTATAATACACTGTGCACCGTAGTTAAAAATGTAAGTTAGTTGACAGAAACAAATACAAACAGTACCTCTAACAGAAATCGAAACACAGTATTTCCAACAGAAAAAAATACGTCCGTATTTCCGGTCCTGAATTAAATGAAAAAGAAACTTTATAATGAACACGACACAAATTTGACACTAACCTTTCATTTTAAAGTACATTGACTCCTGTAAATTACGCGGACAACCATTTAGACAAGTCTTTTGTTTCCGAGATCACTAAAGAAACCAAAAAGCTGTATAGATCTAAAGTGTCCACTCTAGTGACGGGATATCGCGCTGAAATAATATTTGATAGTATAATATATTTGTTTAAAATATCATAATATTTGTGATAGAACGAAAACGTATTCTGTGCAAACAATTCAAACCGACCAGAGAGCGACACAAACACAGCCGTTTATATAGATTAATCGAATGTAGTCTCGAACGAGTTATACACGCGTATCAAATGACGAAAAGTAAATTTTTATGCAATCTAATTTAAGACACGATTGACCATGTCTAAAATTAAAATTAACACTGCATTTATATTGAAACTGTATGAATCTCAATATCGACGACACAAAAGAATAAAAAAAATCCTGAAGATTCTTTGGAAAACCAAACAAAAACATATCGACGCAGAAGCATGATGCGAGCAAAAGGACTTGGGAAATGGATATCCAAAGCCAAACGTTTCAATTCTCAGCCAGCTCGGCGTTGGGAATTCGAGTACAGCATAGAGAATACCCAGTCGGTTTAAATACTATGTTATAGGTATCCGTATTAATGCATGTTTAGCGCGTCGTAGGCTTCCTGGAAATGTTACATGCCTGATCAGATGTATGAAACTATTTTGGTCTCAATTTTTGCAATACTTTCTTGTATGAAGGCAAGCGCTTTTAGACTTTGCATACATGTTGCGTCAAGAAAGTTCTTGTTGGGTATCATGTCCCTTGTTTTGAAAACGTCAAAGACATTTGCTGAGACTTTTAGACTTATTCGGCATGTTAATGGGGGTAAAGTTTAATGAGTGTCTTAAGCATGCAGCAGACAAATGCACAAACTAAAAAAGCTTTTAATATGCATTTAGGAGAAAGAAAAGTGTCTGGCATCGCGTCTGGAAAGTCTGAGGCTTTCTGAAAGTGGTGCAGATAAGTTAGAATACTTCATCAAACCTTTTTATATAAACAAAATCTGGTTGGGCGCCTTCCTGTGCTACTTCCTAGAAGTTATGCAGATAAATGAGACATGTGAATAGGGGAAATGACTTTTTTGACATGACGTCCTGAAAATTTGCAAGACTTCTTGAAAGTGTCACAGACCAATCCACAGTGCTTAGTAAGTAAGTATACTAGCAAATGCGTTATGTCAAAATGAAAAATATATAGCGTTTAATCTGTATTCGGCATGATTCATTAATCTATGTCCGCTGAACAATACTTAGTAATATAATACAAAATAGCAAAAAAAGAGGATTTTTTGGCATTTGTAACCTGTTATTTGTCTTTCCTTTTACAATAAAATCTGTAACATACTAGATGTTTAATTATTTCTCTGTTTGTATAATAATGTTACAATTTAAAGTGATATTTCTGTTGAAAGTGACTATCATAATCTTAAGAAAGACATAAATCAATGATTTATACTCCACGAATAATGAACATTGTCATAGTTATATCCAAATATGAATCTCTCTGTTAGGTATATTTTATTTATGTCTGTCAATAAGAGAAAGAATTCAGTTTAACTTTTCAAAGCATCGTTTTTCGAGACGAAAGTTATGTTTGGATATTTATTAACATTAATTACTATGGATATATATCTTTTGTATTACTAAAACGGACAAAATGAACTTTAAACTTTAGTTCGATGCAACAAAGCGTTATGTGGATAAGGTAATAGAAGCAGTTACAATGCTGTAGCACTGATATATATGACGTCAGTGTAGCGCATGCGTATTTCTATTTTATTTGTTCGATGCAATGAACTGTTATCTCCCGAAGCCAGTAGTTAGTCGCTACAATGTTGTAGCACGTATGGAGTATGACGTCAGTTTCGCGCTTTTGTTATAATTTAACTGTGGCACAGTCGCCATATTGGAATCGGAGCAAGAGTCGAGTTCGCGTCAGGTCAATTCGTTCTATCGATCTTCTTAGTTGAGTTGTTGTATTTTTATGAATGGCCGAAGAAATTATATTATTGATATATTGATAGCGTTGTGGCTACAGAGTATAGCCTGTTTGTATTAACGATTTTTGGGCGACCACGGTGATGACCTACATTGCAATGCTAAATCATTAGAGTTGCGTCCCTTGAATGAATCTAATGAATATTTATGAAGCGCTAAATCAGCCCAAAAATGGTACCGATTTATTTCGCTTTAAAAATGATTAAAAACGGAATTGCCGGAAAACAGTCTAATTTGAATATTTAATTAAGACCTTTATACCTCGGGGAAAACCCGCAAATTATCCGATCAGTACAAAAACAAGTGTCAAAAGTTTGACAACTGTTGATTTTCCGTTAATCGGTCAATTTCGCTTGGTTTTCAGGTTTTATTTGAAAGGTTTGAATATCATTTAATGTTTTCACTCATAATTATAAACATAATCAGCCGGACAATGAAGCCAAACATGTTGACAGGTACAAAAAAGCCAAAATGGTGGTAGTTACGAAAAATTAAATCCCTGTCAGACTACATAATTTTTAGTCTGTTTTTCCATGCAGTAACAGGGAGTTAGTTATGGGAGATAGGGCGGTGGTATACGTAACATGACGTCATTTTTAATTAATGAATATGCAGGAAAGAACAAAAGAAAAATACAATTTTTTTAACATCTTTTAGGAAAAAGTGCATGTTATTTTTTTCAGTGTACTGAGTATGTTTAAATTATTGTAAGGCAAATTTCATGTCAATATCTTGTTGGTGAAATTTTATTTTTTTTACCAGCTGGAAAACCAGAAAGTTCTGTTTGTATCAGGTCTGTATAGATCAGATAAATATTCTGTGAAAATTTAACTTGCGCTTTTTTCTTTTGAAAAAAACGTTATTTAAAAAATTGGGTTGTTCGTCTAATCTGTGTTATTTTTCTTGTTTAACCATAATTCAACACGGCCATTTGAAGGGTAATATAAGACTTAAACTTTGTCTATAGAATCGGATACCAGGGGCCATCTCAATATCCCACAAATTAATGTAAATATTTGCATTAAGTAAATGGATTATAACTTTATAAGGGTATGTGTGCCGTCTGAAGTTTTAAGTACGGCGCCCCGTTAGGACCATCGCCACCTAAAGCAGACTTGGAATAACGAAATCACAATACTACGATGTTGAAAAGTCGAAACAACGAATCTCGATGTTGAAAAGTCGATACAACGATTTGAAAACTCGAAATCATTTCGTACTTGTGGTTTCGATGTTTCCTTATTTCGACTTTTTATCACGGTGGTTTTCATCATCGAGGTTTCGTCTTTACATCATTGTCGTTTCGACGCTTCACCATCGTTGTTTCGACTTTTAATCATCGTCGTTTCGACTTTTCACCATCGCAGTTTCTAATTTTCATCATAGTTGTTTCGCATTTTCACCATCGTTGCTTCCACATTCTAATATCGCAGTTTCGTCTTTTCAACACGACGAAACCACGAAGTCGAAAATTCGAAACAACGATAATGAAAAAACTTACCACGATGATGAAAAGTCGAATCAACGATGTTGAAATGTCGAAACCACGATGTTGAAAACTCGAAACCACGACGGTGAAAATTCGAAATCACGTTCATAAAAAGTACAAAGAACAATGTTTAAAATTCGAAACCATAATGTTGAAAAGTCGGAACGATTAGAAGTCGAAAGTGCGATGATGAAATTACGAAATATTATCGAAATTATAATTTCGTTGTTTTCGAATTTTCACCATCATGATTTCGAGTTTTCACCATCGTGGTTCGTTGTTTCGAGTTTTCATTATCGTGGTTCGCTTTTTCAACATCGTGGTTTCGAGTTTTCAACATCGTAGTTTCGTGTTTACTTTGTGCGGCGACACCTCGTGCATCGGAACTTGTCACAGAAGAGTTTAAAATTTGAGCCATGTAATATATCATTATACTGATAAATTGTTACTACTTGTGGGAAAAACAAGACTGTATTATTTTGAGTTTACTTTAAAGAGATTTTAGTATATAACTTACATAATACTAAACAATATTTAATAGTCTTTCAAAATGCACAATTATAGCTTCAAATGTTAAACAACTGTTACCTTAATCGCTCGCTAAAATTTCGAACAATCGGATCTAGATCTCTTTCAAGTTTGGTCAAGTTTGCATAAAGACGTATTGGGGCAAATATATATATATATGGAATAGGGAAGATCTTTATAACATTGGACGTATCTTTGCACGGTCATGGCAAACAGACTAAAGACTTTAGTGGCGTTTGTTGCTTTTACTGCGAGTTGTAATGTATGGTAAATAACATTCCAATGTTTTCTGTAAATAGTTTATCAAACAAAGAATTCATTGTCACAAAGCTTTAATAGGCGTGTATATATTGACAAAAGTTGGAAGAACTTGTTGCTCGACCCATTTTGCGATTTTATCATTTGTTTGTATTAGAGTACATGTAGGCCTATATGTTAATTTGACATGTAATAAAAAAGCAAATGCAACATGATTAAATAGCATACTAAATGTATGCTGTTGAAATATTGAATTATGAAATAACATCCGTTCTAGCGGTGTTAGTCGTTTATTCTAACATGACTCACGATTTTGTCTCTATATACAAAGAGTAGAAAAATTATGTTATATTAAACCATAAACAACGCGGGAACTGATATGCTGTAAACATGACGTCATATTGCGCCGCATAACGTTAAATGAGCGTTCGTAAATAAAGCTTTGCATTTATTTAATGTTTTCGAGTGAATTATAGAGTTTTCTCAGTGAAATAAAAGTGATAATCCACAGTTTTGAAACAGTGGATTACCATTTTTATTTTTCACTGTTTTTGCAATCTTCTACCCGGATTTACGTCAAAAAGTATACCGAGCGTAATTAATGCTGGAAACCATGCGACGATGACGTCGTTAAAATGACGTCATTTGCGCTATGTTTTTTGATGACGTTTCCCGCGATTTTCGTTATTTTATAGAAACAAACTCAATAAAAGTAGAGTTTTAACCATAAAATAAACAGAAAAATTGTTGGTATCGGTGTAATATCACGTTAATTTCACTCGTGAACACCAAAAGTCCCCCCCCCCCCCCCCCCCCCCCCCCCCCCCCGTGTCATTTTCACTCGTGGCTGCGCCACTCGTGAAAATATCACTTTTGGTGCCCACTCGGTGAAATTATAACGTGATCTTACACCGAAACCAACAATTATCCTCTATTTATTCACTTTTTATAATATCTGGTCATGTTAGAATCGAAATAACATCCTTTTCAGCGTTGTTATCGTCTAATAAACAATGATTTGTCGTACTGATGTACAGTTATAAACCACTCAGGCCTTCGTGGCTAATTACTGCATATCAGTACTCCAAATCATTGTTTATTAAACGACTAACACCGCTGGAACGGACGTTATTTCTTAAATAAACAATGATTTGGAGTACTGATACGCAGTAATTAGCCACGAAGGCCGAAGGCCTGAGTGGTTTATAACTGCGCATCAGTACGACAAATTATTGTTTATTAGACGATAACAACGCTGAAGAGGTTGTTATTTCGATTCTAACGTGACCAGATATAACAAAAGGTGAATAAACGCAAAGCGTTATTTTCTACGCGAACGCTCATTTAACGTCATGCGGCGCAATATGACGTCATGTTTACAGCATATCGGTTACCGCGTTGTTTTTGGTTTAATACATAACTTTTCTACTCTTTGTATATATTAGAGACAAAATCGTGTTAGAATAAACATTTAGAGAAATCTGTGTCTTTAATCAAACAATATACTCTGAAATCAATAATACATAATGTGTAAATAATCAAGTTGTCACATTTTGAATTCAAAAGTAAAATGTTTCCTTCTATGTCTGTTTCATCCCAGAATCGATATGTAAAATACACAGCCCACGAAACACCAGGATCTCCCCAAATTGTGACGGTTTAAAAATGTCTAAGCATGTGAAATATGTTCTAGGGTTTTTGTTATAAGCAAATTGAACAAGAATGTTTAGGGAATACTTTTTACCTAGGCAAAGGATCTTACATGCGTTTAATAACTCATGTCTTGTTTAACTTATGCGCCTGCTCATAAGTCAGAATGCATCGCCGTTTTTGGTGTCGCACTGGTCAAAAAGCCTAGAAAATAGTCCCATGAATGTTTTATGTCATCCTTTTAAAACTGTCCCCAACTGGACTGGATCGCTGTCAACTGAATGTATATTGCTGCTGTGCATTTGTTTTGGCGTTTCCCATTGCTGAATTTTTTTTTTGCGTCTTTTAGTGACTACATTTTGTGATAGTATGGTTCAACGATTACTCCGTTCCAGCAGGCATGACACTTTGTTTACTTTTGTGTATAGTGCCTTTGGAGTGGTAGCAAAAACATTTATTGTTGAACCCATAACGTTTCTGGTGTATATTAAAGTCATGTATTTACTATAGGATAAAGCAGAGAAAACATGACCGGTGAGACACATTTTTCAACAACAATTTTCTATAAAGCTTGTAAGATTGTCCATCTAAACAAAGATAGCACCAACGAACAAGATAGCTTCCACGTACTGATCTAACGGACAAGATAGCTTCCACGTACTGATCTAACGGACAAGATAGCTTCCACGTACTGTCCCACGTACTGATCTAACGAACATGATGACTTTCACGTTTAAGGACAAAAAATGTAGAAATGAGCCATCAGAAAATCTGTTGATTTTTTCATATCTTCATGTAGAGAAGACACAAAACGCGACAAATAAAGGTTACTGTTTCGGTATGGAAATCCCGCCGACATAACTTTGGCCCCGAAAGGCAAGGTACGAAGACAAGAAAAATTAGCACTTTTATTCGTACATTCTTCTCCGTGAGAAGACACGAAAACAAGAATTGGCAGAGTTGAAAGTACAAATGCAGTTTGATGTTACAAGTTGTATTTACGAGACGCCAGTTAGCTTGATGATTGGCGCTGTGCGGAAGCACAGTGCCAGTATTGAATAGGTTTTAATTTTGTACCATGGGGTTGCATAATCGAATAGGGAGCAGCCAACATTATTATTGTAATAAAAACTATGTATTATGTTTGAACAAACTCCCTATAATGAATAAATAAATAGTATTAACTGATTACAAACAATACTATACCAGATGCATACGTCTTCGACCGTTAATTCAAAACGTTTGACATACTCATAGGATATTTAATAACTTTTCCACAAACTTGAAGGTTACGGTTTTTTTATTGCTTTTGTTTACGGACCCTACGGCCAGATTAATCAACGTTCAGAAAAAACGAATCGATAGTTGTTTTGCTATCTCTAAACATTTTGAAGTTTAAATACATATGTTGTCAACGTGAATAATTAATGAAAACCCATTTTAATTACTACATACTAAAGTAAAATGTAGGCATTATAAATAAGACCGTTCACCTAACTATGCGATACATGGGGTCTCAATGAAAGTTATGTAAAGCATCGCTAACAACTGACCAATAGTAAAGACAAAATTAATCACGTGGGTTTCTTTTTTCGTCGAAAAGCGTCTACTGACCACGAGCTGTAGCCTTGTTTAGTGGGCGTCATCGTACTATTATACGGAAGGTTGTTTTATGATTCGTTTATTTTTTGGTTAAACTGTAGTAAATGTGTTTTTTTACTTATTATGATAACAGTAACATATAACATAATGTATTTGATTTTTCCCGTTGATAGGTTGTTTACTGATATTCTAAAATGACTCTGATTCCTTTAAATCATGTTTCAAAAACATGCGCAGCGCCTTTGATGCTTTGCATCAAAATTTGTCTTGTAATTTATTGCCATACGAAGTGGACCATAGGTCCATGCGCACACATGGAAATATAAAAAAGTAAGGTGACGTAAAATATACAGCGTGAGGCGAAAGAGGCATCAAATATAATAGTAACAATATTGATTTCTAATCTCAAAAGCTTTTTGCACGAACATAGCTGACTTATTCTAGATGTCATTTGATGTCATTAATTCAATACATTTCAGCATATTTGGTTTTGACCAGTAGTATTTCTTGATATAAAGTTTTCTCAGATTATCATAAAGTGAACCTTCTATCAAGAAAATGGATTTCATCCTCTAAAACATTACAGTAGTTACATGTTCTTTCATTGTATCTATATACATGTATTGAGACAGGTTTATACTACCTGCCTGTTTCAAATTCTTATCTATGTGATAAGAAACTTATTCCACATAATGCATTTCTAAACATATCTATATTAACTAAATGTAAATAGGATTGAAATGGAAGTACAACTTTTAGCTCTTGATGAATCATTCATAGCAGACATCCATTTTTGTATAAATACATTGTTAAATCTATTTTTTACTACACATGTATTTAAAATGAATTATTTTCACCAACGCCTTCATTTTCGCAAGAATTATTGATATCTCGCAAGATTTGAACATAATTTGTAGTGGTCCGCTAGATAATGTAACCAACCAAATACCTATGTTCTAGACTTCGTGGTTCTGCAGAAAAGGGACTTTTAAAGGTTTTCCTGTAAAGGCCAGTGACCATCGGGCGGGGTCAAATTTGACCTAGGGTTCGTGATTCGTACCATCTTGGTAAAGGTCCTTTGGGCAATGCTGAACATAAAAAAATCAAAATAGAATAGGAGGATACAACTGAAACTTCTAAAATATTGTTCCGTATAAATATGTATAAATGTGATTTTTTCCTGAAAAGGCTTAAATATTTGCTGAATAAGGTGTATTTCTGCAGTACTTGTCACATGGAAGCATGCATGCAAGCATCATTCCTTTTTAAAAATGGGTGTGTTACTGAAGATAAAAAATTCTGTATTTGAATAAAGAAATACTGACCAACATGGAGTCAACTGTTGTTCATTTTGTTAATTATTTCCTCAGCAACCCTCTGGTCCTATATCCCAGCTTTGTTTTAGTTTGTTTAAAAAGCGTTTTACTTAAAACATTTAGAACCAATATCACGAGATATGTATGAAGACGTTGGTCCGACTCTTCATGTTAGAAGTGCCTGAATGAACGCCCCGACGTTTCTTTTTGAACATGTAAGTACTTGCCGAACAAGGCTCCGCAATCCCAAGTGCCCGTTACACAGTGTCTTGGGTGCGCTGCGGGTCATTGTGCTTCTTGTAAGTGTGTCAAACATTCACATTATGAAATTAATTGACAACCAGGTAAAATCGCAAAAAACATAATTGCCCTGTCTATGTGCATGTCCCTGGTATATACATTGTATGTACAGTTTCTGCTGTGGAGAAATGTCCGTGCGCGGAATGGATAATTGCAAAGTCTGAACAAATGCCCATGCAGTGAATGAACAATGTGTCCATGTGCGACATCGGCAATTGCAGTCTGTACATTATACATGTACTTTGTGTCCAACGGAATGGACAAATTGTAGAAAAAAAGAAAAAAAGGAAGAAAAAAAAAAAAAAAAAAAAAAAAAAAAAAAAAAAAAAAAAAAAAAAAAAAAAAAAAAAAAAAAAAAAAAAAAAAAAAAAAAAAAAAAAAAAAAAAAAAAAAAAAAAAAAAAAAAAAAAAAAAAAAAAAAAAAAAAAAAAAAAAAAAAAAAAAAAAAAAAAAAAAAAAAAAAAAAAAAAAAAAAAAAAAAAAAAAAAAAAAAAAAAAAAAAAAAAAAAAAAAAAAAAAAAAAAAAAAAAAAAAAAAAAAAAAAAAAAAAAAAAAAAAACCACCCCAAAAAAAAAAAAAAAAAACCCCACACAAAAAAAAAAAAAAAAAAAAAAAAAAAAAAAAAAAAAAAAACCCCCAAAAAAAAAAAAAAAAAAAAAAAAAAAAAAAAAAAAAAAAAAAAAAAAAAAAAAAAAAAAAAAAAAAAAAAAAAAAAAAAAAAAAAAAAAAAAAAAAAAAAAAAAAAAAAAAAAAAAAAAAAAAAAAAAAAAAAAAAAAAAAAAAAAAAAAAAAAAAACTGGAAAGAGATTATGCCTTGAGTTAAATCGATTCTAGATTTGATGACCGATTCTAGATTGAAATTATATTATGTTTAAAGTACATGTATCAAATACTCAGTTCGCACGGCCCAGTAAAACAAATTGTTTCCAGTAAACTATAATCTTCAACGGTATATCTTATTCAGTAAAAACAAGTTGTTTCCCTTTACTCACTTCAGTGAGAGGACGATTTTACATGTACGACGATTTCTGATGTGTCCCACTTCATATTTTCATATTGGATGCATGGTTGCCTAAGACAGGTTTCATCCGATACATGGATACATCAAACTGATGATGACACTTGCAATCAGTATCAGAGACGTATATATAACAGCCGAATTCAGTTTGCTCTCCGGTTTGACCGTTTTTTATGGTTATGATATTTTTAAAGGTGGAAGAATGCACCCATCCAAGAACCTCAACGTCGAATTCAATAATTAAATTAAACTTATTAATCAAACTGCTGTCATCTCGGACACAATGGTAGCCCGTATCCGAGTCAGGCTACATTGCTGTCATCACGAACACAATGACGCGATTTTAGCTTTTAGTTCCTTTTGCAAACCTGTTCACCAGGGTCCCTGATTGATACTGCATACGTCTGCAAGAATAAGGCAGACATGACCTTTACATGATAATGACTGCGTGACATTTTGTGGACAGTAAGCAGGATTCCTAATTAGAAGTTTTAATGTTCAATAGCGTCTAACTGCAGACAGTTGTTTATCTGTTATCTAGTTATAAATGAAGGTAAATCACGCAACAACGACCATATGCGTTGAAGCTGAAGCTCACTCATTATACATGGACGCAGTGACCGGGTGGTTACGATTGTTTAAACCCATGAAAGTCTCAGGGATTCGAGTTCAGCCTTTTCCGATGAGGTGTCTTAGCGAGAAATCTTGCTGGCCATTAACTTAGTTCACTCGGCGATAAAACGGTACTGGCAAAACGGGGTCTGTATGTAATCGTTGGTACCGGATAAGCCCCCAGAAGAGGTTAGTTATTTTAGGTTTTCGGAGGATAGTGCAAGATACAGAAAGCGTCCCAATTCCAGAGACACCCCTGTTTCTTTTACATGTCAGGCCATACATGATGCGACCTCGGTTTTTCAAGTCTCTACGAAAGACTGTTAGTAATTTTAGTTGGTCAGCCCCGGGAATCGAACCTTACAAAACGGGGGTCGTAAATTATGGTCTATGTAACTATGTCTCCGTTATGGTCAGTTGTTTCGAAGGTTTAAGAGTTTAAGTTGTCAGCGCACAAAATGTTAGAGATGCTGATATAGAATATGTGCCCAGAACCTATATAAATGTTACCGAGGACAGAAAAATGTCATGCTTCAGGACCGCGAAACAAATAGCATATCTAAGTTGAAATAGTTCATTAAGGTTTTACTATTTTTACCAGGTTATCATTATAACAGGGCTCTTATATACATACACTCAGTTCCAAAAGAAAGTGTGCACTTTGTTTTCTGTGATTTTTCATCGACTACTTTTCTGAAAGCCTATATATTTGGTACCAAAATTGAGATCTGTTTACGTACAATATGGCGAACATTTTAGATTTTGCAATCGATCGATGACAAATACACATGAAATATAGTGTGCGAAAATTGAAGCCGATACGTCTGCTAAATATTGAAATATTTAAAATTAAGAAGTGCACACTTTCTTTTGGAACTGAGTGTATGTATGTAATATCCCTAGTTATAATAAGAAGACCTCGGCTGTAATACACACATCCCCAGAATAACAACAAACGCAAACAGAATAGTCTAGGCTCCTTAAACGTAACATCAAAACAAAATCGAAAATCAATACTTTCTTAAAAACATAAATCTGAAAATATCAAATCACTTGGTCTTGCACACGTAATAAACATTAGGTCAGATGTCCACAACTTAGGTCAATATACATACTGTATGGTCGTGGCACACGTAGGTCAATATACATAAGCTGTAGTCGTCGCACACCGTAGGTCAACATACATAAGGGAATTGCAGAATACTGCACACATAGGTCAAAGATTACTCGAATATATTAGTGTGAAAAACCGCAGAACGGCGTCTAGACTCCAACTGATTATGTTCTACAAAAAACACACTTTTTTAGGCCCAACTGCCGTAGCTCAGTTATATATAGTCCCACACCCACAGGTTAACAAGGCACATGCACCCCCAAAGTCTCCGCCAAACCCTTGCCAGCTCAGACTTCTTTAAGTACCCTTTTTTTCTCCCATACTACAGTCCTGTGAAATATGTTACAACCCTGCCTGATCTTGAATCATTCAAGCAGGCAGTGGCCCCAGCACAGTTTTTAATCATACATCAGTTGTTTTTAAACCTTCTATTCTTTTACTCATTTTAACAATTCAAGAATCAAGATTCTTTCAACTGAAGAACTTTATTTTAACTTTTCATTAACACCCGGCGTGCAATCGACAACCACATCAAAATTTTATTCGTTAATTATTTTAAATCGATTGCAGACTTATGAGTTCTACCTGCAGTGTCGGAATATACATTATAATTTTCGCAAACTTTTTAATCGAATGAGTATGTGTAGGAATTTTCTTGCAGTCGAAGCTTTAAACAAGACGAAACAAATTGCTAAGTCTGATAACAACTTGTGTATACTAACTTATGAGCACACCCTGTAGAAACCGTATAACAAATATTAATTTACTAATGCGCGGCGCAGTTTATAGGTTAAATAGTTCTGCAATTGAATATTTCGGGCTCAATATTCCAAAAATGTCACGGAACAACTTTACTTACGTTATCAGGAAATCTGTTTTTGTAAAATATAGTCACGAGAGTTTAGCTCATCACTATTTCGAACTATGCTTAAATTATTTCCCGCGAAAAAAAGTTCAGGTGTAATACGACTACGCTGTGATGCGGTTGGTAGTAGAAAAGGTGAATGAAAACAGTATGGAGCGTATTGTGAGATGCAGCACAACTGTTGTGTTTACTTACAAGGAAGGTGTTAACATAAACAGATGACACTTCATTTTTGTTAAATAATGGCAGAGGGACCAGGATAAGGGTTCCAATAACGCCAGAAATTCTTCATTAGATAAAAATCATGGATCTAAATCGGATGACATTTACACACCTGATTTCCTATATTTGTTTGTCATTTTTGACAAACGGGATTTTAGCGAGTGTGAAATTACAAGAAAATGATATCTTGATAGTTAATCGACCAGTGACAGTTTTATTTGGAAAATCTGTTGCTATTGATCCGTTGAATGATTTGAGAATACACGTGCGTCCGGGTGACCGTTGTTTTGTGACAGTGCTAGACAGCGACTGGGACATTTCATTCAAACCAGGGAAACTCAGTTCGTCGAACTTTCCTTGTTATTTTGGACCATCAGATTTAAATTATATTCATTTTGGAGGCCGGAGATTGAAAAATGATATTGTTCAACTGTTGCTGAGATATGACTCCGCCACACAAACTATAATCATTCCATTTAGTTTAGTTGTTAATATTAATGTCAGACCATTGGAGATTATTTCACGAATTAATGCAATAACAGTCCGTCAGTATGGGGGACTAAGTACACCATTAGATTCATCTACTTTGAGATTTTCATATTTCAATGCAGCTGAAATTGTGTGCAAAATAAGCGTAATTAGTCAGGCCAGTGGTCTACCTCAATATGGTTACTTAACTAACAGCAGTTCTACATTAACTAATATTGACTGCAAAAAGTTCGTAAATGTAGGCATAAGATACAAACACCATGCACAGACCAGTGCTCCAAACAAAGATTTCATTCCAATGACAGTGCAGATTTTTAGTAAAAATGGAGATTTGCTAAAACAGGAGTACTTTCAAGTAAGAGTGGATATTTTGAGTGGTCATGAGAATACGCCACCAGAAGCAAGTAGGGATGCGCTGTTTGTTATGGACTCGATAAATCAGTTTGTTATGACCGCAATCACACCTGAGATTATTTCTGCATCTGATCCTCAGACTCCATCAGACAAACTTTTGTTTAACATAACTCAGCCCCTCGGTCCGGGAGAAGGGGAAATAGTCAACACAGACAATCGGGATATTCCAATCGTTTCATTTTTTCAACATGAAGTCAATGATCTCAAAATAGCCTACAAACCTCCCAGCTCAGACTCAAACATAAAGAGATTGTTTCAATGTGAGGTTGCAATAATAGATACTGACGGTCTAGCGTCGGATCCCATTCCATTGATGATCGTAGTTGCGCCAATGAACACGTATGCCCCAGTTGTAACAACAAACTCTGGAATTCAGCTTTTGGAAGGGGAGTCACGCCAGATAAAAAGTCCAGACATATTAGAAATTTCAGATGAAGATAATTTAGACGACGTTAAAATTTATCACATAGAAGGTCTCAAACATGGACATCTTGTTCTTCCTCCAGGAAAAAAGTATTTTACACCCGCTGATCTGAGCGAAGGTACTGTGGTATACCAGCATGACGATAGTGACAGTTTTAGCGATAATATTATATTCCATATGTCAGATGGATCCAATGAAGTAGAATTTTTGTTTCCAGTCACAATTTACCCAAAAGACGACCATGCACCAACGTTAAATAAGAAAACAGAATTAGAGTTACGCAAAAACGACATTGTTGAAATCAGTCAGACTGTGCTCAGTGCAACGGATACAGACACTGAAGACGAGACTATTATTTATAATCTTAAAGTCAAATACTCAAAATTAGGAGTGATATATAAAAGACAATTTCAAATACCTAGTGATAAAGAAAACTGGCAATTTATAAATGGAATTTATGAGAAAGTTGTTACTGCTTTTTCTCAGAAGGACATTGTTGAAGGTAAAATATTCTATAAACATGTCGGTGACCATATAACAGAAGTTGTATATGACGTAATAAGATTTAGCCTCTCGGACAGCGGTACACCACCAAATATATCTCCAGAGTATAACCTTACAGTAAAAATCCTGCCTGTAGATGACATTCCACCATACCTATACCCAAACACACACTTAAAGCTTGAAGTGGAAGAAAACCATCTGGTTCATTTTCGGCGAAAGACTTTAAGATATTCTGACGACGATACCAATGATAGAGACATAGAGTACATAATTACACGTCAGCCTTATGACACGTACACAGGAGGTCCTAAGGATGCTGGGAAGATTGTAAACTGTGATGATACTCGTCGCCCGATTACACAATTTTTTCAGTCCGAGGTGAATCACAATAAAATTTGCTTTCAGCCGCCGTCTGCTGAACTTGGGCTCACCACAAGAATTATTCAGTTTGATTTTAATGTTGAAGATACGTCTGGTAACATCCTCCGGGATCAAAGATGCAGTATCGTTGTAAAGCCTATTAATAATCAGCCACCAATTGTGAAAAATGCTGGCGCCATTGTCTTTGAAAATGATGAAATTATTATAACCCGAGAAATGTTAGATATTGATGATAGGGACACAGATTTGACAGACATTGTAATTATAGTAAGAACAGTTCCAAAGCATGGCAGTTTGTACAAAGACAGGCAAATTCTTTCTGTAGGAGATATGTTTAAAAGAAGTGACATTTTGCAACGACATATAGTGTATAGAAATATAGGTGAAAGTGTTGAAGTTTCAGAAGACAGTTTTGTTCTCGAAGTTACAGATGGGGTACATTTTATACCGGGTACATTTAAAATCATGATACGTCCAACCGATGATGAACCAACGTACTTTGAAGGCTCCGCAGCATCCGGAACTCTGAACATCCAATTAGACGTCAAAGAAAAACAAAGTGTAGCTCTGCGACCAGAACAGTTTAAAATTAGAGACCCAGACTCTGACATCATGGAAGTGATGTACCTCATTCAAAAATATCCTAAATATGGTAGTATCCTTAAAAATGGTCGGAGGGTCAGTTATTTTTCACAAAGAGATATTTGGCGGGGAACAGTTAACTATCAGCACTCTGGGGACGAAATTGGGAGAAACCAAATTTTAGAGCAAGTCAAGTTAGGCGTACATGACAATAATAGAATTGTTCTTGAAGATGGCACACAATTGAAGGATATATATATATATTTAAGTATTCTTCCAGTAAATGATGTTGTCCCTGTTGTTATTGTTGGTAAGAACGTGGATGTTTTAGAAGGGAATAAATCACCGATTTTACCGATGAATTTAGATGTGCAAGACGGCGACTCGGATGAAGATGAAATCCTTTGCATGATAACAGTGCAGGCAGAAAATGGATTTATTGGAAACAAAGCTCCTCTTTTAGGGTCTGAAAGATCAAGGGAAGGGCTACCAATCTCAGCTTTTAGTGTTAAGAGTTTACGACAGGGCGATATTATATATGTCCAAAGCGTGCACAAAGGGATTGAGCCAAGACAAGACGAGTTCACATTTCGTTGCTCAGATGGTATAAATCTTTCAGACCAAAAAACACTCCGTGTTACAATTCACCCATCAAATGACGAAGAACCAGAAGTATATATAAGAGAATTCATCGGTAATGAAGGTATGGAAATACGTATAGATTCTCCCATCTTGAATGCTGTAGATAAAGACGTACCAGCAGATACCTTAAGCTTCATCATAACAAAACATCCCGTTCATGGCAAAATATTTCAGCAAACCACAGATGGAGATATTCTGGTTAATAACTTTACTCTAGGAGATATTGAACGATTTTCAACAATTATTTATGAACATGATGATTCCGAAACACAGTCTGACCATTTCGATTTCTTACTTACCGATGGTATACATAACGTATCAAAATCCGTTCCAATTATCATTTTACCGGTTGATGACGAAACTCCGAGACTTAAAATAAACTCTGGGCTTGAGATAGAAAACATAGGCGATCGTAAAGTAATAACAAACAACAACCTTCTGGCGGAGGATCTTGATTCCTCTGTCGGAAATATTACATACATTATAAGAAGAGTACCTCAGCAAGGCTTCCTTGTGAAAAGATTCCGAAATTATGAAAGAAATCTTACCCTTGGTGGAAATTTTACACAGACGGATATTGACAGTCAAATTATCACGTATGTTCACACTGGGCAAGAAGCGAAGCGCGATTTAATTAAATTTGATGTAACGGATGGGGTGAATCCTCTTATAGATAGATATTTCTACATAACTATACAAGGAATGGATATAATCTACCCAGAAGTATACAACCAAGGTGTTGAATTGCCCGAGGGCGGAACGGTTATTTTGACAACAGATATCATTAGTGGTACCGATACCAATTCTCCTGATGCAAAGTTGAGATTCACCATTACAAAAGCGCCCCAACATGGTTTTGTAGAGTACGTAGTTCGACCTGGGATACCAATACTTACGTTTAGTCAGCTTGACCTTGCAGCTAGTCGCGTTCGATACATTCACAATGCCGAGGATGAAATTAAAATGGACAGTTTTGAATTTGAAGTAACTGATGGTTTTAATCCAGTATCGCGCACTTTTAGAATTGCCCTAACAGACGTTGACAATAAGCGACCCGTATTAATGTTTACTGTCTTGAGATTAAAGGAAGGTACAAGTAAAATAATTACGCCATTTGAGTTAAAAGCTGTCGATATGGACACACCAGATGAAAAAATTATGTTTACTATAACCCAAGTACCACTTCACGGAAATCTTTTATTCAATTTCTCGAGAATTGTTTCGCGGTTTTCTCTGAAGGACATGAATCAAAATCTGATATGCTACCAACATGATGGCACTGAGACTTTGTCCGATAGTTTTATATTCACCGTTACGGATGGTACCCATTCAGAGTTTTACATTCCGGGTTCAAACATACCAACACGGCGACCACAAGAAATGGACATTGAAATTATCCCGGTAGACAACGGAATACCTCAGATGTCGGTTAATACCGGTGCAACTTTTCTTACTCCATTGGATGTAGGTCTTGGGTTCCAGTTTACCAGCCGGTGCTTGCAGAGTAGCGATCATGACAGTCTGGACGACAGTCTCCAGTACATCTTGACGGTTCCACCGAAACATGGATATGTACGTAATGTACGCAGAGGCAATGGAGGCGTAGTGTCATGGACTCAAGGTAAAGCAATGATTAAAAATACATTTCGTTAAAGAAATTGTTATAACTTGAACTATGTAGGCTCAGTAGTTGCTTCCTGAAATTCATACAGAAGAGAAAGAATTCTGTGCAATTTATGAGTTTTTAACCTTATACTTCTGGTGAGCAAGTCTGATGCAGCATGCATCTATCTCGCCCTGCCTGTGGGCTGTCTCCCTGCCCTGTGGCTGGTGCCCTGTCTGTGGGCTGTCAACCTGCCCATGGGCTGGTGCCCTGCCTGTGGGCTGTCAACCTGCCTGTAGGCTGTCAACCTGCCTGTGGACTGTTGTGTCTCAATACTGTTCTGATAAGGATCAGTTAGTCCACCGATTAATTCAGCATATTTGTAAGAAACATTCCTGGGACCACTTCCAGACCTTTTTTTATCTGTTAATTTAGAAAATTTAGAATTCAAATGCTGCACTGTCTAACATCAAAATATGAATTATTTTCAAAACATTTTGTTTACAAGAACAGGTGCAAGTCTTATATTTCTCTTTCGGGCATATTTCCTTGGCAAACTATATGCAAAAAATATTAAGAACCCATCGTTTTTGTTTTGAAATGTGTTGTCTGAAATTTATTTGAAACTGCATTTAAATTTGTAGTGCTAAAAAGCTATAACACAAGTTGTTTAAACTGTTTTAAATAACTATCAAAACAGCAATAGATAAAAACATAAGGTTTTACATAAATATAGGAACAGCATGGCATAAAATAGCAAGAAAATTAAAACAGAAGTGTCAGAAAAATAAACAATAGTCAGATAAGAGAATATTTTATGGCAAAATTGGAGAGTTATTTTCTATGTTTCAGTAATTAAAATCTTCATTTTAGATAAAATGGGACTGTAATTAAATATTACTTGTTCAATGGTTTAGCGGGGATTTCAGAAAACAGATCTAATTAATTTCTCTGAGAGTTTCATGTACACTTTGATAGCAGAAAGTCATCATCAAATGCTGATAGCTGTGAGCGATTACTTGAGAATCTCGATTCTTGGGAATGTTGTTTGGATTTCTGTGCGAGAGAAGTTTTTCTTCAATACTAGAGTGTTTTGTTGTGCCGAGAAATCGGTGCTTAGAGAAGCATGTACTTGTATCGGCACTGGGTAACTTAATACACACAATCACACTCTTCCCTCCTATAATCCAGAAAATGCTTTTGCAATTTGGTGCAGAATTTGTCTTAATATCTTTCCTAATGAAAACAAGTTGATGATATTAGGTTTTATTGGCTATAGAAAATTGCCGTTATTACATGATATAGCATTGTTTAATCATATGACTTGTTACGGTAATTAATGCATGAATCCAATTACTTGGTTATCAAGATGTCTTAGTGGGGAATATTTATTTTTAGCTCAGTTCATATTTTTGCTTCGATTATTTAGATAATTTCACAAGTAGAATACGATATATGTAATTATGATTTGTAATTAAGGAAGTTAACAATCGGTGATCTCGGTGATTGTTCAAGATCGTATACGACTTTGTTAAGTCATAACCGTAAATAGATAAGGTCATTGTCCTAGTTTAGTTAACTAAAAGCTGTTAAAATTGGTATGCACTTACATTGTTATTTATAATGTAGAACACTACACTAATACATGCAGTGTACTAGAAACTAACTTTAAGTTTTCATTTAAAGTTTTCATGTTGTTTTCAAGACTTAAACACATAGGTGAAGAAAAGTCACATTATTTCCTTTCATTTTTACTGTTAAAATTCTGACATCAAAAAGAAAGTTTTCGTTTGTGAAAGTTTTAATTTACACTTCAATATCTGCCGCCTAGTCGTAAGCTGAAAAAATTCTGTGGATATTTTTTTCTGAACTGATTTGGAATGACGTTTTAATTTGACCTAGAACTCAAATGTAGCTCACACCAGTAATTTGGTAACTTATAATGTGTATGTTGTAGCATACATGTATAATTATGGTGTCATTACAAATTAAGTAAATTGAATAAATATGTTTTAACAAGGAATAATTCACTCGGCTCATCCACAAGCTTTCGGTGCGTGACTAGAACCAAAAAAAATTTCCTAGTCACGCACTGAAAGCCTGTGGGCTCATCCTGCTAGAAAAGTAGACATGCATAATAAAGCGTTTCAGAGAGGCTGTTTGAGGAAACACTTGGGATGCAGATAACAGTTAATATAGCTCACAAAACTGATACAAAAAAAATACCCATACAAAAATGCCCCAGGCTTTATGATTTTGTAAAATATTCTGTTGTTTGTTACATGGTTTGTTCACTGGCACCAGAGTACTAAACTGCCTTGTAATTTTAACAAAATACCCCAATTTTACCAAAATAATATCATTTCATGAAAAACAAATACATTTCAAAACTGTGATTTTTTATGACAATGGTATTTTTTGTGTAAAATTGTTTTTTTTTTGAAATTGCAGGGTATTTTAAGTACTCTGGTGCCAGTGGGTTTGTTTATAGTTTTGCCCTTACAATGTAGACAACAGTCTTGTCAAAAGGTCTGAATGTTGTGAATTTTAGAAAGAAATAAATTTGCACTGGTGTTAGTAAATGTATTAAGATTAAGTGGTTCAGATGCTGGGCTTATTCTCTTATTTCCCACTTCTGAACTGTGCTTTGAGTTAATACAGGTTTAATCATGGATACAGATTTAATTGCATCTATTCTTACGTGACTCAAACAATTTGCAAACATTGTTTAAACGGTTGGAGTCTTTTTCATGTCATGTCAACCCAAACCTGCTCGCCCTCAGAATTTGGTGATTCTTCAAACGGTCTGAATTTAAAATATTTTAGAAGGAATCAACAATAAAAGGTTATAGTTTTAGTTCATGTATAGTGTTTATTATCCAATTATACAATAAGATTAAAAAGCATTACATGAAATTATAGTGTAGCTGTGATTGTACCAAAACCAGCAACATTTTAAATAGATTTTTCTCAAATTTTTATGTTGATTTTAACTGGTGTTGTTGATTTTTACTTTTACAATTTATGTTTTACTATATATGAATATATCATTTTGGAGAAACTGAATTTTTCACCAGACACTTTTGAATAAGCAGCTTTAATACTGTTGACAGTTCTTCTACATGTAATATATAGAGTGTTCAGTGGTGTGGTAAAAGAGGCAGAATAATTTACCGAAACATCAAACATTGCTAGAAACTATCCAATTAAGTTCAGATCCGACTTGCATAATAAGTCTTGAGGGCAGGTGCTAATTGAAGAAAATGTGATTAACACTTGACCTGGGTAATGAGCTAACCATCTGGTTTGCCTTTGGAGATAATTTCGGTGATCACCTAGCAGAAATTGGTTACTGGGCAGTGCATGCAGACGACATGATGAGTTTGTTTTTTTTCTTTCTGTATTTTATGATATCCTTTAGGGTTATTGTGCAAATTTGTCAGAAGACATTATTTTCACATAAATTTGGTTAATATGTTTTTGGGTAATAGAGCAAGGTCTGCAAAATAGTGAACAGGTCGGGTGTCACGTTTGTGAACTGAGTTCCAATAATCAAACATATTACCTTAGTGCCGGACAACTAAATGTTTAGAATAAAATCTTTGCACTGAGAAATATATAACGGCACAGAAATGTGATTCTTTATGATTAAGAAACCCCTTTGCATGGTCCCTATGCTCCTTCCTATTGCCTCAAATGGCTTCTTAATCTTTATGAATGCTATTTCTGTACTGCAACTATTATGAGAATTCATTTAATTAATACATTGTGATGTCATTATAAATGATTTTGATTGCTCCTTTCTATCAAAATCAAAAATAGAGAAATAATTCTTACTTTTCATTTATTATGAATTTAACGAAGCCATGTGGTGGCTGTAATTGGTCCCCTAGTTTAAAGTCATCAAATTGTGATATATTAAAGTCCCAGGAGCACTAAATTAAATACTCATAGAGGGCAAAATGCTAAGGTCAAATATTAACACAGAGTAGAAAGAATTCACTTTGCACTACAATTTGGGAGTCATTTTTCAACCAGTTTTATTCAGATTTGGTCAAATGTTATATTTAACTTCAAAGAAATTTGATTTAAATTAAAAAATAAACATGTTAATGTAGATTTATCATTTTAAAGATCACTTAGCAAAAATCTCAATATATCATTTTAAGTATCACTAACTCTTTGAACTTGTTTAACTTTAAATGATATTGTAAGAAGATTTTTGATTGGCTGATGACAGTAATGTTCTTTTTCCTCAATTTATAATTTCCTGCCCAGGATAAAAAAAATAAATTAGAGGAAAGTTAAGGCTGATTCTAGATTTCAATACAGATTTTGATATATTACCCCCTAGACTGTGAATAATACCCCTGTGGACTGAACAGGAATATAAAGGTCCTGTAGCATGATGGCTGGAATATGAAACCAAAGTTTGTGCATTGCATTTTATAAAATCACTGACATCTTTGATCTCAGTTTATGAATGAAACTTTACATACACTTAATTCAGTAGACTAGATCTGATTTATGGATGTCGAATTTACAGATCTCGAGTTAAATTGAAAATGCGATCATGATATGGTAATAAGTATTGCAGCGAGTGTCGCGACATAAAACATTATTTCGTTTATAAAACCACATTGTATTACTTACTCAAAGCATAATGAAGGTAGCTATTGTACGATTCTGTTCAGCGGGGCGAAAGATCACTGCCGCACATCAAAGATTGAATTTGCTACCATGAAAGATAGAGATTTTAGATACGCCAACTGCGGCTGAGTACTCTAACAATAATGAGGGTTTTATCAAACCGCTGTAAAAAACATTATATCGATGTCATAAAAATCAAACTTTATGCTCAATATAAGATACTACTGTAGTGATTTATGATTCAGAGACATTTTACAATGACACTTTAAAACTTAAATGTCTTTTTTAAACCTGAAAATTAAAAGTTACATAGTATACATGAATTATTGCTCTTGTTGCGGAGGCTTGTATATTATTCACTTTGTATGTAATTTGCTCAATGTAGGGGTGGTCTGCGGAAGGTTTTAATTAATCTCCTATCATGAGACTGCATTTTATCGCTAACAAATTAAGTTGTTATCTGGCTTCAAAAATTACTTTCTTACATTTTAAGATAAAAAAACTTGTACATTTTGTCTGAAACCGAGAATCAAACAAACATGTTACCTTTGATGTGAGGTCTGATGTAAGTTTGTTATAATTCATAAAAAATACACTTTAAAAAGAAAAATTCATTTTATATCTGCATTATCTGGATCAAAAAAAATTAATCACACGAAATGTGTTAAAAGTTAAATAAAATTTTTCTCTAGTTGATTTGATTTGATTTTATTTGACAGCTTGCCATCTTTGTATATAATTATTAAGACTGTTGTAGCAACTCTGGTGGTTTTTTGAGGAATCTTTTACATGTTTATTTCTGACAAGGAGATAAGCCAATCTGGAAGTGTGATCACTTTATCTTATAATTTATATGCTAATCCCAATTTAAAGTGAAAAGGTATATTTCAGTTTTACCAGAGGGATTATTTGTATGTCTAGAGCAGTCCCAACGCCCCTGTCCCTATCTGTAGGTTTACTGATATGGTATCTAACAGATAGACTCGCCAGTCTCCCATGATCTTTGTGGTATAGGATGTTCTTGGATACTGTTACATATGATTGATTTGAATAATCTTGTAATGTGTTTGTTAGGCCAGTTATTAACGGACATTGAACTAAAACAAACACGAAAATCAAAATGTTTCTGTATACCTTGAAGCATTAGTGACACATACTTAATGCCAAGAGCGTTTGAAATCTTTTACTTGCAACCAGACACAGTTTTAAAGTTTTTCATTCAGAGTACATTTTGGTAACAAATCTTGGATTATTTATGTCGCACTGAAAGTAAATTTTAAAGCCGGAGTTGAAGTTGCTCAGTTTTTCAGTAGAAATTGTTTCGTCTCTTTGCAGTGTCCTCTTTGTTTTGTCCTCTTCTAAAAAATTACTGCGCCCATCCTCCTGTAAAGTGTTACTTTTGTTGAGATTGCACTTGGTAATGTTTGCATCTTGGATTATTTATATGATAGGAAATTCAGTCACTGGAAGTAAAGCCTTTCTCAGTTCTTGCAGTGTCCTCTTGAAAAATCTGAAACTTTCATATTTTACAGTGTTTAAATTAGCACCAAGTCATTTGTAAAGTTTCTTAAATTGTTAACTTTCAAACTTTTTATGCATTTATGATTATAATCACTCTATCATTTAGTTTTGTAGCATGCATGACATTTGATGTTATCTCCCCTTGTGCAGTAAAAGATATCATTCAATGAGTCACTTAAGTGCACATTGATAGGGGTACAAATCACCTTCAGTGAAAGTTTTAAAAAAAATCAGAAATGTTTGATCAAGATATATATAGCCTTCCTGACTTTAAAATATTTTATAAAAACAAAATTTAAATTGCTTTATCTTGTTAAAAAGATATTAAGAAAATGTGTTCTCTCCGACAGACATTTTTTGTAATACTAGACAAAAATGTTCGATTTGGCAGTCCAGTATTGTGTTGAACTAATTAGCATTATATTGTCCCAGGTTCCCATTTAGATTTTGACTGAAGTTGTGCAATCAGTACAGATAATCCGATAAATGAGAAATATAAGAAACACCTGCTGGGATCAGTTTTTTTGTGAATGAGTTAAAATTTGCATTTTAAAATTGTTTTAAAAGATGGCATATCTTCCTTTTGAGAGAATGACAGATGTGTTGTAGATTATCATGTTGAAAGGTCATAGATAATATTGTATTGTAGACATCAAAGGTTCGAAAATCCAAAGATCTTTTGAACTGTAAAACTTTAACCCATATAATATTGACCTAAAAAAGAAGTAATTGAAACTGATCAGTAAATTAAAGGCTTGCTTTCAAATGTGATCACCCATGAAACAATGCTTTCAAGATAAGATCTGGACAAAGTTGGCGAAATTAAAGGGATCGCTTGTTTTATGTCTGTATACTTTCTGTTTCTACTTACATTTTACATATGTTTTTGATCATGCAATTTATTACTTGATCAACAACCAGTGGGAAAGCACATTTGAAATGGGAGATACATTTTTAAACTTACAAGATTGGAGATATACAAGGGAGATAGTCACAGGACATTCCTTTGTCTTTTATCAGATGGCCCTTTCTTCTATTCACTTATAGGCAAAAGCATTATAGATTAGCAATTATTAAATCTTTCTGTTTTAAAGGGAAGTAATTAGAGACATCTATTAAACAATGTCCATTGTGTTTTGGTCAGAAGCAATGCTCAGAAGGTGGACATAAATTATATACGTACATTTCAAACCATTCACTTTCAGCTTACTTTATTTAGTTCATTAGCCCTGTATTGTTGAATGCAGAAGTTTCAGTGATATTTCATATTTTGGTCTGTAAAGGGAGGTAATTCCTTATTCCATTATTTAATAATTTATCAACATTAAATAATTTTGTATGTAAGAGCTATAGCAGTGTTTGTACAAATACAAACCACTAATGCACACAATCCTATGAAAGCGACATAATTTCTGTAATCAATTCGAGTGAATGAATGTTTGACTGAATTATTTTAGAAGGTAAACCAGACCAGATGGAAGGGGTAGATTATTATCTGATATTGCACTGCCATGAAAAAAAGGCTGGTGCATTTAGTCTGTATTTCATTGTTGAAGAATTATGAATGACTGTATACAATGTTTAGGCTGACTGGAAGACAGTCACTGCCACCCACTATGTTTAGTGATCTAATCTACCATGCTTGGATGTGGCGGCTGGCCAAATACAATATTTTTGTCAAACTTTATACTTAGATTACTTTGCATAATTGTCACCATTTTTTACCCAGTTGCCAGATGGTTCTGTTACACTGCATGCTGATTTATGAACTAGTAACAAGTTCCTCAGGGAATTTTTACCTGCTTAAAAACAGATTGAGTTTCAGTAACGCACTTTGTTAGGAAATGAAAGAAAAGACAAACTGTCGGCTGAAGATGTTCAGTTTACCTGTGACATTGGTCATATGTAATCTATACAGCACTTTGATAGCATTGATGTATTAAAAAACATTTTTTGTGTGTGAATATAATATAGCAGGGTTGATATGCTTTCATTTCTATGTTTTTCATCTTTTAGTCATATACATGATGATTGTGTTAATTTTATTTCCTGTGTTGGCATATTCAATGGTTTCAAATTTCATTAGTTTGTTTTCACTTGAGTTTGGTTTTTAGCAATGAGATATTAGAGTGGAGTATTTTCCATAAGTTTGGTTCTTGGCAATGATAGGAAGTGGGGAGGGATAATCTGTGATTGATACAGAGGTTTAGATGAAGTACACTCAGGCATTCAGTCCTTACATTAACTATTTCATTTGATCATTAATCTGTCCATTCATACTTCTTACTCAATTAACTCCCTTTGCTGCCAAAAATGATCGAACCCTGTTAGAAAAAAGGCTGAACGTATTTTGGTTTGAGTTTTAATGAAACATATTTGTCATCTGGCCTCAGTGGTGGCAAGGCTATAGTTGACGGATTAACCAACTTTGAGGTCACAGGTTTGAACCTGACTGGAAGTGATGACCATTCCTCACCAACTTAGAGAGTGACGTACCCACAAGCTTCAAGATCGTTTCATAATCAGGCTAACAAAATTGATTTACTGGAATATTTTTTTCTGCTTTCCGCACTTAGAAATAAAAAGTGCAGACTTTTCAGGTTTTTATTACTCTTTTGGAGACATTTGTTCAGACCTAAAACATCAGTCATTACGCTACATCGCTTTTCTTGAGGAGAAATCGCCCCAGACCTGATCTACTGCATCTTCTTGTACTCGTAAATCCTGGAAGGATTGATCTGTATTAAGCAAGCAATTATTTAACACAGACTTTAGCCATGTCCAGAATTCATCCAAAAATGGTTCCGATCTGCCATTTGTATTCCAGAAACGGAAAAATAGTGCCGACATTTCAAGCTTCAGACAACGTTCTCCCACTCATCAATAAAACCTGTCAACTCTCTAATCAAGCTTTCCATCGATACTGATGTAACAAACATCTATTTGACAGAGATCAATATTATTCTGGGAAAATTCGATTTAAGTGAGGTCTATAGAAGTAATTGGATGTTATGACAGATTTACAAGGGAACCAGCTGCAGGAGGGCATTGTGGGACCGGGCAGACTTTGTTTTGATTATCTCGAAAATTTATCAGATTATTGAGGCATGCCTTTGAATGTGTTTGAATGCATTTAAACTGGATTATCACTCATTTCTCAGCTTCAAACCCAATCAACAAATTCCAACCATGGAATACAATCAGTCATGATTTCACAATGAAAAAAAACCCAAACTTTTGCAGTGATTCATTTGTAAGCAGTGAGTAAGAGGAAGAATACATTAATGAAAGTCACCTTTGAGCAAGTAAAAATTTACAACACAGGGGGAAGAGCTATGAACATTTTTTTTTATTGATTATGATATCAGTAATATTAAAATGCACTGATAAAGACATTGGTTTATTAAAGATTAAGGAAAAAAAACATGGGGGGGGAGAGGGGGGCAAAGGTATGTTCCTTCCACCTGTGATTTATAAGGCTTTCATAAAGAAGACTATTTTAAGATAAATTGTAACATTAACTTCAAAGAAAAGTTTTGTATTGCAGTTGAAATGTAAAATATGCCATAAGAAGACTCGTCTAGGTTTTGTTTATATTTTCTTCATTTTCAAGGGATTAAACAACCGCACTGAATTTATATTTATAAGTTTATGTCATGCAGTATAAAAACTTCCTTGGAAATTTAAGTTCAGTATTTTTCTTGAACTTTTAAATTGTAGTCTGCCAATATGACAGAGGAGTTGAAGAGAAGATCATGCCAGTGTAATAATTCAAAAATGCGAACATGGTAGTTTATTTCAAAATGATTTATATAAAACTCTGTGGTTACGTATATTTAAAACGTCCTGAAATGAATATTTTGCCACCTGAATTCACAATTTTCATTTTGTAAAAAATTAACCGACAAAAAGTAGCTGATCTTGCTATTTTGCACTGAAATGGAAAATATATTCAAAGATGTTTTGATAGGATCAGCTCTGCTTCTTTACTGAATTTCAAATAGAATGACAATTTCGATTGACATTTGAACACGTACTATTGATACACGTATGCTCTGCTTGGTTAACCCTTATTTAAGGCGATTATCAAAATGAGCATCTCCCCTGAGAGTAATCGTTTCGGAAATAAAAATTCCGACTTCCACGCTTATGAATTTTAATGTCCTTTATTTATTTACATCAGTGCTTTTGATAATTTCGTACTGCAGTAAAGTTGTTAGATGGTTACATTTCACAGTATTAAATTTGGTAATGCACAATCAGCGTTTATATAATACCCATTCACGAGAAGTTGTTACTCGCAGATAAAAATAGAACTATTGGTTCAGCTAGATTTATCATTGAGTGTACAGAAGAAACAAAACGTATTAGGTGATAATGCTTGAATAATATTTAATTGTAACATCTCCGACTGTAGTTTGATGATTTTTAAGTCGTTAAGCTATAGGATACGTAGGCAAACTCATAGTTTTTAACTTGATTAAAACTCAAGTAGCTCAGTGCAAAATGAATTTAATTACGTATGCATTTTATTCTGTTTCCCTCCTACATGTTAAGCATAATCTGACTTTTTTTCTGTGAAAGTTGATTAAGTGACAGCTGTAAGATATGGCGGGAAATTCTGTTTACCAAGTTAGAAATGATTGAAAAACAATTAAATTACCAGTTTCAAATAAATCATTCAGAGTTGTCCAACTTTTGTCAGTTTAGTTGATTTTGTTACAGTGATATCTGAAATTACTGGGTAAATTGACCGTTAAATGTTCAAGGGGGATTACGTTCAGATGAGCAGCTTTGGTGTCAACTGTAATTTGACCGAAAACATTGTCCCATATTGACAGGGCATGACATGCCATAATGTCAGGTCAATGAGATTGGGAAATGAGAGTTTTAATATAATGAATTTTTCTTAAGTAAGACCTCAGTAATAAATACCTCTGTCAGGTTTAGTGGATTTTCTAAATTCAATGTTTGTATTGAAGTTGTCAAAAGACAGTCCTGCATATTATTATGGTTACTAATAAATCTTGAGGCAGTGGGTTCCAAACCACTTTTGGGTCAAGGTCTTGTCTCCTTATGAGCTAGCAACACTAGTTTCAGTTGAAGGTTGTCAGAAACATGCGAGTTATGGCCCTTTGAAAATCCAATATGGATTATAAAATAACCATGGCCACATAGACTTAGGTTTCCTAAACACCGCCACATACAAAATTTAGTCTCCTTAAATGCCTGTTTTTATTTTTCCATTTTCAAGTTTTCTTTTGTAAACCAAAGGTTCTTACTCTGTTGTGGCACACAGCTTGTCCATTTGTCCATTGGTCTGTCCCATACATCTGTAGTGTTTGTCTATCCGTCAGCACTTTCTTCGGGGCGTATAATTGGTTCTGTCGAGTGGTCATTATAATTGTATAGTTTTGTATCATCTCTTTTTGAAACCAATCTGTTGGATATTGGTGTAAAAATCCATTTACTTATGGAAGCCTAAGGAAAGAAATGATTCATTAAAATGTAATTTCATCTAGCCATATGCAAAATACATGCAGTTTAACTTTTTTAAATTTTATAAAAAGTTGTATAATACAAGGATTCTTTGACATACTAAATGACATTGTTGACTCCGGTGTGCAGAAGAAGTTAATTTGAAACGACATTCGCAGCATAAGGTTTTATATTAAACCAAAAACTCGTCAAAGAATAATTTATTGTCGTGAATAGGTTTTAAAACTTCGCAGCTGGTAGGGGAGGTAAAATTACGTATCGGGTACGCTATGAAAGAATTTGTTGTTACAATATAAGGGTGTAATGATACACGGTAGAACCCTGTCATTAAGGATTATGTATCGTCATGCAAGAGTCTAATTAGACAATCTGTCTTCACGGAGAATGACAAATTGACTGCAAAAATTACTATCTCGTGTTTAAATTTATGGGTTAAGATTGGATAATACTTGTAATTTGTTGCCACTTGTATCTATTTATGGGCTATAATTGTAACTCTGGCTGAATTTTGCTTCCACCAAATATGGGAAAAAGTCACCAAAAATAGATTTATAATTTTCTGAAAGGGATGTTAATGAGCCTTTCACAGTAAGAAGACCCTTAAATTTCGCCGTGTTTTTGTGAAGAAATTTTGTTCATTATTAAAGATGTAGGGCTGATACGTCTTTATAGAAATATAATGCCGACTCAGGCCATTATCCAATGACTAAATCGTCACCTAATTTATATATAGAACAAGTTATTCATGAAATTGACCTTTGTTTACTCCTTAAACCATGAGTATTTACCTGTTTAGTAGTACTAAATTTCAGTTTTTGCCGAGGCCTGGAAACTATCTTAGCTTATAATTGTGGACATGAGATAATTATTTACATAACACAATTATTACGGTATATTACTTGCAGTCATTTTCAGTCATGTAAAAACTACATACATTAAATTAATTTATTCTACCTGCACATACTTTTGCATACACCCTGTAAGAAAATGAAGTTAGTACTGTGTCAAATTTTATGCAGTCACAAGTTAATTAAGACTTGAATATAAAGAAATGATAGAATAACATGTCACCCTGTAAAGGATAAATAAAAATGATTTGTTAGGTGGGATCACATTTCAAGTGGCGGTATCTAACACTTTAAATAGATATATAAAAGACGTTTTGTATCTTATTAAAGTACAGTAACTATATCATAAGGTGGGTTTGACTATTAATGCCCATATATGGTAACATGTGAAATAATTTTATTAAGTGACTCTTTAAGCTGGTTTAATAAGACAATAGAAAAAAAATCAAAGTGGTTGACACATGATACTGATGTAATGTTACCATATTGTTCTTAATAGAAGCCCATTTCCAAAAGTGGGCATGTAAATTTAAAACTGCTCGCTCTCAGTTACCGCTGAAAATTTTTTTTTTTTTTAAATTGACGTACTTAACATAAATATAAAATTTAGAGCTAGAATCAAAATAGAAGCAAAAATCTAGGTAGGAATTTGCAGAAATCGATTGAAAATGTCGGTTACACGGCACTGCTACACTATATGTTTATATTGGAATTTGGTAGCGTATTTTTTTTTAATTTAGAAATATACGTGACATGAATTTATACTGGAGCCTTTTTGTATGACTATAATGTTCTAAAATACGTTATTTACATATAGTTTGAAGAACTTTATTTTTTTACCAAAATCTGAGAGCAAGCAGCTTTAAGTTATATTTTTCTTATTATACGATACAATGATAACGTTTTAAGTTGTTTGACACATTTTCCCTGGAATTGGGTCCAAAAAGTTACATCATTATAGTATTTAATCTATGTTATTGTTGTGCTACAAGAATGATGTCTATTGCAAAAAAATTGCTTGACAAATGGAGAAAATCTCCGAAAATTACTTATTAGAAAATGGAGAAGTAATTGTATCATTTTGTCAGAAGTCCAAGATTTCCATCAATTTATAAGATTAACTCACTCAGACTGGGGCAAGAAACTTGTTTGGGGGGAAATGAAGTAATGGGATACTAGATATAACATTTAAAGGAGTAAATACAGTAGGCAAAACAAAAACAAGATTTGATATGACTGAGAATATGTTATTTAAGGAATTTCTGTACTTTGTGACATCCTGGTTGATTCAGTAAATTTTAAGAGGGCAATAAACAAAACTTGTATTGTTTTACATTTTCATATGTTTTTTCTGCCATCTGTCTGTCTATCCATCATTAGTAATAACTTTGTTTGCTTTTAGTGGGTTCAGCCACAATGGGTTTGGCCCTCAATGGGTTTGCCCTCAATTGGTTTTCCCTTAATGGGTTTGGCCTCAATGATTTGGGCCTTAATGCGTTTGGCCTCAATGGTTTTGGCCGCAATGATTTGGGCCTTAAACTTGGAACACAGATTGATAGCAATAAGGAGATATCAGAGAGAGAGAGAGAGAGAGAGACAGAGAGACAGAGAGACAGAGAGAGACAGAGAGAACTCTTTAATCAATATATTAAGTTATTGGCCCCCTTTCCAATTATGTTTCCTTTTTCAGCCAGTATTTCATTAACTGCGGAAGATATTATAGTCCTGAATAAACTGACCTGTATCTGTAAGTGGAGTTCAGAGTCATAACTCTTCCCAATATGATTTATAAATTGTCTCCCTTTGTCAACTGTGTCTATATCACTATTTATACCTGATCTAATGAGAGATGAGCTAGGTGTTAGAAACTGATAACTCTTGCATTTTAAGTCATCTCGCAGTTCCGTGTTTTTGTTCCTACTAAATTCAGTACTATTGAAGATTATGACAGTAAATCAAGAAAAGACTCAAACCTTTAATGAATTTAGAACACAAGTTTTCTTAGTAATAGATAGAGTTCTGTTTGCGAGATTAATTACATTATTTCAAGTAGGCCGGCATAGTCTCCGAGAAATGACGTAATTATTTGAGTCAACAGTAATCTATCTATGTTGTATTATGGCACATTTGGTGGTGCTATTGTATTGTAACTGTTCTCTATTACAGATAGATCACAGTGAAGCCCCGCCCCCATACACAGTGCAAAATTATCAGAAATACAGTACGGTGTTTTCCAATAGATGTATGATGTAGCCATGATACAATAAATCATAACGAATGCATTATAAAATATAATGAAGTAAATAACTGATAAAAGAGCAATCATGATATCAATGGTTTACTTTAAATAAATGAAAGAAATCTCATCAGTAAAAGACCACTGAGGTCGCAGGATAAATTACAAATCAATATCGACTGGAAAGTTAATTCCATTTTAAGATTTGCCAAACAATAGACATCCGTTATCTTGACATGTTAAAAAAAGTAACAGAATTACCTGTGATGGAATTGTTAAAGTTTAACATTCAGTAAATTTAATACTGAACAGAAGAAGTTCAACCTTTCATTATATCCGGGAACTAATTTGTAACTTTTTTTCCTGTTATACTGTGCTTAAGGCTGTTGCGGTTGTAAAGAACAAAAGAAAATTCATTTCCGTTTTCCGTAGAAAATGTCTGAGACAGAGAAAAAGCAAATTAATTTTCAATTACATACAGAAAAAACAATTTATCGAGGAGTAGTGTTCTGTCCGAAATACCGAGTGGTTCAAGAGATCTATTCTTTGAAGTCTGCTATAATGTAAAAGAAAAGTGTAGGCGAAGTTGCTGAATATGAATTTCCTAAAATAATTGAAAAGTCTATAATACTCCTTCAGCAAAATTGAAAATCGAAACAAGCGACTTTAAATTTTTGTGCTTTTTTATTTTTTTATATTTTTTTTATTGTTTATAATCCCGGCCAAACGTGGGATTTCTCCCCTGGTGAACTCACCAAAAACCCAGTATGACTCCCATGCGTACCAATCTAGGGAGTTTTGTTTTACCTGACTATAATACCCTAGCTGTCAGTTTTGTCCAATGATAATGAATATTTAGCAAAATTGTGTAAAACAAGCCAGTAGCCAAAAGATATGTATGCCAGCTTGCTGACCATACAGACAATTTTGCTCTTTTAAATGTTTAAATTCTCTGTGAAAAAGATTTTAGTTGACCTTGAACTAACTTACCCCACTGCAGTATGTCTAAAAATGGATTTGACCAGACTTACCTGTTATAAATGTTCAAAGGGACGGGTAGTGAAAAACTGAAGTGACTAAGTAGTTAACAGTGCACTTAATAACCTGCGAGACTGATCAGGATCTTCATCGAAATTTTTACTTTGGGCAATTACTCTCTGATCAACAGAGGCTTGTGGCTTGAACAGGAGACATTTACATCTAAACTGATTCAGAATCTAAGCAAACAATTAAACAAACAAACAAACAAACAAATAAGTTACACCCAGACAAATTGAATTACTGTTGAATATAGGAACTATAAATGTTATATAAGCAGACCCCCAGCCTTGTCTCTGAGACATCCCAGAAAGTTCAGTTTATTATACAGAAACATTTATTGACTCATCAGTTGTCTTAAGAAATCCAGTTGGCACGAAACGTATTCCTCTGCCAGGTCTACCAACGCTTTTCCTTTCATTTTCAACACATTTATTTTAAATGTGGGAGACGGCAATGCATTAACAAAAATTTGCTTTCCCAGAAAATTTCGTTTCGAAAAATTGATTACATTGCTTCGGAATTGATTTGGCTTGTGATCAGACAGTTACAGAAAATCGGGAAATATTTAAGACAGTTTGGGGAGGCAACATGCACAGGTTGATAAAAGTTTGGGAAATGCATTTTGTGAACTGTTTAAGAAAGTACTAAAGATAACAATAGTGAAAAACGTATGTCTATTTCTAAACCTTGCTTACAGATAACTGTCTCTTAAATTGATGCTTAATGGCTGTTAAAGAACTATGAAATATTTCATGGTTATGTATTCCCTAAGAGATAATATGTGATTTTGAGACACAAATATTTTGCAGATCAGTGCATTTAAAAGATATTTAATGTCTGTCAAATTGGTTGTAAGAGCAGTAAAATCTCAGTCTAAAAAATTAAGACTTCAAGTCTCGTCTAAATTCTAATAATATTAGAATTTAGACGAGACTTGAAGCATAATTTTTTGGAATGAGATTTTATGTTACATAAAACTTCATAGTTACATTTGTGAACATGTGAAACTTGTACTCATCTAGGGGTTTTCCTTCATGAACCAAGTTAAAGAGCAGAGTTATAGCCCTTTATATAGTCAAATGGCCATTTTAGGGCTTGATTAATTCAAGATTAATATCTACAAATATGTCTTAATTAATCTCGGCAGTATTTCAAGGTTTTGTGACTATACATCTTATGAAATTGCACTTAGCATTTTGCTTCCTCTTGAACCCAGTAAGGACAGAGTTGTTGTCCTTGGCATATAATTCCTAGAGTCATTTAAACCAACTTAAAAGTACATTTCTGTTCATAAAGTAAAGTGGGGAGTGGATGGGGCAATCTGAAATTTCATAGTCTGTTTGCAGGCATCTATAATAGATGCTTTTGTAGGCTGCTTGTATTCCTTTAATTAGACGAAAAATCAACATGCAAAAATAATTATCACTTGCCAGAAACCGGTTAACTTCCAAAAATATATTGGGTGGTCGAAATTGATATAACTAATAAGAACTGGTGTTGAAGCACGGTACTACAAGCTTGTAGAAAGGTTTATTGGGCAATTAAAGGTACATGATTGACAACATATAAGTGATTGAGGTTAGAAAATTTGGGAAATATTTGACAGACAGGAATACTTAAAGCTGCTGATGTTGACGTTTATGTGTTAAGGAGAACGGTTAAAGTGTCCGTTTTATTGCCGGGTTTATTGCTGGTTCTATAATTTATGTCAGCAGGTAATACGGGCTGCTCATGGTAAAACCATTAAACTTTGACACTTTGCGAGATTATGTTTTTCTCAAATAATATTTTTAACCAGGTTTTCAATTTTGAAAATCCTGGTTAAAAAAAAGGGGAAGGGGGGGGGGGGGGGGGGGGGGGGGGGGGGGGGGGGGGGGGGGGGGGGAAAAAAGGGGGCCCCCCCCCCCCCCCCCCCCCCCCCCAAAAAAAAGGAAGAAAAAACAAACAAAAAAAAAACCAAACAAAAAAAAAAGGGGGGCCCCCCCCCCCCCCCCCCCCCCCCCCCCCCGCAAGGACAGAGAAAGAAAAACAAAAAACCCCCCCCCCCCCCCCCCCCCCCCCCCCCCCAAAAAAAAGAGGAAAAAAAAAAAAAAAAAAAAAAACCCCCAAAAAAAGCAGGGGCCCCCCCCCCCCCCCCCCCCCCCCCCCCCCGGCCGGCGCCCCCGCCACCCACCCCCCCCCCCCCCCCCCCCCCCCCCCCCCCCCCCCCCGCCCGGGCCCCCTTTTTGTTTTATCTGATTTTTTTGCTGGAACCGAATTATACAGTGAATTATGGGTAGCACAAAGTTATTTTTCAGAGGGTTTAATTATATGTTTTGGAAAGGGAAGTTTTCATGGATAACAAAAATACTCAAATAGGTGATAAAGGTGCAAACTCGGACAATATTTCTCTGCTCAGTTGCTGTTCAATGTCTCAGTGTTGCTGCCTTTAAATTCCTCTATTTACTGCCACATAATTTAAAAAAAATTCTTATAAAAAGGTTAAGTTTATCATACATAATTTTGTCAGTGTTTTTTAGCTACAGACTGTATGAGTGGAATGTCTCTTTTGACTGTTTGATCCATAATTTTAGATAATGGTCGTGCTCCGTGGTCGAGAGGAACCAATCACTTACTGGAGATCACTGTAACCTCTTATAGAATGAGGGCCATGGGTTTGCGCCCTGCTACCGACCACATCTCTCTATGTGAGAAAGTTGGCAGTTTCTTATGGCTAGTACTGGTTCTTCCCTTGGGAACAATTGTAAGGTAGACTCTCCACCTGTTAAAGTGACCAAGGTTGGAATTGGTGTTCAACAAACAACAACAACAATGTAACAAACAGCGTGATGTTACTTTTCACGCAGCAGACTTGTGTTATATTCTCCTTGTGTCATGTGACCATTGCACTCAAAGTTGGTCAAATAAGTAAAGAGAATTCTAACCAAATTTCTTGATAAAAGCTAAAATTAATGCTTTAAGTCAGTTGTAATACTCAGTTACATTAGAAATTCAGTTGTTACGTTTTAGATGGTGTTTTAGATGGTATTTTGAAAGTACTTTATTTGTCTGGTATTGATCATTTTGTAATGTGTTTAGAGTAACATAATTTGCATACAGTTGCTCAAAGCCTTGTACATCTAACAAGAACTGTATTTAACAAGTCAGCACTCTGCGAACAAAGTAGACTAGGCTCAGTGTGTCACACATGTACTTTTGCAATTAATCTTAAAATGCAGGTGTACTGTGGATCTTAAATCTAGTACTTTTATGCCATAATAACAGTATATAATTATGTAGGCAGTTTTGTGACCAAGTTCTCCCAACTGCATTGCACTCACATGACCATTCATGACTCCTCCATGACTTCAACCTGACAACCACTCCAATCTCTACTCAATAATCTCGACCCATACACCATCCCTACATCATACCAACTCATTCAGCCTAACCAACGAGACCTGTACTCAGTCTCTGCATGGTCGTTCCCCGATCAACTCAAACTCTACTCGACCAATACCAAATCACTTGTATGCGACTTCTTCCTGACCCCTAGCTACTTGAATTCGTTCATGACCCCCACACAACCATTCACAACTCCTCCACATGACTTCAACCCGAAAAACACTCTGATCTCTAACTCGGTAATCTGGACCCATACACAATCCCTATACGATATCTACTGATCAACTCGAACAACTCGATCCCTACACAATCATTATCCTATCAACTCGTCCTCTTCCCGATGACCTCTCGAGCGCTTGGCTTCTCAATCTTTACTAAAATTCGGGTAGGAAGCTGGAGTTTTAGCCGAACAATGTAGATCAACCCAACCACTCCCTCAGAGAGAGCCAGACCAGTCCCTGATCGCTTGATCGAAATGATCTAATGTGCAGTCACCATAAGCTGAAGTGCTGTTGATGCAAACAGAGAATTGTTTAATCCAAATAAAACCCTTTGGTTTCTTCAGTGTAATTGTAGTAGCATTTGCTCTACCATCTTTTAGTATTAACAGTACTTTGATTTTTTCATCAACTCAATATCAAAGGAAAGTAGAAGAATTCTTTATACCCCCAAAACGAAGTTTAGGGGGGTATATAGGAGTCACCCGGTGGTTGGTCGGGCGGTCGGTCGGTCGGTCGGTCGGTCGGGCCGGTCGGGTCGGTCGGTCTGTTGCATTTTCCTTGTCCGGAGCATAACTGAAAACTACTAGTTGGAATTCAATACAACTTCATACAATGGTCAAGCACATTGAGAGGAAGTGCAGTGCACAAGAACTATAACTCCATCTTGACTAATTACAGAGTTATTGCCCTTTGTTACTTTTCCTTGTCCGGAGCATAACTTGAAAATACTAGTTGGAATTCAATACAACTTCATACAATGGTCACACATTGAGAGGAAGTGCAGTGCACAAGAACTATAACTCCATCTTGACTAATTACAGAGTTATTGCCCTTTGTTACTTTTCCTTGTCCGGAGCATAACTTGAAAACTACTGGTTGGAATTCAATACAACTTCATACAATGGTCAAGCACATTGAGAGGAAGTGCGTGCACAAGAACCATAACTCCATCTTGACTAATTACAGAGTTATTGCCCTTTGTTACTTTTCCTTGTCCGGAGGGCATAACTTGAAATCTACTAGTTGGAATTCAATACAACTTATACAATGATCAAGCACACTCAGAGGAAGTGCAGTGTACAAGAACTATAACTCTATCTTGAGTATTTACTGAGTTATTGCCCTTTGTTACTTTTCCTTGTCCGAAGGCATAACTTGAAAACTACTAGTTGGAATTCAATACAACTTCATACAATGGTCAAGCACATTGAGAGGAAGTGCAGTGTACAAGAACTATAACTCCATCTTGACTAATTACAGAGTTATTGCCCTTTGTTACTTTTCCTTGTCCGGGGCATAACTTGAAAACTATTAGTTGGAATTCAATACAACTTCATACAATGATCAAGCACACTCAGAGAAAGTGCAGTGTACAAGAACTATAACTCTATCTTGAGTATTTACTGAGTTATTGCCCTTTGTTACTTTTCCTTGTCCAGGCATAACTTCAAAACTAATATTTGGAATTCAGTACAACCTCATACAATGGTCTAGTACATTTAGAGGAAGTGCAGTGCACAGGAACCATAACTCCATCTTGACTCATTACAGAGTTATTACCCTTTGTTACTTTTCCTTGTCCCGGAGCATAACTTGAAAACTTCTGGTTGGAATTCAATACAACTTCATACAATGGTCAAGCACAGTGAGAGGGAGTGCAGTGCACAGGAACCATATTCCATCTTGACTAATTACAGAGTTATTGCCCTTTGTTACTTTCCCTGTCTGGAGCATTTTCGAAAAACTACAAGTTGGAATTCAATACAACTTCATACAATGGTCAAGCACAATGAGAGGAACTGCTAAGAACAATATCTCTTTTTAGTTTGTTTGCAAGGTATTATGTTACTACGAACTTCTTCAGTTTATAAAGCAATCCTTTTGGGGGTATTAATCACATTTAGTGATAGCTCTAGTTTCATTTCATTTTTTAAACGCAGGAAAAAGTTCTAAATCAGGGGGATATACTAATGCAGAGATAAAGACCAGAAGCAAGTGGATGGAATATAATGTTCACATCTGTGAAATTAGCTCACTAATATAATACTGTTTACTTAGTTACTTGCTGAACTTGTATTTTAGAAAAGAAAGTTGGTAACTTATTTATTCACTGGTATTACCTAGAAAATATTTGACCCTGGTGAGAGTATTATTGCTACATCAAACAAAGATGGACATAAAAACCTGAACAAGTAATCTTATAACCATGCTGAATTACAAATCTATCATTTTTCTGTAGAAAAAGAATGTCTTTGTACTGATTAAAGTATTTAGAGCAAAATGATGTTTATGATGTTTCTAAAAATATCATCATGTCAGAGGAAAGTACAGACATTGTTCAGGGTAAAATGATGCTGAAGCAGACATTGTACAATTTCATGATCTTAGAAGTTTTCTAGTTTTCAGAGACATTCTTACTTTGCATTTCTTAGCTATGATATGGCATCATTGGGTACCGGGTTCAAATCCTGGCATTTGCAGTGAATTTAAAGAACTTTGTAAGTTAATGAACGCTGTTTATGAACAATTAAGTATTATAAATTCAAATTAGAGAAACCTGCCTTAAAGTGCTTGATGGGGAAAATGACCCCCCCCCCCCCCCCCCCCCCCCCCCCCCCCCCCCCCCCCCCCCCCCCCCCCCCCCCCCCCCCAATTTCCTTTCTCTCCCCTTTAATTTTTTTCACCCCCCCCCCCCCCCCCCCCCCCCCCCCCCCCCCCCCCCCCCCCCCACACCCCCCCCCCCCCCCCCCCCCCCCCCCCCCCCCCCCCCCCTGATGTTGGCAGAGATTTAGCAATGGAAGGAAAGCAACTCCTGCATGCAGTTGTTCTTTTCTAACCAAAAGAATTTGAAAGTTTTTTTCATATGGTAGCGGGAAGAGTTTGGTGAATTGGGTTAAAAGCTATTTTTTTCTACGCTTTTGTACACACACCATTTTCAGCTGGATTGTTACTTGAAAAAATGCGCAACTTTAAGGGATGATCCACAACCTTGTTCAGAAACTCATGAGCAATGTGCCACTGGGTGTTCAGTGGTCATCATCATGGATAACTATTATATATCTGGACAAATCTTTGACCAAGGTTCATCAAACTTGGTAGTTGCATAATTAGTAAGCTAATTTTTACATCTGCTGGACCTAACAAGTATGCCATGATGGTTTGTCTTTCTATCCGTAAACATTTCCTTGATAATGCTCTACAGGTCACAGTTTTCATTTGACTTTGATGAAACTTGCTTATAAGGATCCCTGCAACTTGAAGATGTTCAATTGGTCAGAGTAGGTCAATGTTCAAGGTCACAGTGACCTCAGATAGCATTTCATTGATAACACTCTGTATAGAAAACAATTTTCATTCAACTTTCATCAGACTTGCTCAGAAGGTTTCCTGCAACATGTGTATGATCCCTATTATTTTTGGGGTCAGTGGGTCAAATTTAAAGGTCACAGTGACCTCTGTTTAGATTTTCCTTGATAATGCTCTACAGGTCAGTTTTCATTTTAATTTCATCAAACTTGCTCAGGAGGTTCCCTAGCTAGCTAGCTGTAACACATAGATGATCCCTTTTGTTTTGGGGATTGGTGGGTCAAAGGTCAAGGTCACAGTGACCTGAAGTTTGAAAATCTTTTCAACTCAATATCTTGTGATCTATTTGACCCTCAGTCTTCAAATGTCACAGGATGCATGATTGGTCTTGGATTGAGTAGAATGATCCTTACTGTTTTTGAGATCAGTGGGTCAAGGTCACAATGAACTTCAGACCAGTAGAGTGATACTAGCCCTTTTGGGCCTCTTGTTTTGTAATGATTCTTACTCATGGTTTTATGGGTAACCACTATGGTTACAAGTTCAAGTTTGTGCTTGGATAAAGAAATTAATGTGATTGTGTACTGTGCATGCAATACAAGAAATTGTAACAGTTTGTGCAAAAGTCTACGGGTCCATTAAGGAAACAGGTATATGACTTTTAGTTAGTTTTAATTGCCAATTTATATAGAACTCTTGGGGAGTTTTATGATTTATTTAATGTGTGGAGCTAAATGGAAGCACACAAAGTCTTCAAAGGCAGGATTTGGGAAATTACCGCAAGGAAATGTCATGTTTCAGTCGCTTTAGAATCTGAAATACACTAACTGTAATGGTGTGGAACATTTTCATTTGAATGTTTTCAGCCTTAACATGATGTTACAGTAATGACATGAATTAATATATGCAGCTGTTTCCATTGTAAATTACTGTACGCATGCAACATGTTTGCATGATGGTAGAACATCCAATATGACATGAGGCTGCACAACAGACCAGCAGTCGTATATACGGTGAAGTTTTTGCCCCATTACAAGAAAGAATTATGTGCTTTGCTTAAAGTCTGGCGGGATAAAAAATGAACAGAAATGAATGCTGATATTCCCCGCAGGTTTTCGGAGCTTTCAGACATGCTTCATTTTTGTTGCATACAGATATACCAGTAGCTTTTTTTGTTTCCGTTTTTATTGCAAAAAATTTGCTGCAAACAGACAAATGGAATTTTAATGGGATCAAGCGTTCCTCTGAGTAAAATAAGAGAGAAAAAAATAACGATGAACTAATTAATGTATTCGCAATGGATATTGGGCAATTCAGTGTACTAGAATATATTATATAAAGCCAAATAAATAAGCCCCATGTTAAATCTTGTAAAAACTTTAGGTCATTGTTCAATAACAATTTCGAAGAAACTATATAGTTCATTTTATATACAGTAAGATTATCTATCTTGTTGTTAAATGTTTTAGTTCTTTTATTTCCCAGGTAAAATTCTTTTATTTGTTTTGTCTAGACCTTGGACCTTTAATATTGAACCATCAGAATTACCTGAGCTTGAATGACATTCAAAGAAAAAGCAGATTCAACCCAGGCCACAAAGTCAATAAAACTTGTAATACAGGATCTGTTTAAGTTGTAGAGTTTAATATATAGTTATTTTTCAAATTCTTTTTCAACTAATTAAGGTACAAAAGAACTGGTCAGGTGAGCAACTTTTGGTCAAAGTTATTGATTCTGATGCAGTTTTCAAGACATGTTTTCCCTGTTACTCAGTTGTAGATGAGCGACTTTGGTCAATTTCATTGATTCATTAATTCTCTTGCTTTTGAAGACAATCAAGTATTATTGTCCCGCCCAAGAACAGAAACTAAATTGTGAAATAAACGTCTGCATCAGGACCATGTGCACTTCATTACATCTTGCCTGGCAAGGTATTTATGACATTTTCATCTTTATATTATCAGGACAGTTTTTGTGTGGTTTTTCATTCATTATGTAATTTTAAACTAATGCATGTCTCAGGGAGCCTTGAATCTGGATTTTCGGCATTCTTTAGGGATATGAATGTCTTGCTGAAAAAATCTGCAGGACATTTTGCAAAGACACTTTAATGATTTCTCAATGGCGGGCGTCTTGTTTGGGTTTTTCTAAATAACGGGTTTTGACATTTCGGCAACTCTTTGCTCTGTATTCAATCAACAAATTTTTTCCAGATTATTTTTTGGCTTTTTTTATTACCAGATTATTTTTTGGCTTTTTTTATTACATCTGGTTTAATGTTTTTATTCAAGACCATGATATTTTTTGTTCAGACAAAAACAGTTACTGTCATAATACTGCATCAGGTATGTATTAATAATTTAGGTGGGTGCAAGCAAATTTTTGCGGCCATGAAACTTTTAGCTTGAAACAAGTCATCGAATGAAAAACAGTCTGTTTTTCACGTGATTTACCACCACAGATAGCCATCATCATAAGTGTTCTTTATTAAACCCGCAATTTCCGGGAGTGGTGTTGGGGGGGGGGCAAGTTTTGCCAGTATGCATGCAGGTCATTGTAAAATGAAGAGAAAGAATTATTATTGTGTTGCTCAAGTTTACAAGTTGTGATGGACAAGCAAACAGTACCATATTTCAGACATAGAAGCAACTGATTTAGGTCTTGCAAGCCAGGCATTGGTATCCCCGGCAATTGGGCTTATTTAATTTCATCAATTTTGTGCGGAATTTAGAGAAATGAAGCTGCTCTCTATTTGAAGGACACTATAATTAACCCTCAAGATTCCCCTTAATAAATGTTTACTCATTTCATTGTTAGTTTGTAGAGACTCCTCCAGCAGTTTAAACGTTTTAATTATCTTATACTCTTTCTTAATTAAAATCTAATTCAGAATCTTTGAAAAAAATAGTTAAAACCATTTAAAATGTTTTTTGTGACGATTACCAGTCCTTTAAGTGAAGCAATTCTGTCTGTCAAGTTTTGTAACTCTGTTTTTAAAAAAGTTGTCACCCGTTGCAAAATGGATTGTTTACAAAATTAATGTGAATAGTGTATAGCTCAGCTCAAACAATAAAAAAGGGATACATAATTATAATATAATAAGGGGAGCGGTGGTGAAGAGGTTAAGGTGTTGACCGCTCATCCGAAGGTGGCGGGTTCAAGTCCAACTAGGGTCATGACCGTACTTCCTCATATGACACCAGTACTAGTTTTTCCAGGAAGTGGACTTGGGAGTGACTTGATTAGCTACAAGCTTTCTTCACAATCAAGCTAAAATAAATCAATATAAACTAGAATATAATAACATATGATAAGGGATAGTTACTCCTTCATGACTTGATGAGAAGGAGTTCTCTACCCTTTATTTTATTTGCCAATAAACGAAACGAAACATATTAAACCTTAGTGTGCTTGATATCAAAACAACTGTAAGTTATTTCATTCTGACGGAATTCTTAGAGAAAATTCTGAAAACATGTGGGACAAGGTCAGTAACTCTTCCGTACTTTCTGTACAGCCGGTTCCCATCATAAGAGTTAGGGGCAGGAACAGCTCTGTTTTTCCTCAAACTGACAAGGTAATGAAATTATTGTTGCATAAATTGCAGAAAGTAGAAACTTTATAACCTGTCTCCGCTTTCTGCATAATAATACTGAATGATATTTTCATGAGATTTATAAAATTGATTGTTTGAAATATCCCAGATTTTGTACCAAAAAAAATGGCGTCTTTACCTACTGTTTAGTCTGTATTATAAACTAAGGCACTAGATAATTTTGGAATTTGATTTTTGTGCAGATTTTATCTTCAGATTTTACAAAAATATCAGTGTGCAAATAATTCCCGGAAAACAATCACCCTATTTATGCCCCAGGAATTATCGCTGGAATTTCGTTGGGAAAATCAGGCACTTAAGTATTGTGTTAAATTCTGCAATGGGTGTCATTATTACCTGATAATTATCATTGATCTAGGTAGGTAGATGCTTGTAAATCTGACGTGATAGTGCCGATTTATAATCAGATTATATTCCGTGACTGCGCCTGCTCAACTCCCATTATAATGCCAGATAAAAAATCAAATTGATTCCGAAGTTTTTACCTGTGATTGAAAATAACATTGCTTCAGAGGTAGTTGATATTCTCGGCTAGAGATGGGGATGTATGTAGTAAGGAAACTTAAGTCTGTATGTAACTTTCAAAAGGTGTGATCAAGTGCTCATTACAATCTTTTTAAGTTCTTTCACATTTTTAGTCCAATATAAAAATACTACAAAAATATAATTTTGTATCAAATTAAAGGGAGGTAATTTGGGATAAGTAATTTGTACCAGTTTGCACTATAAAACTTCAATATGATCAGCATTCCAGTTTTTTTTTAACATCTGAAGTAATTAATTGTTTCTGCTTGGGATTTGGAGCTTTAATTAAACCAAGCACCAGGTTTAACTAATAATAGAGAAAACAAGTGTTAAATTTACAGGCACAGTAATTATGTTGGAGAGTGGGCAGACCTTTCTGTATAGTCCATAATACTGTAAAAGGGGCCATGTATATCAAAACATTACTAAGTTTCAAATAAGTATACAAGTATAAAATATTGTTGCCTCGCCTTAATAATTGGCTATCTAAGGTAAGTGACTGCTTAATTAAGATGGTTGCTAAAAATGGTTCTGCTGCACTTTATACTCTATTTTGATTAAGATAACATACAGAACCAATTTGTTTTGTGCACATTCCATTGTTTGAGCTTAACAAACCCATGGAATCAGCAGGTTCTTAACTTAATTATTGCAAAAAAATGAAATATATAAAAGTTTATCTTCCGTGTAAAAATGAGATCTTCCTTTGATTTCAGCAAGTTAATTTCAGGTAGATTTTAATGTGTAAACGATTTCACAGAAATAGTGTTCTACGCTATTGCAACAGACACTTCATTTTCATAAAACGCTGTCATTTATTGTGCAGTTATACAGTTTACTTCAAAAACAAATTATCAGGCATTCATCCCAAGAATTTTAACAGCCAAGCTTTTTCAGATATGGTTATGTTAAAACCAGATGCTGTCAGGGTAAAAAGATATTTTCGAGCATTATGTAAATGAATATAACTTATTATCGCAAATGTTTTATTTATAAATCGTTCCATTTTCGAAAAGAACAAAAAAAACACAAAAAAACTTGCTCCGACTTTCATGTGAACCTGAAATGTTTTCTGCACGATGCGCAGTTTGTTGTTGAAATTTGTTGATTAAAGATTTCAAAGAAGATTCAAGTGATATTTGTTGTTACATGTGATTTGTTTTATCAAAAGTTCTTCAGACCTTATCTTCAGATGTATTGCAAGGGAATGGAAGAAAATGATAAAGTATAGATCTAACGACTTCATATTTCTAGGAATGTTTGTACATCATTGGAGTAGGGGGTGCATTATGTTTTCTTATATAATATTTTCGCTTAACCAATGAAGATTAAGCTCATATGGTTTATATTTTTCAATAAATCACTTGGATTTTTGTAAAATGAATTAGCCCCCATTCTGCTGAAAATCAGGTTCCACTGGTATTCCAGAGGAAATTTTCTATAGGGCATTCAGAACACAGTGCAGACTATCATATACTTAAATTGTGTTTTGCCAGAAATTAGGTCAGTACATATATGTGGCACATATATTTCCATGAGAAAGAAGTCTGAATCTTTCAGCCTTTTTGGCATTTAAGTAATTAAATTAATTTCATAAAAAAGTTTGATTTATGGTTTAAAAGAATATTTTTTACTGCAGAGAATTATGAGACTTAAGACTTTAATTACTTCCCTTGGTGAGAGTAAGATTTTAATTACCTCCCTTGATTAGTGTAAGATTTTTTTTATTACTTCAGCAGATTAAAGTAAGGTCTTAATTACTTGACGGGCTTAAAGTAAAGATCTTTAATTAGTTGTTGGATGAAAGTGTTTTATATATGTTACATCTGTCAGAGTGATGACTAAATTGTTATACCTATATAATTGCTTCATGAAACTCCATCAGTGACCCATGCCAGACCAAAAACTGGTTTTCAGAGTTATTACATAGCTTTTAAACTTCAGATTAATTTCCTTAGAATATAGTGCAATACGAGGTTACATATCAATGATTGAGAGTAGCCCGTTATTATTAATAATTAATAAGCATATAGTCCACAGGATATGATAATAGTTACAGTACTTTAACGTGCAGAGTTGAGTAAGAAAATTTAATGTTGAAACATAGTTTACCAGTACATTTTTATACTGTATCAAATGAAAAGTTATAGGATATATAACCATTTTAAAGCTGTTGGAGGTGCACTTTAAATACACATAAATTTTATACAGATAATTAATTTATGGATAGAGTTCATTATGAAAGAGCTGTGTTCTGTTAAACAGTAAATGATGTATTCTTTTCTGCGTCTTCACTGAAAACCTTTGTCATAAAGCGTTCTTAATGTTTGCATTATATCTTGGCATGTACTTGAGATTTATAAAACTGAAGGGTTTGACGTTCTGCCAGTAGGACATCTTTCCTGGTAATATTTTAGTTTAGTTTATAATAATTTATTTATTCTCGATTGCCAAACAAGTTCGTACAGCTTATGTAAATGCCTCTCGAGACTCATTCCGGTTGAACCTCGAAGAGAGAGAGGCAATGTGGAATAATTTGTGTCTTGCCTAAGGACACTATATAACCGACATGGCGATGATGGGGATCAAACCCGGGGCCCTTCGATCCTTAGGCAAACGCGCTACCACTACTCCACAACGTCTCCACTAATATTTTAGACTCAGAGTCTTGCATCCAAAGTGCGCCTGGAACTTTTATGAATTCCAACCATAATATTTTGAACATTATGAAAAAAGTACACAAGCTCTGATTGCTATAATTTTGGTCAATGTGACCTTTCAATACTTTATAGGATAAGAAATTTGGAGATGGCTGCGATTGTATTGCAATGGGACTTCAATGCAGAGAAAAAAATAATGAATATGCAAATGATGAATCTCTTATAATTGATCTGATTTGCATATTTACTTATTTGTTTTCTTTCCATCTGTATTTAGTGTCTGCAAGTGAAGAAATTTTATACCCTGAGGACAATGGAAAGAGTGGAATCAGAAAAGTGTGTTCAGATAAGAATCTCTGTATTAATTTAATGGAAGAAATGTACATCAGGAAAAAGATGTTGCGTTCAGATGCATAATGTTCATGTTGTTGTTGTACATAAAATGATAATTTTATTCAAACAGATGTGAAAATATAAATATATCTCAACATGTGTAAGGCATTATATAATAAATAATTTATTATCCAATATGCTATTCTGACTTACCAAAATGCATGAATTTGTAAATCTGCAGGAAGAATTTATTAGAGTCTGTGAACATTGCTAGTATGTGAAAACTGCTTTTGAATAATTAAACTTAAAATGAAGTGAGGAAGGTGTCCAATATTTTCTCCATCATGATTAAATTAGGATTCATTAAGATTGTGTAATTGACTCTACAATTTTATTTTTTTCTTCTTCATTTAGATTGTTTTTTAGTCACGGCCGACCCTGGGACTTCTCCGTGGGTGAACTTGTCAAGACTACATTATGACTCCCATGCATACTGGTACCTTACAAAATTTGGGTACCAGTATACATGGAAGTCATACTGTAGTTTTGGCAATTAAGTTCAGTTTCTAACAAAATCTTGAACACTGCATGATGAACATGTCTCTGCAATGTGCTAAATAAATTGGTACAATAAACATTTGAAATTTACAAGATTAGTTTTCCTCATTCTGTCTATTTTAATTAATGAGCATGTAAGTCAGCTGTAGAAACTCTCTTATATGTGGAAAAACTAAAGAAAATTTGATTGACTATTCATTTTCCTGATTCATTTCCCTGGTGGATCTTTTTTATAGCATCAACCATTTATTTTGGCATACAAAAGACAGATTCTTCATGCCAGTATTGCCCCGAGAGAGAATAATGGTTTTCTTGAACAAAACATTTTACCATAAATTTTAATAAAACACTTACTCAGTAATGTAACATATAACTACTGTTGGCAGTTGTTCTTTACAGTACATCTAAATCTGTGGCATTTAAGTTTCTGTCCAATGTTGTATGGGAAACCCCTTTAGGCTTCCATTTGCGATGCAAGTTATAGCCAAAATATTTTCTGCAGTCTATATCTGACTGTTGCCGAAAACCATTCTCACAAAATTTCTTGCAAGATTTACTAAAAATTGTCAGTGGGGAGCTAGTGAAATTGGTACTTTGAGACTTTGTATAGTGAGATGTTGTTTTAGAGCATGATGATGCAAAAACGAAGCCATTAAATTTCAAGCTCTCTGGCTGTGAACATGCACGTTTGTCACATATTTCATGCCGTTTTAACAGTTTTTTTTGGTGTTTTAAATTGAAATTTACAGGCATGTTTTTTTTTTTTGACGTGATGATTTGGTTAATTACTGCGTTGCTAAGATATCCTGTCTGGTGAAGTGAAGAATGTCTTCGCACTAGATGTTACAACGCTGTAGAGATTAATTATGGCCACGCTGCTGAGATTACAACCAAATTCTAGATTGTCAATTTGGGACTCAAACGCACGACTTCAGTCGTACAACAGCAGCTGCAGGGGTCATTTAATAAGGCTGTAATGATACAACAGTGAATTATGAAATCATGATCACCAAATTACAATTCTTAGAATCAAATCAGAAGCTAAAATATTGGTCATGCTACCAGTGAGAACGTTTTGAATCAATTCACAAAATATTTTGCACAGACTTGAGAATGGGTCACAACAGTTCTATATATAGAATAGAAAACAGTACAGACATTCTTTGAAAATAGTTAAACATTAAAAATAATTGTACAATTATGTGTAAATGTATTACCTTCTGCTTTCAGGTGACATAGATCGTCAAGACATACAGTATGTGCTGAATCCAGGAGAAAATGCAACATCTGACAGCTTCTTCTTCAAGGTGTCTGACAAAGGTAAGACAATATAATGCTTTAAGGGTCAGAGGTCAAGGTCGTCTCTAAAGTGACCTTGAAATTTAGCAGTGACTATATAAATTTGTTCTTTTGAGGTCCATTACATATTTTTTATCATGACTTTGATAACCTTTGAATTCAAGGTGTCCACAGTGCAGTCATCATCCAAAACAACCTTGGTTACCATGGTTACTGTATAATGATGAGAACTGCAGACAGGTCTGCCTTATTTCTAGGTATATTATCACATTAAAACAGCAAGACATCTTTTTTGGCAGATTTTTAGTAATAAGGGGAGGTAACTTCAACAATGATAAATTGTGTATCATTTCCACAACTGTAATTAAATTAATCATCCAACTGACTGTGGAGCCTCAGAGCTTGATACACTAAAGGAGTTAACAGTATTATCACATCATATATATATAAACAAACAAAAGTATTTGTTCCTGTGTTGTCAATGAGGTCTCATCATACAAGATGAAGGTTTAGGGGTTTATATGTTATGTATTTTATCTTTTAAATTGATCAAGTTGTCATAAATGTGCAATGTTATATTTTAAAACTAAAATGCCTCAAAATATTTTTGCTATAATGTCTTAATTTATTGAAGGAACTATTAGTTTATATGCTGTAATCTATTATGTTTAAAATGACATCTGATTGCAGAAACTCACTAAAGTTTGTAATAAAATCCATTTGCTGAGAAATATATGATGAACAAGATTAGTTTATGCAGTTTCAGCGCATCTCGGGAAATAAAAAATTCTATTACAAAAAGAAATACGTTGGGATATCACGAAAGATGATTTTGTAATAGGTTTTGCAAACGATTTGCATACAGCCATTGCTATTGCACATTAGAAATTGATATAATGCTGTAAAAAGTAAAATGTATTGTATTTCGGCAAAGTACTAGTTTTTGATGTTTGATCATTTTTGTGCATACCGCTGCTGATCCAGGGTTCATCATAGTGTATAATCAACACCAAAGTAGGTAATCTACTATATTTTATTGTCATTTAAAGTACTGACGATGCGTTAATAATCCTTGTAAATATGCAACTTAACAACAAAAGAAAAGATAAATCAAGCAAAAAATGTCCCCAAATAGATATCTTGTACCTACCTGTTACAACCAACAGAAAAAGCAGTGTCACTGTTTGTAAAAACAGACTATTACGTAGAGCAAAACACATAGCTTTGAAATTTGGACAAAAAAAACTTGATAAAATTGCGATTTTCTTGTTATTTAGTATTAAACCTATACTTAGATATCATGTTTAGCACACAAAATTACGTAAAAGGCATTATTGTCTAAATCAACTTTAGGCAGAAGAGGTCAATAAAAAAGTTTCCCTTTCCTTTTCAATTTTTCACCTATATTGGATTAATTCTCAATTATATCCATACATAATGATGGCGATTTTCCATATACTAACCCAAGGGTAGGTAATTTGCCTATGTAACGGGAACAAAAGAGTTTTGTATGGATTTTCTGAGCAGACTTGTCTGGAAAATTACATTGATCTGATATTGACACTAAAGGGCAACGCATTTAGTGCTGGTATGATTAGGGTATTGAAGATCATTTACCCTTTTCTAACCCCAATCTTTTGAATACAGTCTCGTTATAATAGGGTCCTTATACCTATGATAGAAATTCAATGAATGTAATCATGCAATTTCATAGAAACCTTTTCTGTATGCAGATCTTGGAGAAAACAAGACTCGTTTGTTCATCCTGTTCACCACAATCAGTTTATGGGTGGTTTATTAATATTTGAACTATCGGTTTCCTATATAATGGATCCATGTACGGGAGAAATTGTTCCATTAGTAATAAAATAACAAATTAGTCCCCTTTGACCCCGTAGTTATTGGTCACTTAATGGTTATTGTATGAAGATAATTTAGTTAAATATTGTCCTTAACGGGATGTGAAAAATATTAATGGGTGTTTTAGTCGAAAAATGAATGCTTAAAACATTTCATTAGAAATGAAATTGCCATTTTCGGTAAAATTATTATTCATTTTTGGTTGTTATGACGTTCAGAATTCTGATAGGAACATTGATAGTGCTTGTAACATCTGTATTAAATTTGTCATGGAAATCTAAGCATCATGTGAAAAAAGTGCGATATTTTACCATCTGGTAAAGTCAGAGTTTAAAGATCCCACTAAAGCAAGAGTTATAGAAGTAATTATACATATTACTGTAGACAAATGTTTGATGTGCTTCCATGACTTTAGGAGAAAAAAAGCCGTGTTTCTTCTTCCGGAATGTGTAAAAGGCATATGACACATTCTGCAGATATTTTTTGATCCGCCGTCATGAAGCGGGAAGCATGCGCCGTAGGAATGAAGGACACGTAGACATGTAAATGACTTTTCCAAATGCATTGTCACTGTAGTTCTTTGTGTGAGGTTTGTCAGAACTAAGCGGTACAAAATGATCGTGGCACAAGGCTTTCCCTACGCATGTATGGGGTATCAGACTGATACCGTGAGATGATTGCCTACAGCTAGACGTCTGTGAAAAAAAGCTGTTTTAACGATTATCAGTAAAATTATACCCTTGAGTATTGTGCAAGGTTTTTGAATGAACAAGCATGGGGTATAAAAACAGATGGCTTACAATAAACATTAACTTGTAGATTAACTTAATTCCAGTCTATAAGTGTGTAAGGAGAAACTTAGAAGATATAATTTATTTCTTGTTGTCTGTCTCCTGGAAGATTGTCACTCACTTGGGAAAAAAAATAGGTTTCTCATCCATTCTACTACAGATTTTTCTGTCAAAAAGGTACTTAACAGTGTTTGATGTCAGATGACTCAACAATATTGTTAGTAAAACATTATGAATTCTCTCACTGTTAGTTCCAAGGAAATTAATTTTAAATTTCAGCTTACATGTATACATAATGAACGTAAATTAATTTTAAATTGCCAATCAAATTTTTCAGCTTACATGCACATTATGAACTCTTCAAAATAATTTCCTAGTTTCTAAAATATGTAACAAGTCAAAACATCAGTCTTGTTGTTACAAGGAACCTTTCTTTTTATGCTACTTAAACCTTTTGATTGTTTCTTGTCTCATCAGATTCAGTCTCCTGGTTGATGACATTGAAAAATGATTCTTTGCATAAACAATTAGATACTCCAAACATTAAACCAACTACATGTTTAGGATATCTTATTAATACAATTATGTATTATACCTGAAATAATGTATCTCTGAGGATGCATGCAGGTATGTAAACTAGTCATGTTATAAACAATACATTAAAGTTTGGAATATTTAGTAATAACTTAATATCATCACAAGATTGATACTTGGAAAGGAAACCTGATAAGCTGTAATGCAAAAATGACATAAACATGCCTTACAAATTTATAAAGAATATTTGCATTTTCCATATTGTATTGTAGCAAAAGAAATTGATAAAATTGATTGTTCTAGTTACAGGGCAGTAAAAGTTTGGCATTTCAATTATAAGTTTTACTGTAATCTTGTTATATGTCAGTCTCCACTAACTGCAGAAATGGTATTCGTTTTCAATATCATGTTAACAGAGTAAGCAATTCAGTGCTGAGATCTCCTTATGGCTGCTATAAGTTCATTTCCTCAACATTTCAGTTGATACTAGATATGCTTTTGTTTGGCTTGCCATTCATAAGGGATTTGGGTAAATGCTTCAGATTTTGGCACAGCTTTGATATATTTTCTCAGCAAATGAAACATTGTTTTTGTGGGCTTGATCCAAATTCCATATGTTACAGCGGTTATTTTGAGTTATGATCCTGCTAATTAAGATCTGCTATAAGTAGGAATAGATAAGATTAAATTCCCCTGGCAGTATGAAAGTAAAATATGGGTTTTAGAAAAGTTTGTTTCCACCATGTTTTTATTAATTCAAAGAAAACAAAATGTTAACACATGTGCAGGTATGAAGAGGGTGGTAACTATCAATTTTAGTTTATTGACCTCTTTTCTAAACTGTAAAGAAAAATTGACCAATCTATTACTGACTGATTTATAATGGAACTGTGAAACTAATCATTCAACCGCATGGAAATAACAGCTGAATATGTTCAAATTTACTTGGCATCTTAAAATTCCAGAAAATGTATGAAATGCATGAAGAGAATTTACAGTCAAATCTGGGATGCTTGACATTTCCAGTCCAGTGAATGTGAGTTGTTGGACTCTGTTAAGATGGACATTAAAATTTATAGAAAACAGTACTAGAGGAGACAGAAATTTGAAAAAAATTTGACAATGAAATTGAGGATGATAGAAAGGGTGGAAGTGACATCAGTGATGATGCTGATAGTGTTGGTCACCACAATGATGATGTGGGCCTCGTTAGCTCAGTGGCTATATAGGGCGTTCGCCTCCAGTACATTAGATCCCGGGTTTGAATCCAAACCTGAGTACGAGGTGTGTCCATGGGCAAAGACACTGATACCACATGTGCGTCTGTCTACCCAGCTGTAATGGATAGCAACGATGAAGAACTCGCTGCCTGTCTCGCGCGAGTGTGATGACATCTGGAATGAGTGTTCGAGTGATTAAAAATGCCATGGAGCTTTCTTCGTAATCGAACTAAAATAAATTCATATAAACTAATGATGATGTTGATAGTGATGGTCACCTGGTATTTAGTTATGTTGAGGGTTACTAGATGATTGTAAAATGCTGCTGTAATCACAGTAGATAATGATGACAGATGATTATAATGATGATGAACTTGTAGATGGATCTGATGCTTGTAGTAGTAAAGTTCATTTAGACACCAGTTGGACTGACAGACTGTTATAAATATACCTGATTCCAATTGTATCTGACAGTCAAGAGAAAAAGAGGTCACCATAAGCACTGTTTGATTTATTTGACAGTCCAGAACCATAAAGAAATTACCAGAACCATAAAGAAATTACCCTGAAATAAACTTACTGCTCTAACCAGAAATAAAAAGAGCATGCCAGGACATAAAAAGAATTATACAGAATTTGCTCCTGTATGGTAATGTTTAATTCTAATTTTGTCGAATTATTCTCCGAGGACGTTGATTTATATGTATGTTTTATAGATTGATGCATTCAATTAGGGAAAGTAGACTAAGAGATTCTGAGGTTTGGAGAACCTGGCAAAAGTGATTAATACGAAGCATGTCCCTGGACGATTTCTTCTCATTGATTCTGTAATGTTTTGTCCTGGTAATGTATTTCTTCGGTAGAATTTATGGTGGACCTTTTATGGATGAAAATGGGATAATAAGATAGTGTTGTAATATCAATCAAAATAATAACATACTATATTTCCAATTGTCCCTCAGTATCCTATGCAACTTTCCAGTTTCAGTCAATATTGCATAGAAATGGTCTCATTATAACATAAAAACTAGCGAAAGAATTATTAAGTATGATGTTGCATTTCATCGTATTCATATAATTTTCAGCTGCCGAGTAAAACTTTTTCACCATTCCTATAAAAAGAAATTCTGCCTGTAGAATCTTTTGAATGTGGTTTATCACAAATATGTCTGCTAGGCGTTTAATAATAATTTTCTATATTTCTAAGAACTTTCTGGCTCACATGCTGATGTCATCAGTCTGCCAATGTGTCAACACTTGAGGTATGTCAGAAAAACTGTGTTGATTATATGTGAACTTTGCACAGCATTATGTTTAATGTGTTGGTTATTTGATGAGGACTTATACGCGGGTCAATCAATTATCCAGACCAAAACATTGACAATGAATGGGTGACTCCAGCAATGTCTTGATATATAATTTTACTTCAAGAAAATAAAAATAATATGTAAAGAAATTACATTGTATGAGTTAGGCAAGTATGTTTTTAGTGTTGTCAGAGTACTGATACATGAACACTGAAATGACACTAGGTATAATTGGTCTTAGGAAATGTTCATATTTCTGTTACTAAATGTATCATTCTCTTTTATGCATTCTGCAATCATAGTAGCAGCAGAAGAATGTAAGAAGTCATATTAAATTTTGTCTGTCTGTTTGTTTTCAATGTTCATGAGTCAGCAACTCTGTTTTGGATCCATGTTTGGATCCATAATTATAATTGCGGACAAAGCAGTATGAACCCCATCTGCCCAATTGTTTGAAACAGAATGTCAGCACTGTTGTCTGTATGTCAAAAGCCATTTACACGTCTGTCCATTAACTATAAACTCCATGTTGGCAGCTCACAGTTTCTCAGCCAGGCTCGGTATCAACACTTCTGTCTGTATGGAAGGAAATGTGTTGACACACACACATCCATTTCTAGAAAACCTGATCATGGCACTTACCTTTCTCTCTTTCTTCTGGCTAAGTTCTGTTCCTGTCTACACAATTTGCTTGTTTGAATTCTATAAACATTAATATTACATGTAGTTTTAAATGTTGGGAGTTCTGACCAATACAAAATACTCCAAAAAATGAGAGTGTGAATGTTGCAGACAATGGGTCTGTAATTTTCTGAAGAGATTTTCAAGTCTGCTGTAGAACTATAAATAGCAAGGTCAATGGTAAGTGAACAATAATTTTTGACACTTATATTAAAACTGCAACAACTGTTCAGAGGCTTTATCATTGCTGAAATAGACGTTTTTTGTTGCTCTTGTGTATTTCGCTCCTCATTAGACACCCATTAAGAAATTTCAAGACAATTTGGTGATGCTGAGAAATTCTTAGCACAGCCATCTATCATTCTGATAAAATTCTTTCACCATAGGATGCAATTTATGTAATAGGTGCTAAGGACTACTTCGAGGCACTATCTGGTAAAAAAATAACATCTTTTACTATGTACTGAAAGCACATCCACTTGACTTGAAGGGGCTGCAGAGATTTGTTTGATTTATGTCAAAACTAAATGTTTGCAGAATTTTTCCATTTTGCACAATGTTGCAAAAAAACTATGGCAGCAGCATTGGTTGGTAAGTTTGGGGCAATTGCTGTTGTATTGTGTTTTAGAGTTTGATCATTTTGTATCCATATGACCATTTAACACCCCTGGACTGGCACCAGTCCTTAAAGAGTCGTATATAATATAATACCTCATGTCTTTTTCTGGACATTTAACAACATCTTCACAATTTCTTCTTCCTTTGACTCCAAGTTGAGATGAGCTTGGATTGAGACATATGTTTGACTGAGAGATTATTTTTCTAAGAAAAAAGGGAGTTCCAAGACAAAACAGATTTCCCTCAATTTCAACAGAATTTTATCTACAACACCCCTAGAATCAGCTGTAATCCCCTTCGAGAGAAATTCAACACTAAAAGTCTTCTATTAGATTTACTGATGAAGATAAACATCATTCCGGTCTGTAACTTCATGTTGTTGTTGTTGTTGTTTTTTGTCAAGACATAATCAGTGTGATACATCACTGCGCCTGTCATATTTAGATCTTTGTCGGTCTGATAAAGCCTGGAGTACCAGAATGTGATACCTCAAGTTGATAACCTCATGTATTTTCCATGATATTATTTCTTCCACTGAGAGAAAAATGTATCTGCACCTAATCAAGATTTTAGAGATCTTCTTTGAGACCCTTTGAAGAAATTCTGAATCACACATAAAAAAATATAATTTATTCACTGATAAGAATATTTTCAATATTTTTTATTGATTTATGTTCATCTTCCTGTTTTTTGAATTTCTGTATGACTGTTTGTAAGATAGCAAGCGTCTGCTGGATTTAAATTTTGAGGGTTGATCAAATTGGAACTACAATGTATCTGTTTCTTTATTTATATCATGACCAATCCTCGATATATATAATTCTTCCATAATTTTTTTTATATTGTTGGCACCTGCAGGACTCCGTACATTCTCCAAGTGCAGATCATGTATGATTAAATCCCTTGAAATTGCTGCTGGTAAACCTAACTTGTTCAAAGAGCTGTAACTTATCATAAGTCCAAATAACTGTCCTCTGCTATTAGAAACAGTTCCTCAATTTTTTGTTTGACATTTAAGTCAATATCCTGTTTTCTCGGCATAATTATGATGTGCGAATATTAGGACTTACAATGAAGTAAATGTACTGAGATTGCCCTTTGTCAGAATATGGAATGACTGCTTTCTGGGTGTTGAAAAGTTTCAGTATGAATCAATTCTAGCTGCCAAATTCCTGTCGACATTTCTTAAGAAAGACCAGATCCTTGGGAGCGGATTCCATGCAACTGATAAATTCCATTATTATCTCCATGTTGGATTGACATGCTTTCTTTTTGCAGTGGGTTTTGAATATTTTTGTAAGACGTTTTTTTTACAAGGTATTGCAAAATGTATTTTTGGAACATGTTCAGCATCAAGTGATACTGTGTATATTATGCATTTGATTCCAGTTTTATCATCAAATGATGACAAATGTATAAATCCTAACAGCAGTTGATACATAAATAAGAAATTATCTGATATTTCTTGGATTTTTCTTTTTTTTTGTAGAGCAAAAAAAAATGCCCAAAAAGCGCCAATCGAAATGTATTTTCGTCTGCTTCCTGATTGGTGCATCTATATGACTGGATTGTATAATCTTGTTGCTGACGTCTAGCTGCGCCTTTTGTTATGTTTATCTATAGATTGAGATAAAATCGTAGCGAAATCATGCTTTCCTTCATTACTTCATCATAAACAATATTTATATGAAATGAAACGTAATTATATTGTATAGAATCTTTTGGCATGCTCACATAATGTCTTTGCACCAGAACAAACTGCAGCGAAATTTACTTATTGCAAGACGTCATAGCAATCTGGATTGGCAGACAGTTTTGTTTACAGAAAGAAATACGTTTGCTTCATCCAACAGGTATTTGGAAAAAAGTCTTAATTGTTCTAATGAGCCCATCTGCATGTTTTCTCCCCCCCCCCCCACTCTTCCTGATGAATTGAGTTTTAATTAAATCTTTAAACTCCACTGATCAGTGAATCAGCAGCAGGATGGCCTTTAATTATCTAGAGGGTGTCTTTAAGACGTGTTTGACTGCAATTTTCAATGTATGAATATAGTTAATGAATTAGAACTACATGTAATTTAGAACCCGGACAGACAAGATACAGACCTGACCCATGCATCAGTAAGTTGTTAGAGTCTCTTCAAACAACTTTACTCCATGTCTTCTCTACATACTTGTTACTTATTAGTACTTGTTACTTATTACGTACAGTAACATTTTTACAGACATAATGTTACAACATCTCCTTCCCCTGAGGCTGATGCAAGAGAAAATTATCACTCTTCATCACATGAATACAAGTTTAAAAAGTTTATCTCAACAGACTTTATTAGAGACAAGACCAGATCTTCCCTCCCACACAGACAGACAGAGTCCATCACTTTATTAACAGCTCCCCTGGGTGTGGAGGGTCTGGATAGGTTAATTGCCTGATGATAATCAAAGAGAATAAAAACCAGTGGTTATGGCTAAAACATTCATTAAAAACATGCAGAAGACAATAAAACAAGAAGTAGAGACTGATAAGCACACACTGGCTGGGCAGCTGATACCTGTGGCTTCCAGATTGTGTTTCAGATTTGGTGTGATACATGAAAGAATATGATGGTAAAACAGACTTGGTTTTGCTAGGATTCATGCAGCTATTTGAGTTATGTGAAAGAAACTTTGATTTCTTATTGAAGCAGTAACATTGAGCAGCAAGTATTTTTTGGGCCAGACCCTGTCACTTTGATTTCTTATTGAAACAGTAACATTGAGCAGCAAGAATTTTTTGTGTCAGATCCTGTCACAGAGAAGTCTGTGTGATAACTGAAGATCAATATAACATTTTTTATGATATATGTAAGAAAGGTCAAGGTCACTGTTACTATAAATAGAAAATTAGTTTCCTGCCAAATAGCTGTAAATGTTTTAATGACATACTCTTGACCAAACTTTTGATTTGGAAACCTACATTTGGATCATGTTAAGGAATGCTAGACAAGGTCAAGGTCTCTGAGTTCAAAAATAGAAAATTATTGACTAGATTAACTATTTAATGAAATATAGATATATATCCATGACATAACTGATGCATTATGGTGAATTTTGTTATTAAATGAAAACAAACATGTCTGTGACCAGTGTATGTGGCCAGGTACATGCATTGCCTCCTTGTATGATGTTAATTTTGTCAGTTTTGTTTGGCATAGCGGTAATTTCATTTTTTACATTTCATATCAAACATAAATGTCTATATGATGACACTAATACAGGTTTTGTTTATTGGAAGGTGTTGATACCGAGCAGCTTGCCAAGAAAGTTAATATGATTTTCAGAATGTTGCCATGGTTACTGTATATAAGTTGAAGAGGACATTTATCTTAAGTGTTTATGATATGTTATATTATAGTAACCAACATCAATATTCTATAACAAATGTACTAGACCACAGCATAGTCTGCTCCTTGTATAGTCTACACTGTGTACTGTGCATGTGGCATCCTTATAAACAATATTATTACCGACTAAAGCTAGACTAAAGTTAGACTTAAGTTAGACTAAAGTTAGATCTGCTGAATGTTGGTCTTAGAATCAATAGTCGGATCATGTGGGTTTGAGTTCCGTAAGATAAACAAAGTGCTGCAGTGCCAAGTAGAACAAATTCTGTATGGCAATTGATAGCAACTATTTTGATAAAGCTTGATGTATGGAAAAATGGTATTTTTTCATTGTCTGAGTAGAATTCTTTTCTGATTTTAAGAGTTTCTTTAAATGACCACAAAAGCTGAGAAGTTTACAGTTTATAGTTGTCCAAATTTGATCACACAGTGTGAGTAGTATGAAGACCAGCTGTGTTCAATCTTGCATAATTTAAGGTCTTATACATTTAGTAGTTTTTGCATGGTGTTTGAACATGCACTGTACAATCACTGTGTTCTTTGTTGTCAACTTCTATTGATAAAAGGTGTCAACCATTGACTTTAAACTATTTGTAAAAGGTGTCAGCCATTGACTTTAAACTATTTGTAAAAGGTGTCAACCGTTGACTTTAAAATGAAGACAAAGTAAACTTGAACATTAGCTTGAGACTGAAGGACTCAGACACCCTTAATATACTGTGTTTCTCTTGATTGCAAACCAAGTTCTGTCTACTTCATTAGACATGGTCAAACTAATCAACTTGCATTACTGGTACCCAGCCACTTCAATTACTTGTACCCAGCAACTTCCTTTACTGGTACCAGCATTGTTACTTTCATTACCAGTACTCTGGAGCTTTCATTACTGGTACCCAGCAACTTCAATTACTTGTACCCAGCAACTTCCTTTACTGGTACCAGCATTGTTACTCAGTCATTACTGGTACCCTGGAGCTTTCATTACTGGTACCCAGTAACTTCCAGTGACTAGTGTCCTACCAGTGATCGAACCCTGGCCTGCATGTCAATCGGTATCCATAACAATAAGCAGTCGAACCACTGAGTACTTTACTGACTTGACTGATCTGTTTTGGAAATTTAGTATCTGAGAAGGAACTCAGAAGTTAATAGCACTGCTTGATTCATTAAAACTTTTTGTTTCAGGATTGATTATGACCAAACAGACTTGATTAATATTTGCTTTAGTGAATTAGGAACAACTGTGCATCTAACAGGTGTTAATTGTAATGCAGTTATTAACACAGTGTGAAAAGCTGTGTTTAATTATGTAATTTAGAAAGTGCAAGGCTTCTGTACAGCCTACTTCTCAGTTTAAATGCTGAGAATTAATTACTTTTTTTTGACACTTTGAAATATTGTATAATACAGTTGTAACTGAACAGATGTGACGGACTATCCCAGGTAACTTCATACTGGCAAATTGCAGTCTATTTAATGCTCATTATGTAAATTAGAGCGAACAGCGATAATTAAATTTCATATTTTTACTTTTCTAGATCACTGCTTCTTGTCAGGTATCTATAAAAAACTTGCCAAGTGGCAAAACTTGGCAGCAGGTTTTTATGAAATTCATAGATTGTTTTGGTAACACGTGCTGACAAAAGTGCATGCCTCATTTCACACGGAGAGCGTCAGCCGTGCAAGCTTAACAAAAACTGAGTGCATGTTTTTGGCACCCATGTGTGAGGAAAGGAAGAAATGAGGTGTTAAAGAAAACAGAAAAGTGAAAAATGACTGGCATGGTCAGTGTTATTGAAAACAAATAGATAAATGACCGGAGTTAATAAGTCCTCATCAATCATAATTTCAGGTTTGTTGTAGACAGCTGCAGTCTTGGATACTGACAGAGGTATCGGAGAGGTTTCCCCCTTTTACCATATGTTTGAAGCCATACAACAACATGAATTTTTTTTATTAGTGCCCGAGTTTCAAAATATTCTAATTTTTTAGCTCACCCATGCACAATTTAAGTGCTCAAGGTGAGTTACTATGACCGTCTGGTGTGGTGTCTGTAGTCCATCTGTCATGTAAATCGGGTAGAAGTTTTGCCTTGTCAAGGTCAAACAAAATGTTTGTGTAATTATAATATAGAGTTGAAGTTTAGTCCATATGGGCATAAGTAGGTCTGAGGTGAGCGATATAGGGCCATCTTGGCCCCTCTTGTTTCTTTAGTAATTCTAGCCCTCTCATAATATTGTTGAAATTGTATCTTTTCCATTCTCTGACATGTTAAGAATAATGATTGTATCAGAGTTTTCCTGGTTTGTAAAATTCAATATGATTGTACTGCTCAGATTGCTGCAAAAAAAGAAAGGTGCATTTGCTGCCAAATTCAAGTAGACAATAATAGATCTGCCCATTTTTAATATAAAAAAAAATATCTGATACAACAAACATGTTAATAATTTGGTCAATCTAAAATTACACAATCTATTTTCACTCTTTATTTCTGATGTTGTGGCTTAAAAGCTTTAATCAAAATTATGAAAATGCTCATGCATCATCAGAACATTATAAAAACAAAATAAGACCGAAACATAATTTTGATAACAAAAGACAGAAATAAATGGTGAAAATAGACTGTATATTATAATTAAATCCTGAAGGATTTTGAACACTGAATTATCTATAAAATACTTCAGAAAATACTGTTGACTGGTTTGCTTTAAAAACTTTCATTATTACTTGGCTCAGATCATGCAGGATCCCCAGACTTATAAAAGTATGTTGTTAGATTGAGAGCAGTGTTTTTTCACTTGAGTTCTGGTGTAAATAAAGATGTTGTAATTCCTTGCAGATAGGGTAGGGGTCGATTTGATAGAATATATAAGTACAATGTGTTGTTACATGATGTTCCCTACAAATTACCACGTTACCCGCGGCCAGGGGCGCCAGGGACAACTGATTCTTCCTTTGCTACATCTGCAGATCATGATCAACCTTAGTTTATACTAATTTATTTATTCTCGATTGCGAAACAAGTTCTTACAACTATATTAATCGCTCTCGAGACTCATTCCAGAAGGTATCAACCTTGAAGAGAGAGAGGCAATGTGGAATTGTTTGTGACTTGCCTTATATCGTATGATCAACCTTCATATCTGCTATTCCAATCAGTTTGTTTTCACAGAGCGCCCATTTGAAGAATTATGGTATAGCCCTCATCAAGCCCATTTCAAAAATTATGTAATAGCCCTCATCAAGCCCATTGGAAAAATAATGTTAATGGTTTCCACTGGTTTAAAATCTCTGTAAAGAAAAGTGGTAGATATAATCTTGTAGTCTGGGTATTTGTTCATTGCAGGACATTGCACTAAGAGACTAACGTTGTTGGATATCAACTCTATTTATCGCTGTCATTTTTTGCTAAGATTTTGCTGCATATTGCTCATTCCACCTGATTGATTTTCCCCATGCTCCGTGCTTATTAGGAAATTCATCTAATAAGAATTGCCTAATGCCTTGTAACATGCAACCAAAGTCTGTAAGGTCCTTATCATACGGAAATTAAATAAGCGATATCTGCGAGATAACTTTATCACAACGCAGAAGTCTCGTCCAATCACTTCTAATCCAGTTAAAAACCAGTCTGCTTTGTAAGCCACCGTTGCCAGATAACCAATCAAAAGGTTTAACTTAGGTAAACTTTAAAATGCATTCGATGTCAGTTTTGAGTTGACACTGTGCTGATGGTTGGATTTACAACTTACAGAAATTTACTGGGCTACAAATAATTCCAGTGCTTCCTACAGTACTGTACCTTTAATTCTTTAACTTAGTTGCAGTTTAACTTAGAATACTGTAGAAACAGCTGAAGAGAGATGTGACTTATTGTCAGACACAACTGGGGGGTAGACATTTATCTTGATGCAAAACCTTTGAAAGTTTCCATCATGGCACCAAGAGTATCATGTATGTCAGGTAATGTCGTACTTATCTTCGTTTTGTCTTCCTGAATAGATCCATCTCCCCACCCTGCCAGCCAGGTTTCACGGACTCATGTGTTCAGTATCTGCAAGGCTCATATATTGTTTCTGACATGAGCTTACTGAGACGTGGTTCTTTATTTGTAGGGTTTATCTGTACATCTGCATCCTCCCTTCCATCTAAATCAGTCCCCCTTGTACTCTATATTATTGTTTCTGACATGCTCTCTCACAGTGGCATGATAGCAAAGTGTTTGATAACACTTGATGTATGGAAACATGGTTTCTGTTATAGGCTACCTATATCATCCTTGCCTGATTTTAATAATTCTATTTAAGACCACCTAAGCTGAGAAGTTCTATAGCTCTAAAAATGTCTGCATTTGAAAACAACTTATTTATGAACTATAATGCTTGAATGTATTGAGTAGTATGGAACAGTCCGTCTTTCACAAAAGTTTGTCCGCACACCTGGATGGATTTTACTGAAGCTTAGTAGAAATATTTGGTACCAAGTGTAGTTGTGCATATAGTCGGCATTTTCTTGTTCAATTATTCTTAGCAGAGTTATTGTCCTTTTTGTAAACCCTAACCCTAACCCTAGTCGTAAGTTTGTCTGCACAACTCTTCTGATACCAGTTAGTTGATTTCAAACAAACTTAATATGAATGATCAGTGCCAAGCCTAGTTATGCATGTTGTCAGCATTTTCTGGTTCAGTGATTCTTAGCAGAGTTATTGTCCAGTTTTTTTAACCCTAACCCTAACCCTAAATTTTCGTTAACCCTAAATTATTTTTTAAAGTCCAAATTTTGTTTTCATTATGCAGAACACTTTTTGACATTAATCCCGGTAGAAGATTTTGATAATTTCACTGAGTGAACAGTGAGTTTATCAGGATATAAACCACCGTTACATTTCAATGAAAATGAAATAAAATGAAAATAACTTGTTTGAAAAACAACCTCTAGTTTCAATAATCTATACTCCTCTCAGAAATAGTTGTACATTTTAGAACACACCCTGTACATCTTGTATAATTTACAGAGAAGGTGAAGGACAAATTTGACAAATTCCAATCAGAGCTGATGTATAATCCAGTTATAATTCTACAGTTGGACTGGTGTAAGTGGTCACCTGGAATGACCAGATTGAATTTATATTGCAGCCAGGAATGCAAAATACACCTTTATTGCCACTTGTGTGGAAATACTTAGTCACTTTGATAAATCTGAAAAAAATAGAGAGAAAAGTATTCAAATGAAGCAATAAAAAAAAAGACTGCAATTTAGTTTTTCAGCTTTTGAAGTCAATTACTTATCAAAAAAATCTCGACATTTAGCTCCACTAAACCATCCTGAAAACCATTTAAAAACATGGAAAGTAAATTACTGTAACATTCATCTCTTATCTAATTGTAAGACAATAGATTGCATGCTTTTATGGATCCCTTAAACACATCCAATTAGTAAACAACTGCCTCTGTAACGATAATAAATGCACTTTATTCTATTTTAAACAAGTTAATTAAAGAGTTCAATAAAATTTTCCAGTTTCCTCATCGATTTTTGTTGTTATACTTGTAGACAGAATGGTTTGCCTTGTGTCTCTCTTCACTCGTTCTATTGATTCAGACAAAAGATTCTTTTTTGTTCAAACACTTATCTTGGCACGAAATGTGTTCAATTTAAATTTCAGGCGGATCAAACTGAACAAAAAATGTATTTTGTTATTTAGAAATTGGTGAATGGAAACAATTGATGTCTAGAAGGTATCTAATGTGAAAAGCACATTTCCATGTTAAGTAACATTTACCAGTTGTTATCTCAGTTAAATTTGCTGTTAGAGGAATTGAAATGAAAATTTAGAACTTTAAGGATGGTACATGTGCCGAATCCAAGGTCATTTAAGCATTTTTAGGATCTCCAAGTTTTATAATGATGGAAGACTAAAGTTTAAATGTCTTTAATAGAGGGTAGTACAAACTGTTTTAAGATTCTGTAGAAATTAATGCTTCCAAATATGGTGATACAGGTGTTGAGACCTTATCAGTGAATCATGAAAGTATATTTTCCTCCCACTCATTTTCTGAAAATAATTTTCAGACATTTTCTTCCTAATGTGATGGTGTCATCATTTTGTACTGGTTTATCAAAAGTTTCTTTCATTATCTATAAAAAAACAACACTATACTAAGTTGGTGCATTATTTAACTTTAAAATATTACACTCCGAGTATTCTTTATAACCTAAGTACACTGCGACCTCGTTATAACGCGGATCGTTATAACGCGGATCCCGGTATAACGCGGTTGGGTCTTGGCTCCCAAAAATTTCGGGATCGACCAAAATCATATCTGTCAAAAAAAGCATTGTCCCTATACAAAACAAATGTTCGAAAACGTAAATAAACAACATGGCAGGTAGTAAATTGATCTTTGTCACTTGCGCGGTATCAAGCGTCTATAAACAAAGAAGTGTTCAAACAATTACGGCTTACTGGTATTTTTTCACGGCTCCATTATTCACAAGCTGACCTCTTTGTTTGTTAAACAATAACTTCTAAATCGTGTGAATTAATATTTGTTTGCGCATCTGTTATTGCAGGCTTACCTGAACTTAAATAAATCAATTACAAAACTGTTATTGTTTGTTTTAAAAAAAGTACTTTCACTTTAGCCATCATTTTCGGAAAATGGATGTACTTTCGTTTTCAATAGCAAATATTTACATAAGAATTTCTCTTTTATACTTTAATTTCGTGCTTAATTAACTAATTTTTTTACATAGAATCATTATTTTCTACAATTTAACCTCTCGATTTCATAAAAACATGATGCGTGCTAAACATCAATAATTATGCTTTAATTTAGTTAGGTGGGTGGGGTACTCGGGTTACGTCGCGTTATGCAAGAAACCAGCGGCCGATGATCGACCGCGTTATAAAAGAGTCTCACTTATAACGTGGTCTGACCAGTTGGACCCCGACTACCGCGTTATAACGGGGTTGCAGTGTATCATACTTTCTTCATTATTTCTTATTACAAATTATAATTTAGATGGTTTTATAATTCAAACTTTGGTGTATACGCACCTAGCTGTACTGAATTCTTTTGATGAAAATCTCTATAGGTAGGCGTGGCCACGGTTAAACTGGAGTGCCTGCTCACGAAGAACTTGTACTATTTTTTTTTGTTTAAAAAATTGGAACAGTTCCTAGAATTTGGATTATCAAAGTATCTCATTTTTTAATTTAATGTCTTCTGCCCTCACTGTTATCTTAAATGATAAAACAGACATGCATGAGAACATATTTTTGAGAAATAAAAGAGCACTAAGGTATTTGATGAGCCATCAAAAGTGTTCTTTACATGGAGTAGATGATAGTAATTGACTCTTGACTTCATAGCTTTTTTATGAAAACAAAAATGTATACCTGCCCTTGATATTTTATTGTCGGAGACTGTTAGAAGGGACTGGTACAGTCAGCTAGGTATTCTATTTGATTTTTGGAGGTAGAGATTTTATCATTTTTAGATTTTAATTAGATTTTAAGTACAATATTATGAGAAATACTATTTGATGGTAACGATTCAAGATCCAGTGCCAGAGAAGTTTGGACCCTTGGCCTTAAAATTTAGCCGCATTTCCCCATACTTGAAAATTAGTACATTCATACATGAAAATAGAAATAGAATTATACTAAATTAGGAATACTTTTAGGACCTTAATTAATGTTTGCTATTATGATTTACAGCTTTCATTTTTTTGAAATTTGACTTACAATATTAGTAAAATATGAGTTTTCTTTTCAATAAAAGTTGAGCAAATAGAGTATAAAGTTAAACATTTTCAGTCTAGCAACGTTTTATTTCATGATTATAATAAATATCACATTTATAACCATCTAATTGTACGAAATAGAAAAGAAAACCTAGGCTATATAGAGCAGAACCTTAAGGATGAAATGAATAATTAATTATAATCCTGTAGTATCAGCAGTTTGCATGCTGCATGTCTCAGGTTCGTAAATTATAGACAGTATATTACATGAGTGCTGAAAAACGTTCAGATTTCTATCACAGTAGAATTGCGACACTATAAATTCAGAATGTGTGGTTGCAAGCTAATTGCTTGTTAATTAATTAATTATGCGAGTGGTAAATCTAATTTACATAATTTAGATGTTGATCATTGAGTTAGTGAGAAAAAAAAAAGAGGCCTTATGAAACAGATGAAGTGATCAAAGATGAAAATGTATGATTTACATCCTCAGGTGTTTAAACTGAAGTTTTTTCCCTATTTTGTCATCCAATAACTTTAATTGTGCATTTGATATAGTTTAAAACTTCAGGTAAAAAATAATGGAGCGTATTAAGTTCTAAAAGTTTATTTTCAGTAATTTATTAAAAATTTACAGCTGAAATTTATTCGCTCAAATTGTAATCTTAAACAGCAAGAAATTGTATACAGTGGCACCTGTGAACCATGGCCACTGAGCATTATTAACGAAGCTTGTACTCAATCGGCAGGAGGTGGTCTACTAAAGATGAATTTTAAAAACAATTTTCTTTGCTCTGAGCCAGGTTTTTATTTTGCAAAGTTGGTCTTTTCACAATACAAATAGATGTGTGTCTGTATGGGTACTTACTTTCTCTTTTGGGTGCATGAGCATGTAGACTCATGGTTGTTGTCAGAGTCTAGAATATACTTACGTTATATTTAAGAGTATAACTCTTTTGATATTCAGTACAGAATAATAACATGACTGCATGATGTCAAGTAGATGTTCTTGTTTTTGTACGGAAAACTTCATTTTACAGTTACAATCCGATTCTTGACAGTTTTAATTTCCTAAAAACAGCATGAGAGCATTTTCGATACAAAATTTAATTAGATAAGTATTAAAGAAGGTAGTGCAAGTCTTGAGTGTTTATGTCATAAGGGTTCAGACTCGGCACCGTATGAGGTGTATTACAACATAGTTAAACGTGAAACTGTTTCAGACGGTACAATTGCCTCTGTCTGCCGTACATGCTGTTTTATTTTGACAAACTGCGTTTGCTTCCTGTAAAATCTATAAGAATATATTTAATGGTTTTCCTTTAAAATGATTATAGTAAAAGTGTCTCCGATAGGAAATGTTTTGGCACGCTATTGTACTTTCTGAAGCGAATATAATTATGTAATATACATAAAGGTACTTAATGAAAAAAATGTAAGTCTGTTTTTCAGTTTTTTTTCTTGAAGATCAAGAAAGAATGTCAAACTGAACAAATGTAGGTCAAACCCTGGTTTCTGTTAGTCTCTGCACTTTCATTAAATGTACAAAATTTTGTCAAGGCTTGGGAATTGAAGTGAAGGCTGGGGGCACACATTACAGAAATTAATCCACTGAGGTCCAGGGGGCAGTTATTACTACGGATGATCAAGTCTTCTTTTAAGACTTGCGCAGTATTTATTGAACCATCTTTTAGAAAAATGTACAATTAAACTGGTGTACTGAATACCGCGTTTAAACAGCCTCAATCTTTTGTTGCACAGTCAGTTATAATTTTTTGTATATTTCAAACAGTGTAAGGCTAGTGCACCTGTACCAAATAACCACCTGTAAGCCGCCATAATTTTGTTGTGTTACGTTAACTGTGGCTGCTCCAGACCCATGTGTTCAACTGAATGAGTTCATGTAATGACTTGCCAATCAGGTATAGTGCTGTCTTGTCCGTGTACGTACTCTTTGTCAGTGTCACTTCATTCAAGACTTTATTATTTAGTGTCTGTTATTAGGTTTGAATACATCATTTCCACAATGCTATGTTATAATGTTTTCCCCATCCTGTGATTGAGCGATCCAGGAATGTGCTGTATTACATATAATAATTGTTTTCTGCTGTCAGATTGACATTTATGATGGCACGTCATAATCAAGTTTATAAATAACCAATGCACCATTCCTATCACTAAGAATTATGGGTAAAGCATTTTCAAAATTAAAGTACTCCCAGGCAATACATTTTTCAATTACACAGAGACCATAAAATAGTTCCCATGTACCATTATTCCAGCACCTGGCACTATATTATGTGCTCCTGGATATTAAAAAACCTCTGCCCCTGACTCACTTTGGTAATTACTAACAGTTTAATGGCAATTTTTTAAAATCATCATAAATTTCCCCCTGTTTGACGATTGCTTGATAATTTTCAGCAATTACATGCCAATGAATCGTTTTAGTATTTTTTTCACAACTTCTAATTTATCTACATAGCTATAAAAGTATAATTGCCAATAAACATCGCATGTGAAGTTAAATAAAAATGCAATTGAATTTATTTCTTGTGCTTCTATGTTAGATGATGATGTGATTAAACACTATCTGTTTGAAGTGTAAAATAGACTTTATAATGAATTCCAGATTTTTGTTAGGTGGTTGAATTATATATAGCACAAAAATTAATAACTTTAGCCTTTGACTCTTTCTGCCAAATTATGGTTTGTCATGCCCTATTAAATTTTGAAAAGGGGACAAATGAAAACTGATTTATTGTCTTTTTGAATACTTTTTATGAACTATAGAAACAATTAGCAGTAAAAGAATTCTGATACATATAAGTATATTGACATGTAGAATTCACTGGCTGTCTTTCATATATATTAAGTCCTCTTTTCTCTGGTCAATGTCATCACTTACATGTTGATGTTTCTGCTCAGCTTAGCTTAGAAAGTTAGGTACTGTTGGCCAAGATAAAACCATCAAGATTGATGATGATATAGTATGATGTATATAGTTATGAATTCAGGCCAAAAAAAATAAAAAATTTGTGTTTAGGGCAACGGTCCCAAAAATTCTAAGTAGGGTATGGGCAAAGTTTTTTTTTTTTTTTTTTTTTTTAAATCGAAAAATATTACCGTCAGGTATACTAAGGGTTGGGTTGTATGAAACACAGATTTTTTTTTTTGGCCTCACTGCATGAAATCTCTAGTTTATCTTCCTGTATTCATAATAAAGCTTGAAGACTTTCAGGAAGCCTATCTTTATAGCATCTTCACTACTATCCGTGCATATTCATAATACTACCATCCCTGCATTACATAATACCATCCCTGCTTTATGTAAAACCCTTAAGTGTCTGACTATGATGTGTATATCTTGTTTATTTTTATGAAAATAAGAAAATAATGTTTTTTACACTCTGTACTCTTCCTGCAACTTGAACATGAGTCTTATGGAACAATTGTTAATTGTTTTCCTTGAAGTGGTAGTACTTGTGATCAAGAGGTCTTCCATCCAGAGATTGTAAATGTTGATAATATTGTATGGTATCTATTGGAAGGAATTTAAGTCTTTTTTTATGTAAAATGCAGAAAAGTGCTTACAACCTTTTCTGGTAGCTAAATATTAAACTAAACTGTAAAGACGTGAATGTTTGCTCAAAACAATTTGGATGTTTGAATTTTACTTAAAGTTTTGGAATTACTGTAAATTATCAGCTATAAGTCGCCCTTGTCCATAAGTCTGGGTTTTCTTTTTACCTTCTCATAAGTAGAGATGAAACTTTAAAGGAATTATTTCATATTGTTCTGTCTGAAACTGGGAAATCAGTATCTGACACGGAACAGATTTTTCTATTAAAAAAAATCGCACCGTCTGTCTGTCCGTCTGTCCGTCCCCACTTACAAATTTGTGTCCGGACTATAACTCTGTCATGCATTGAAGGATTTTAAAATAACTTGGCACAAATGTCTAGCACATCAAGACGACATGTCGCGTGCAAGACCCACGTCCCTACCTCAAAGGTCAAGGTCACACTTAAGAGTTTGAAGGTAATGGAATCCTCTATATATGCACACATTCGTGTCCGGACTGTAACTTTGTCATGCATTGAAGGATTTTAAAATAACTTGGCACAAATGTCAAGCACATCAAGACGACGTGTCGCATGCAAGACCCTCATTCCTACCTCAAAGGTCACGGTCACACTGGAATCCTCTATTTATGCACACATTCCTGTCCGGACTATAACTTTATCATGCATTGAAGGATTTTAAAATAACTTGGCACAAATGTCAAGCACATCAAGACGACGTGTCGCATGCAAGACCCTCATTCCTACCTCAAAGGTCACGGTCACACTGGAATCCTCTATTTATGCACACATTCCTGTCCGGACTATAACTTTATCATGCATTGAAGGATTTTAAAATAACTTGGTACAAATGTCAAGCACATCAAGATGACATGTTGCGTGCAAGACCCACGTTCCTACCTCAAAGGTCAAGGTCACACTTAGAGCTTGAAGGTAATGGAATCCTGTATATATGCACACATTCGTGTCCGGACTATAACTTTGTCATGCATTGATTGATTTAAAAATAACTTGGCACAAATGTCAATCACATTAAGCCGATGTGTCGCATGGATTTTAAAATTACATACCACAATTATTGAGCACATGGAGAGGACAAAGACTGTGAGACACCTCTTTCGGGGGCATTCGTCACTTGTGAGGGACAGCTCTTGTTTATGTATGAATTAACTCTTAGCAAAAGAAATCCATGACTTTTACTCACATTGAAATTTTTTTAATGGATGATTTCAGTTACATTCATTGTACTATTTGGCCAACTTTGTTACATATTTTAGATAGCTTGGTCCTAAATTGAGGTGAGTTTTGAGGAGAAATTTTGATAATTTATAGTAGAATCATTTTAGCAATCATTTTTAATTGTAAGAAATGGTGACCTGTGCAGGAGTGTAAGTGTTTAGAAATGAGAGGCAGACTTTAAGTGTGAACCAGTTAAAAGACCCATGATGGCTTCATTTTCTGTAACTTTCTTTCCTAGAGTTTAAGACTATTTGTTGTGAAATCTAAAATAATTTTATTTTAGCCTGACATTAGATCTGATACAGTCTAAATAAACATAGATGTTTTACAAAATGGCATTGTTTTTTGTCATTCCAGGAAGATAATTAATGTAATTTATAGATTTGAAGGCCGTCTAAGATAACACTATCATAATTTATAGAGGTAGAAATCTCTCTGAATTCTGTTGCATCTGCAAGAATTTTTGTTCCTTTACTTGATTTTAATTCCAAAATGAATATTTATGCAGACTGTCTGTTTACAAGGAACAGAAGTTAGGTGTTGAAAACTTTCATTAAATACCTGTAACTTCAAACCTCCTTGGAAGATTGCTTGCGGACTGGAGGTCCCCATAATTTGAGTTTTCCATGTATTTGTTTGTATTGAGTTGAGGGTATGTTTGCATTAACTCTAATCATGTTTATGATAGAGTTCCACACTGCAGTTACATCTCAATGAAAAGATTTGTTACATTTGGAGCTGTGAAACTTTTAAACAGTGGGTGGTAAATTAGATGCTCTTGAAAGTAATTTTAAAGAAAATTTATGCAGTTTCTTAAAAGATTAATAATTATTCAGCTTCGATTTTTGTTACTAGGAAGAAACACTTAGTAACCTGCTACCGACCATGTCTCTTTATTTGAGAAAGTTGGCAGTACGAAGTGTTGGTTCGTACTGGTTCTTCCTGCGGTTTGATGGTTAATTAGTACTACATCTGGAATAAAGTGGCTATGTAACACAGGATAAGGTCCTGACTTGAAATATTTTGGTGACTGTAGATTATGATCCGATTACCCACGATACACCCTTCTGTGTGTCTGTTAGGCCAATGTACATCAGTAAGGAAAATTACGGTTTGAACATTCTAAAGTCTCCAGGACAAATCCTGAAAACACTATTACATGTTTCTTTAAATTGATGTTTACTTTAATTCTGTTTCAAGACGATAATCAATTCAAATTAAGATTTTAGATCTGCAGAAATGATGATTCCTTTAGCTTTAGTGTCAATTATGGGGAAATTTGGACAACAAATTGCCATCGCAATGGCTGATGTAAAAATGAATTATTTTGTTGTAAAATGGAAGATGAATTAAACAGTTCTCTGGTAGTCAAACTGAGGGTCATTTAACTAGGCTTTATGACACACTTCTTTCACAAGAATAAGAAGTGACAGACAGGGAAACACAGAGTTTCTAAAATTTGGAAGACAATGCTACTTACTATTCTATTAAAGTCCCAGGATCACATTTACAAGTAGCTTTCATTTTATCAAGAAAGATGTCTTACTGACAGAAATGACCTTTATTTGTACATACCAAAAACATTTGTAACTTTGCTTTGTAAATTGATAAGTCAGAAACATAGCGCAGTATTTTTTTCAATGTTATTGCAAAAAATAAGAAAGGCTTTCTGGCAACTCTTTTTCTTGAAGAAATGACTTGAATCATAACTAAAATAGTGTACGTCAGCATTGTTTAACAGAGAATAAAACATGGTTCTGTCATTATCCTATCAATAAATTTATGTTACTGTGTCTGTAAATTCAAAGTGATTAGGGGACTTTAAGTAGAGAACTTCTACACACCAGTATATGAGGTTTGTCAGAAGTGTGCCCTATGTCTCAGACCTTAAAATCATTAACATAATAAGAAAAATGTATTTTACAATAGTTGAGTTTTTCTTACATAATATTATAAAAGATACATTTTTTTGAAAGGTCCATCTAAAAACATTTTTTGGGAAAAATGCTGAGTAAATCAACCAGTTATTGAAAGTTCAGAAGGCATAAAGATAAACAAACATCTAAGAACTGTTTTATAATATATCAAATAATCTTTAGTGGTCTCAACTGGACATTTTTATAGTGGCTGAAGATACAACAGGGAGAGATGGAGAAAGAAAATCGCAGATACCTATTTTTTAATCTTTTGAAAAATTATCCCAACTGTTAGATTTCAGTGGCTAATAATTTCATATCAGACTGATTCACATTAATAAATAATTTATCAGATTTCTAAGCAATGATTTATGGTTATTTATTTCATATAAATAATTTGCCAGCAGCTGTTGTGTGAAGTGAAGTCACACCAGGTGGCATGCTAACACTTTGACATTAGGTCATCACCGCCTGACTGATAAGCCATCCTGGCTTGTGCAGAATGTTTTTACCTTCAATATGTTATTCAGAGCATCCTAATGTAAGCTCAGATAAGTGATTAATATGAAATATTTGTAAATATCTCAATTACTTGGAACTGAGATAGCTCAGTGTGTGCAAGATAGATACAGGTGATAGGCAAATGTATTGGAATGTGCAAAAATTTCAATCTTAATCAGTTCTGTAAATCCAAAATTTGCAGCAGTGAATGCTTAAGAAGTAATTCAATATTATTGCAGAGCAAATAATTTCTCAGAAGGATAAAAGGTGTTTACCTATTTGCCTCTATTCTGAGGTTTAATGCAGTTTCTGAACTTAGTTCAGTCGGTCAATATCTTGTAATTAGAGGTAAATTTTCCATCCAGGGATAAAACTGAAGTAGATGGCTTCTTAACACAGGGTGTGTTCATCATAAAAATTATTGCCTAGGGATATAACCATGCAATGTATGATAAAAAAAAATCCAAAAACACCATCAAACACAGTATGACAACAGAAAAGATTAAACAGAAGAAGAAACCCTCCCTTAGAAAGTTGCTGACAAGGTATAGCTAGCTAGGGTACTGTCTTACATTGTATTGGCAGTGTATGTGCAATTTAACTACAATTCAACTACAATTCAACTACAATTTAATTACAATTTAACTACAATTGGTTGCTACTTCTACTGGTATAAGTGAAAATTTCATTCTTTTGTTCATAGGTTCTGACATGTTTGCAAGTTCTTATGGCGAAAAGTGATATGACTTCTAACATAGTTTGTATCACCGAGGAAATAAACATGAACATATTGGTTTGGACCCCGGAATTAGTTAATATCCCCTCACCAAACAAGCTGAAGAAAGATTGTAATTAACTATTAATAACATCTATTTTCATAATTGTTTGGTGCCAAGCTGTTGTATCTACAAAAAGAGAGAGAAAGATATATCGTATTTTGGTACCATGTCTCCGATTTAAAAGTCTGAGAACTAAGTGGTGTACTTTTCTTGGAATTGATATATACCAGATCATTTGAAGAATGAAATGAATGTATCCATGGATGACATATGTGTTATGTCTTGTTACCTCACATGTTGAAGAGGTCAGAATGATGTCAACGTCAGTTAATCATGCTTTTTAGAATGATAGAATGATAGAATGATAGAATGATTTACATTTGACATTTAGTATGGCAGAGGGGAAGAGCAGGAAGAAGGAAATATACTTTTAGAATTTCAAAATTGACATGAGGCAGACATACAGTCAGACAGACTGTTGAGAGCTTAGATAATGGTACTTCTTCAGATTTGATAAGTTCTGAATGTTAAGAGGAAGACCAATCCATTTCCGAATATACTGTTCTATAACTGGCACTTATAGCATGCTTTATATCTGGGTACATGTCACCTTTGTTTGCAAGTCAGACCTCATTCTTCTGTTTGCCACTTGTTCGACCCCAGTTCAATGGCATTATACAGAAAAATATGCTGATTGATGCTGGTCACATGACTAGTCAGATGCTGGTTACTTTACCAATCAGATGCTGGTCACTTTATCAATCAGATGCGAGTTACTTTACCAATCAGATGCTGGTCATTTTACCAATCAGATGCTAGTTACTTTACCAATCACTGATGCTAGTTACTTTACCAATCAGATGCTGGTCACTTTACCAATCAGATGCTGGTCACATGATCAGTCAGATTCTGGTCACATGACCAATCAGTTACGGATCACATGATCAGTCAGATTCTGGTCACATGACCAATCAGATACTGATCACATGACCAATCAGTTCTTGGTCACATGATCAGTCAGATTCTGGTCACATGCAGGCACGTAGCCAGGCATACTCCCATACTCACGGGAATACTTCGAATTTCAAAAATGAAAAATTTAAATGGCCTTAAAATGATGTTAAACTTGTGCCTAAGGGGGGTACATGTCCACTCAGGTACACAAACAGTATCGGTTTATTTTTAATCTCAAGTGGTAAACTTGTGTTTCATAAATGCAATAAAATAAGTTTTAAACGTCCTAATTATTGACATTATATTTGGCTTAAAAATAATCGCGGGGGGCATTGCCCCCGACATCCCCCCCTTTACAGAAAAATGGGGAGTACTTCAATTATGTCCCTAGCTACGCCCCTGACATGACCAATCAAGTTCAGGGTCACATGATCAGTCAGGTTCTGATCACATGACCAATCAGATACTGATCACATGACTAATAAGTTCTTGGTCACATGATCAGTCAGATTCTGGTCACATGACCAATAGGATACTGATCACATGACCAATCAGTTCCAGGTCACATGATCAGTGAATTCTGGTCTCATGACCATTTAGGTCTAGTCACAAGCAATTATTGTAAAATGCTGTTGAAATATTATAGAAGTTCCTCCCTGTCAAAGAAAATTGTGATTGAAGAGGAGTATGTATTGTGTTCTTGTGTATTTGACAGAATCTGCCAGACTGGTTATATCTTGCAGGATTTATTTGTCTTGACAGAAAGTATTAAAATAAATGAATATGGAGTGCTCAATCTGCAGATTTGTCTCCTCTTCCATTTTGTTTCTTTATGTTACATGAGAACAATGAAGACATAATTATAATATATGATAGTTGAGAATGATCTACACAGTATTAGTAATAATTGCTGAAATAATCGGTTTCTGAAGTCCCAGTTTAAAATGAAAACACTCATGACATCAGAGTCTTATTAAAGCATAGCTGGGCAACAGTATGAGAGTAATATAACTTATTTATAGTACACAAAAGGAACTGCAAGAATTGTTATCATAATGGAGTCTAAATTACAAGTTGGGTTATCAGTGTGCTGTTTAAAAGCAGCTGGCTCTCAGATTTTGGTAAAAAAAATAAAGTTCTTTTAAATGTATGAAAATAACATATTGTAGAAAATATAGTCACATGAAAAGGTTCCAGTATAAATTACTGTAAAGTATATCTGTAGATTTGAAATAATATGCTACCAAATAATAAAGCGTTGCAATTGCTTTTCAAATTCCAATAGAAATATATAGTGTAGTGGTGCCGTAAAACCAGCATTTTCAGTCGATTTTTGCAATTTCCTACCTAGATTTTTACTTTTATTGTTGATTCTTGCCTTTACTGTTACATTTATGTATTATTTTTGTCATTTTTTGAAGATTTTATTTTTTTCAACGGCAACTGAGAGCGAGCAGCTTTAAATTCACAGTAAATGTTGAGGTAAAAAATTTGAAAAAAAAAAAAAAATTCTGTCACATCTCAAACTTCACTTTGAAGCCTAAAATATGATTAATATAATAAAAGAAAAATCATGGAAAATAAATATGAATTTTCTACTTGAAATACTTTGAAATTACACTTAATTCAAAAGTGTTTGGTGTGTTTAATGTCATTTTGTGGTATAATTATTTTCCTGTAACAGCTATATTTCTATAATGTTCATTGATTAATTAGCTTTCAGCAAGGTCTCTCCTTCTAATTTATAGACATTAAAGTCCCAGGATCATTTTTGAATTAACTGATATAATATTATAGTAACATAAATTTACAGACAGGATGATAGAACAACTTGTTCTATTTCACCCTAAAACAATGTTGACATAATTATATAATGCCTTTCTTTCGTATTCAAGTCGTTTGGTCATGAGAAATAGTAGCAATATCATTGAAAAAATACTGCACTATATTTCTAATATGTACTTTTCGATTCAAAAAGCAAAGTTATGAATGTTTTTGGTACAAATAAAGATCATTTCTGCCGGTAAGACATATTTCTGTGTAAAGTTAGAACTGCTTGTAATTGTGGTCCTGGGACTTTAAAGATGTTTTGAAGAAACTTAATTTTTCAGCACAATCTTAGGGCGGGCAGCTTTAAAGCACAGAATGATTAGGGCTCTAAATTGATTGGGATTCATACTGATCTTGTGTTGGTTTTCCCTCGTGTGGCTCACTGGTTATGTTTCTATAGTTAGTAGTTTATGCATTGAGCTGTGACTATTTATATATTCTATAATACTGCATGGTTATTGCTCATGGGTCAAAATCCTACTACCTGTATAACTGTTTTTGGCCAATGATGCATCAGATTTACGTTTTTGGCCAATGTTGCATCAGATTTACGTTTTTGGCCAATGTTGCATCAGATTTACGTTTTTGGCCAATGATGCATCAGATTTACTTTGAATCAATTTACTGTAAAGCAATGTCAGACAAAAAGCAAACCCTGTACCCCCATTTATTAGGTGTTGTATTGTAGAGGGGGTATGTCAACACCTGTATTGAAGTAACTCTGGAGGTGTTACAGATGGTCTTCCATCATATATTGAAAACAGCAACAATTAGTACTTTATATCCACATCACAAATGGCTAATTACAGGGATAATGAAGTATTTTTCTCTCAGTGTGTAAGAAAAAGGTTTTCAATGTCAAGCCTCATATATCAAGCTACAAGCAGTAATTCAAGCGCTCCACTTTGTCTTTTGATGTTTTGTTCTGCTTGGTATGGTACACACCCAGGCTCGGCAGCAGGCAGCATCACCACTGGAAGCCACTTCAGCCTCTCTCACAGTACCTGTAGGATACATACTTAGCAAATGGCTGGTTCCTGACAAACACCTGGAACCACCTATAATCATTTTTTGTTTGTTTGTTTGTAGGAAAATCGGACTGACAGTCTTTGATATATGATCTAAACTAACAGGCTTTTTGATCAGGGTTTATTCCAGTTTTAGAAGCCAAAATTAATGTTTAACCTGTTTTAAGTATCGTGTCAATTGTTTTCTTTTCAAGCGTATTTACTGTTAATAAAAGGAATTTAAGACATTGTGCTGTATGTGTTAGAGTGATGAGTGCATGAGTCTGTGAGCTATGTCCCGGGTGGAGCTAGTTTAGTCTGTGAGCTATGTCCCGGGCGGAGCTAGTTCAGTCTGTGAGCTATGTCCTGGGTGGAGCTAGTCCAGTCTGTGAGCTATGTCCCGGACGGAGCTAGTTTAGTCTGTGAGCTATGTCCCGGGCGGAGCTAGTTTAGTCTGTGAGCTTTGTCCAGGGCATGAGTTATAGGTCAGTCTGTGACCTCTGGTCCAGGGTGTGAGCAATAGGTCAGTCTGTGACCTCCGGTCCAGGGTGTGAGCTAGGTCACACTGCTTATGAGCTTGCAAAAAACAATAGCTACATTTCATAACAATAATAAACATTAGACATCAATGTAGCTTTAGTTGAATTTCATTTTGTAGGAAATAAATAAAGTCTGACTATACGGTTGTTAAAAATTTTAATAAAAGAAAATGACTTGTGCAATTCGTTTAAATGTCTCAATCATCAGACAGGTAATTGTTGTTTCTTTTGTTCATTTGTTTATATATAAATTACATTTGTATGTACTTTTTCTGCAAAAAGTATTATCAGTTTAATTTGACAGAAATTGTCTAAAAACTGAATATTTATTACCGAATTACACAGGTTAATTAGGGCTCACCTTCCAAGGAAATGAAATAAATTTAGTTGTTACACACTTAATGTCTTAATTAGATAACTTACATTCTCTGTTTCTAGGACAAAAGGCTGTAGCATTATGCCGTATAGAAATATGGGATTAATCTCGATAATTCTACAGACCTAAAATTTTCATCGGAGAGAGAGAGAGAAACATGTCAGGTTGAAAGTCAAGAGCCGAAATGATAGCGATCCAGTTTTTTGTGTGCAAATGGAAGCATGTTTATATATATAAAGTGTAATACATTATCGTTAGCTAGCAGTATCTAGTTATCATGTCTGTTGTGATAATGGTGATAATTCATGTTATGTCATATCTCCCTGGTGGTATTTTCCCAGAAAATCTTGTCGGGAGTACGCAGAAAAAAAAAAACAGCATTCATTTTTGCTGTTTTAAGTGAGATACAAAATGTATAGTCTGTTGTTGAAGCATTCAGGAATTTAGTGCTTTGTGTTCAAAGACTTGTAGTTTTTTGCAAAATGAGCAGAAAATAAATATAAAGCTTGAAAGCTGCTTTGGCTATCAAAGAAAAGTAGCAACCGATTTTTTGCTTTTTGTAAATTGTTCAGAAGTTGGTATTTGTTTCAGAAGAAAATGAACAATTACCAGTTGCTGTTTTTGTTAATGCATTATATAATTTTTTGCTGTAAACTGGAGTGATAAAACTGCCAAACTGAAGCATGGCCTAACCCGTCCCCCATCCCCCTTCTCCCTACAACCATTTTCAAGCTTGATGAGTGAAAGTCTCTGCCCTGTTATTGAGGAAGTTCCTGGTCTTGCTGCCTTTAGTAATGTAATGGCTGCCGTGGGGTTTGATCCTGCAATAGCTGTATCATCTAAAAGTTTCAAAAAATATATTAACAAGGTAGACAATATTTGATGATCAAAATTAGGCTTCAAATTCTTTTAGATTTGATTATGCTGAGGCTATTTATAAAACTATGCTGTTACTTTAACGTAAAGAGTACAAAATCTGTCTAAGGTCAAGATGCATATCTATGGTGGACAGAATATAATAATATGGTTCATAAAAAACTATAGTTAAACTAAGCGATGAAAATTTTCTATTTTCAGGTGGGAATACTTTAGAGAATCAGCCGTTCCACTTGAACTGGGGATGGATATCATTCAGGACCAGTAAACTGACGATCAACGAGACACAGGAAGAGCTTCAGATCACGCTAAAGAGACGTGGCTTTCTGGTGGAAACTGCCTTTGTCAGTGAGTAGTTTTGTTTCCCGGCATTGACATTTCCATTTTGGTAGAAAAAAGTGTAAATTTATGCTAGTTTTCTTTCATGAATAGGAAATAGCCATTTTTACGCAAGATGAAATAATTCTTCTACGAAAGTGAGACCTAAGTCTATCTTTGTGTAATATGTTTTGTATATCTTTGCTATGTAGCGGGTTTTATAGCTCTTTGAAAGAAGGAATTTCTTTGTTACGTCTTTATGTGTTTAGTCGGAAAATGTTTATTTTTATTATGAAAATGCCACCTAGCGAATTAAGATGTTGGTATGATAATATCGCTGATAAGCATGTGTTTGATTGTGAATGTTAATTAATTCCTGTGTTAATTGAGCGTTAATTAATTTTGCAGCCATCAACGTTACTGAGAGGACTGCCGACATTGGTAAAGATGTCTCGAGGCAGTTTGCCGAGCAAGTGCAGTTTAACCCAGGTACAGTGACGTGTTGATATGATTGTAGTATATATGCCCAAACAGTTTTTGCAAGCTTTGATACAAGATATTCAATAATTCAAATTTTTCTTTGCCAGCTTTGATACAAGATATTCGATAGTTCAAATTTTCCTTTGCCAGCTTTGATACAAGATTTTCAATAGTTCAAATTTTTCTTTGCCAGCTTTGATACAAGATTTTCAATAGTTCAAATTTTCCTTTGCCAGCTTTGATACAAGATATTCAATAGTTCAAATTTTTCTTTGCCAGCTTTGATACAAGATATTCAATAGTTCAAATGTTTCTTTGCCAGCTTTGATACAAGATATTCAATAGTTCAAATTTTCCTTTGCCAGCTTTGATACAAGATATTCAATAGTTCAAATTTTCCTTTGCCAGCTTTGATACAAGATATTCAATAGTTCAAATTTTTCTTTGCCAGCTTTAATACAAGATATTCAATAGTTCAAATTTTCCTTTGCCATTTTTGATACAAGATATTCAATAGTTCAAATTTTTCTTTGCCAGCTTTGATACAAGATTTTCAATAGTTCAAATTTTCATTGCCAGCTTTGATACAAGATATTCAATAGTTCAAATTTTCCTTTGCCAGCTTTGATACAAGATATTCAATAGTTCAAATTGTCCTTTGCCAGCTTTGATACAAGATATTCAATAGTTCAAATTTTCATTGCCAGCTTTGATACAAGATTTTCAATAGTACAAATTTTCCTTTGCCAGCTTTGATACAAGATTTTCAATAGTTCAAATTTTCCGTTGCCAGCTTTGATACAAGATTTTCAATAGTTCAAATTTTCCTTTGCCAGCTTTGATACAAGATTTTCAATAGTTCAAATTTTCCTTTGCCAGCTTTGATACAAGATATTCAATAGTTCAAATTTTCCTTTGCCAGCTTTGATACAAGATTTTCAATAGTTCAAATTTTTCTTTGCCAGCTTTGATACAAGATATTCAATAGTTCAAATTTTTCATTGCCAGCTTTGATACAAGATTTTCAATAGTTCAAATTTTCCTTTGCCAGCTTTGATACAAGATATTCAAAGTTCAAATTTTTCTTTGCCAGCTTTGATACAGGATTTTCAATAATTCAAATTTTCCTTTGCCAGCTTTGATACAAGATATTCAATAGTTCAAATTTTTCTTTGCCAGCTTTGATACAAGATATTAAATAGTTCAAATTTCCTTGAGCAAGTTGAGCTAGTGTTGGTATGAGGTAATAAGTCAGATTCTGTTTGAAGAGGTCTGTACGAAGGGGATGCTCAATGAAAATTTTTAGACAAAAAGAAAGAACAGTGCAGACCTTACATGCAGACTTATCATGATCTGCACTTGATGTAAAGGCAGTATCACTTGATTTAAAGGCAGTATCACTTGATTGTAAAGGCAGTATCTTGGTGTAAAGGCAGCTAAAAAAATCTTAACTTTGTCAGATCTTCTCTGTGAATGCAGAGTGATAGACAACATTGTGAGTTCTTTGCAAATTGCATGGTAACAATTCAATGATTAATTTGGCCCATACATTTTTGATTTAGTTTATTGGGGTAATAAGGCAGAACCTTTTAGCGTTGAAGCGGTGTCTACTACCAAACCCAGCATTTCTCTCAGTACATTAGAGTCAGAAATTTAGTATATAAACACCTAGGTAGGTATAAGTGTTGCATAAAATCCGTCCTAACATATCAGAGATGTCATAGCAACAGGTATATCCTGTTAATACAGTCTGTTCAACATGAAATAAGCTTTAAGAAAGCTTATTTTGCTAATTTACACTTGGCGGTGAGATTAAAAGCTGTGAATAGATAAATAGTTATAATCTTCTGCTATTTCTGATACAGAAGCTGGTTATGAAACAAGCTCAGTTTAGTCAGATGGTATTGTTTGCTATGGAAATAGAAAGACACTTTCCTTATTCAGTTTTATATCGAATTAATGCAAATGGAGACAGTGTTCTTTTTAATGCTGTGAGAATGCAGCATGATTTTTAATAAAATGTCTCTCTGATGTCATACTCTAGTACATGTGCAGATAAATTTTGCAGTTATGATAGAGAAAAAATGTAATCAAAACTAGCTTGCTTCTGCTGATATAGGACATGTGGCCCCAGTATTATGAGAATTTATTTAATTGTAGAAATGAAAATTAAATGATAGATTTTGCATGGTTTGCCCTTTAACTCTGCTGGAAGCAGGTTTGTCTGTCTTTGCAACCAGTTGAGATAATCATTCACGGTTTATTATTTGGGTCAACATCATTTACAATACTGAATGATTGAGACTATGGTCAACAATGTAGACCATTCAGTTGGTAAATTAACACTGAACATTCCTATTCATTGAGCATTTCTAAGGACAAATAAAAGCTACTGTCCAACTTTGCCAAAACTGACATTATTGACTATTAATTTAGAAAATGTATCAAACAGAGGCTGTGAAATATGATACAGTCAGGAGATGCGAATCCTACTCTTGCAAGGCTGAAATAAATACATGGCTTTACAGTTTCAAAGGGGCTTTTCCCGTCTATTTGTATTGATATTTATCGAGTAAATGTTACCAGCTACTGATAACAAGATGTTACTCTTACGTAAAATTCCCAATATATGGTCAGGTTTAGCAACTGATTCAATGTTTTAAAATGTATCAAATTGCATATCTTTAGAAAACTAAGATCATAAGCTTTCCAATGATGTATTTATTGTGACAATATCAGGAGCAACCATGTCAGGCGGACGGATTTTCTATAGATTATGAGCATAATACATTTCAATATACTTGAAATTCAAAGTAGATAACTCTCAAATTCACTTGATACGCTTTGGATATCTACGTTGTACAGTCGCAATAAACCCGTGTATTGTAGATGATCAGAGGTTTGATTCTATACTTTCTAGGTCAGACAGAGAAAATCTGGCGACTACCATTGAGAGATGATGACATATATGAGGTGGAAGAGACCCTGATACTCCAGATGACCGACCCAGTTTCTGCTGTCCTAGAATACCCTGATGTTGCCATGATTACGATAGTTGATCCGGAAGATGGTATGACTATGACAATCAGTTCAGTTTTAGACTATACCAGGTTATAAAGTCTGATTCCTTGAATGAAGCTACTGCCTGTACTGGAACATAAAGAGAAGTGTGGTCTGACCACTGCAGGGATTAAACTTGCAGCCTCTTTGCTGAAATTTGCAAACTCTATCTTTATCATCAAAGTTACATGATATAGATTTCATAGACTTTCCTTTCATTTTGTTACTTTAGGCTTTGATCCCTAAAAGTAGTTCATAAATGTTTACCGTGTATCAACACACATTTTCAGCTTATTTCCTGTTGGATCTATCAACTATTAACATACACATAATGTGTATTTATACAGTACCCTAATATAAAGTGTTATTTGAATATTAACTCTATAGAATAACTAATATTGTATTTCATTGTGTGTAGCTATTTGTTTTATTTATACATTTCACAGAGTCGACAGTGTTCTTCCCGGAAGTGATGTACAGAGTGGAGGAAAAGGTGTCGCAGCTAGAAGTTCCGATATACAGGACAGGAGATCTTTCTGATGAACTCATAGTCATATGTTACACTGCGGAAGGTATGAATAGACAGGATTTAAAAATAGAATCAGGCTTTCGGTTAGGTAAATGCGTGACTTGACCAGTCCTGATGATATTCCGTGTTGGCTCTGTCACTCTTTAACCACTTGCCACATTTAGAAATAATAATGTGGTACAAAATAATGTACATCATGATGAGGTAATGTGCAGATTGCTTACTAATCAAGGCCAAGCTCACTTTAAAGGTCAAAGGTCATGTGACTTTATTTCATGTTGACTCTGGACTCCTGAATGGCTTGCTGAACTTCAAAATGATCAGGATATAAGGGCAATAAACAGTACAGTACAACCTTGAAATTCCCGCCGACCTTCGGCTGGGGAAAATCGGACGGATTTCCGAGGTGGCCGGATTTTCGGGGGATGACATTTTGAAAGTTTCGTACCTCTGGTCGTTTCAGACAGTTTCATTGCAAACATGAATAACTTCTCTATTGACTTTATTGAAATACATCTTAAACATTCAAATGCATGTCACAGCCCATAAAACATTTAAATAACATTCACAGAATTAAAAACTAGAATACAGTACATTGTAATTAAATGTTAGCATCACACGGTGCGACGTTACGATAAAATGTAGTGAATTTCAAAATACAGACGAAAACAATTTAAATTTAACAATAAAACTTACGTTAATTCTGTTCAGCACTCTAAACACATTAATTTTACGTTTCCTGGATATATTCCGACATGATGATTGTAAATCGCCACTAAAATTCCGCTGTCTAGGCATAGTATCCATGATTTACTATGACACAAAATATAAAATGAGGCTCTATTGTTTTGCTAAATTTCGAACAAACCCGAGCGAAATGTGTTTAAACATGGATCGGTTTTTATAAATCTAACAATCTTGAGATGAAATCTAATTATCAGCATGTTTGATAGACAAATTGTATTGTTCGGCATTAGGGTCAGTTTACAAACTAATTCGCACTTATTCTTTGTGACAGACTCTGCAAATTAGATAATCGCCACAAATTGTTTTCACGCCTTCGGCACATCAGACCACAACCGGATTATTGAGTCAATTTGATACACAATATTATAATTGAACCAAAACTGTCGGCCGTAATTTGGAAAATTGAGGGACCAGGTTTTTAGTGTCAATGGAGAAAAAAAAGGGCGGAGAAAAAACGGCCGGATTTTTGAGGTGACCAGATTTTCAGGGGTTTGGAATTTTGGAGTCTACTGTATATGTTTCAGGCATCTTGGTTCAAGGTCAAGGTCTCATTTAAGGGTCAAAGGTCTGTAACTCTGTACAAATTGCTGATAGCGTACAATTGAGGTAATGAGGGAAGCCGGTTTTTTGTGATAAAACATTTATGGGGGAACTTGAATCGCGTTCAGTGATACTTCCAGTAATTTCTAAAGCTTAGGAGCAGAATTTAATTTTATTTGCCGCCCGTGGCATGAAATACTCTATCAGAATTATTATGGCACCCTAATCCTCAAAGAAACCCCTCTGCAGCAAAGAACAGCTTAAATCTTTAAGTATTATAAAATTGGCAGACATAAGAGATTTAGTTTTCACCAGTTAATTGTTAGAGTTTAATGTTTTGGGTATAAACATGCATAAAGTAATTGATGCACGTGGGCTTAATCTCTTCTATAATCTGCTACGATGTTTAAAATTCCTTGGCAAAATACGAAAATGAAGTGTCTGTATTTTTTGATGGCTTAGGAGGCTTACACACTCGGTTTTACATCTTCATGGCTTCATCACAAGAATTTTCTTTTTGTCATTATTACATTTATTACATTATTACATTTATGATGTAACTAAAACTTTTCAAGACTATTATTGTCTACTTAACAAGTTTGTTTTGCCGTCATAATCCAACATTAACTTATTGTTGCTTGTTCAGAAACATACAATTTATAAGAATATATGAAATGTTTATGATAGATATCTCCTTCTATAAAACAGAATTCTTTGGCAGCTTCTTGATTTCTTCTTTGTCAACACACCTACCATTTGAGAGTCCCGAGACTTTTTCCACAAGAATGCTTTTGTGTTTATAGCATGTTAATTGAAGTGTTTTATTGATATGTTTCTTTGTACTTGTGCCTTTGTCATAATTGAACAAAAAGACTTTAGGTCTGAAATAATTTGAGCACTGCATTGCCAAAACCAACGTTAGCCCTTTCACATCCAAAATGGAAATTTTAAGGCAAGTGTACCTGTATCAAAGAGTCACCTGCTTTTAAGTGGCAACTTTTGATGCTGATGTTGTACGAGTTAAATGCTGTTGCAATCTTATATCAGTCAATTTTACTGGTGGGCAGTGGGCTGTTTATCATAGATGAAACCATACATTCATAACACGCAAAGAAAACTGTCATATACAGCATTCAAAATAAAGGAATAAATTTTTCTGGAGCCGCCGTGGCGCAGTGGTAGTGCGTTCGTCTCAGGATCGAAGGGCCTCTGGTTCGATCCCTACCATAGCCATGTCGGTAGTGTCCTCAGGCAAGACACTAATAATTCCATATTGCCTCTCTTTCTTCGAGGTTGATTCCATCTGGAATGAGTCTCAAGAGTGATTAATATAAGTTGTAAGAACTTGTTTCGCTATCTAGAATAAATCAACTCTAGTATAAAAAAAATAATGGAATCATTTCAGGGACGGCAAGAGGAACACCACCAAACAAAGTGCAGTCGTACTCTGACTATATCTCTAGACCTGAGAACCACAACAGCATGATCAGGTTTGCTAAAGGAGAGGACAAAAAGATGTGTACAGTCACCATCATTGATGATTCTCTGTTTGAAGAAGAAGAAAGATTCTCATTGGTTCTTGGTCAGCCAATGGGAGGCAAGGTTGGAAAGGACAGAGAAACAGTCATTGTGATTGGACAAGACCCAGCTGATGGTAATTTGAACTATTGTAGATCTATTTTTGAACTTTTTGCTTCTATAAGTATTTCTGCTTTGCTACTGGTTAATCTGTGATTATTGTACCATTGGAGAAGTCAGTTGGTCATCTTTCCTTCCACATTCTAGTTCTTGCTATTTCTTAGCATGCATTTTCTAGAATTCAGGGCTTGAACTATGACCAATTACAGTGATTTCAAGTCAGCAACTCTAAACCACTCCATCATGGAGGCTGACACTTCATTCTTGTGTATATGGTGTTTCCTCAGCAACCACTTGTAATTCAATGTTATTGAAAACCCCATCATCTCCAAATATAGTCTTGATCCTAATGATTCATCCATTAACTCACAACTATTAAAGACATTAAAATCATCTGAAGAGATATGAGTGAAAAGTTTCATCACAAAAAGTTTGGATCATAAAACTCTTTACACTTACTGATAGTGATATTATCAAGAACGTATGAAAATATTCTAGATGTAAACCAAGATTGGAATCTTGTAATATTGGTGACAAAAAGATAAACATACTGATTTTTTTCTGCAGTGAAAGATTCTAATTTTTTGGGGAAGTTACAATATTTGGTGCAATGAAACGTTTTTACGCAGTTTGATTTATTTCTGGTGGATCACTTCTGTGAATCATCTGATTGATTGGTTCATAACGTAGATGGGAAAATTGTATTCAGAACTGAGGTTTTGGGACTTCACTATACAAATAGATCCAGAATTCTGTACCAATATTTCAGAATTTAAGGAAGACTCTATTCAAACTTCACATAAAGATTCAACACCGGTACTGCATGCAGAATTTAGATATTTAAATTTCAGATGAAAGCTAAAAATTCTGCAACAGCATTGCAAAATTAAGGTATTCAAGATCTCACTTTAGATAAATACAATTGTTTGTACATTTGTATTGCCAAATTCCAAATTAAATCAAGCGGGATTATTTCCAAGGTATTTATTGCAAACTGAATATTTTCTTGTATCATATCTTTACACCCTGATCAGGAACTATGTTATTCTCTGCTAGAAGGGCTTCAGTTTAACCAGATTTTAAGCATATGGATTTCGTATGACAGTACTCAGTCTATCATACAGTGTAGCCAAAACCAAAGTTACTTTTTTTTTTCTTCCATGTAAAATACTTCAAGCGCACCAAATGGTTTATGTAAAAGAACAGTTTTTACAGATTGCAGTATCAAGAAGTTTTACAACAAACAAAGAGGGGTGCTGTAAGATTTTGACTAGTTTCATTCATTCACATAAACAGGAAATGATTGCTTGAGTTTTTTCACTCCACGGTTGATTTGCATTGCAAATTTTTGTTCATTCTTCAATGTCAGGACATTTTTTTTCTTCTTTTCTTCTTTTCGTTCCTTGTTTATCGTTTGAAGCACTTCCTTTCTTTCCGTTTTTTATAAGTGTTCAAAAGAAATTATTAGCTTTAAAAAGGTTTTGTGTAGAAATTCTTTCCGACTGGGTGTCTTCCTGTCATTTTAAGAAAAAGATCCAGGGAAAAAGCTGGAATTAAGGAAATTTGATATTTTGCTAACAAAAAGATGGAATTGGGTGGATTTGGAAGGTCTGAATCGTTGCCTGTAATATTGAAGTTTTGTTTACAGTAAAATGAGAGCTGAAGTTTTCAGATAAGATACCACAGTGTGTAATAGGGTGCAATTTTAAGAATGTGGTTTTAAAATAAAATATTTAAAGAGATCTGTGGTTGTGTTTATGGTCGGAGTGTGTAGTACGCTGTTTAACAGTTATTTGTTTTGCAATCGTATTATACTATATGTATTTAAGGAGACACCTTCTATCGTCAAAAATAACTAAAAATAGATTTAGATTGCTAAGGAAGCATCTCTGTTGAGGTGTAGTGTTAGCGTGTTCAACTAAGGATTGGAGGGTCCCGGGTTTGATTCCCTACCAGTGCCATGTGTCCTTAGGCATGACACAGATTTGTCCACATTTGTCTCTTTTTTTTAGGTGGATTCCATCTGGAGTGAGTCTCGAAGGCAATCCTAAGTTCTAAGTACTTGTTTTGCAATCAAGAATAAATTTATTAGTATAACACAAAACAAGCAAAATCATCTGGAATTAATTTTGACATGGATTTGGTTATGATATCATGAGACACCATGTGTGCAGTCAGGCCTTTTTGCTTGTTATGCTTCTGTATGAAATGTTTACTTAAGTATTTCCAGTACATATCAAATTTGTCAAATTATATTTTGTTTTTACTTTAGATTAAATTTAATTTGATTTAACTGCATCTGCTTGTCGGTTTAAATTACATGGACACACATAAATCTGTCAAGAGTGGAACAAATCTACTTGCAGAAGAAAATATGTATAAGAATAGAATAGAATAAATGGGCAATTATTGGTATATATGAGAAAAAAAAAATCTTAACTGATCTAGCAGAAATGAAATATAATGTTTTCATCATATTGCAGTGAGAAGTAAAGAAAGGTCAACAGAATTATGTTGCAGTAAATGTGTCTGTGAAGAAACTGTTATTAGATAACTTTCATAGAACATATCAGTGGTAGTCTTTTACCCATGGATATAAATGTCACAGTATTCCTGTGTATATATGAGCCCTGAAGTGTGAAAACATACAGGCACCCACAACCAGCATAGATCTAAGCTTGTGCATCCTGTGCAATCTACTTATTATTTTGCTCCCTTCTAATAATCTACCTAAGGAATACTCAAGGATTGCTCCGTTTAGTCCATCCGTTAGTCCATCTAAACTTGGTTGCTCACTATGTTCAAAAGTCTTTGCATAGTTGTTGCCTTTTGATAAAACAAAGGATGTGCTGTTCACAACTACCAATATTCTGTTGTTTAGTCCATAGCTATATTCTTGTTAGTTTGTTTTTACAGTAACAGCAAATGCCAAGAGGATGGTTTAGGACAGCGCGTCTTTTATGTTATGAAGCCAGACACTACAAATCATAATGTATGATACACCATTGGCTATATTGGGAAAACGTTGCTTTATTATACACTGAACAATATTGAAATCAGACACAAGGGAATGTTACTAAAGCAGGTGCAAGGTGGTATTGTACTGATTATTTCTAAATTAAATTCTAAGTCAAATAGGGATTAATGATACTGATAAGTGCAGCTCACAGATTTCTTCTTTCGGTGGTGGCTACAACTAGGCTCCATAAGAAAACTGAGAATTTTACTGCTGTATAAACTACTAGATTAATGACTCTCAACATGTTTTCAATCAACAGTGGAAGCTAGAGTTGGCTGAAACATGCACATTTCGAACATTATCTGTGCATTTTTCTTGCATGTGTGCACTTAGGGGGCTTTAAACTACTTTCTTTGGTTGCATTTATTCATTTTCTCACACATAGGTCTGTCACGTCTTTAAGTCGGGGGTGCTTTGCAATCAGTTTAGTGATTGCCTTGGAATCTTTTCATCACCCTTATACTTATCTTTCTGTATATTTCAGTTCCGTAGCCATAAGTGCACTGTAAAATTTGAACTAGCCTCTGTTTGGAAAAAATTCTGACTTATGGATGAAAAAGTATAGCAGAAATTTAAATTCTGTCTTATTTTAGGACAAAAAATTCAAGTGCAGTTTTATAATGTATTCTGTAAATTTGTGGGTTAATTGGCACCTTTTGTGAGAGCAGCGTCTTTGATGGAATACTTTTGGAGAAATTGTGGTGTATTTACCTAATGCATACAATTTATTTTATACAGAAAGTTCTAATGGTAACCCTGTCAAATATAAAATAGAAACAAATATTTCATGTTATCTTTAACAGCACAGTTCCATTTTAAAAACTAAAGTGTTAATTATATTGATTAAAAGCAAAACCGAGACTAAAAACTTTAATTGACATCCTCTGAGCCTGGTATCACATCCCATATTTCTGCCTAAATCACTTGCAAGTTTATGCAAATAAATACCTCTGTCAGGAATTAATAATTATCACTTTCTTTAAGTTTTTTAAGAGAAAACAAGCAAACTCACTTTGATAAGTCTATTTCTGTAAAATTTCTGTTTACCAAGAAATCTGCATTATTGCAGACACAATGTTCAGTCTTCAACAGAAAGCGGTAACTGTAGTCAAGACTACCTAAATTTGATCTGCAGAACCAAGCATTTACCATGTCTCTTTATGTCAGAAAGTTGGCAATTTCTTATGGAGGATAAGAGTCTAGAGCTGCTACCTCCTGAAAAACTGCCCGCCTGTTAAAATGACCAAAATATGGTTGGAAAGGGCTTAAAACTCAATACAACAACAGCATTTTGTAGATTTGTAATTTAACATAATAATAATTATGGTAGATGGAAAGCAACAAGTAAGAGTTACTGCAAGCTGCTTGGAAATTATGTATTGAAGTCTGCTGTTAATAGTAGCAGTAACTTGTTTCTCGTCGGGTTACCCAAAAAGGATCTGAAAAAAACAAAACAAAAAAACATGTTCCTTGTCTGTTTCATGTGCTATTTCTCTGAGCTAGTCTGACACAAAAGTGTTACAAAAACTGTTCAATGTTGTGAGAATATAGATAGATAAAAGGATGAACTTTACTTTTTCTCTGATTATATGAATTAAATCTTAGCATTGGGTAGAAATCTCAGATGTAGATCTACAAGATCTTTAATTAGTTCACATGTAAGCTGTGTCCGATTTCAAAGAATGAAATTATAATACCATTCAAAACGTGACTGCTTCTTTTTCTACGTTTTCTTTAAAGTAGCGGTTTTCAGTCAAAGCTTGTTCACTTTGTTGGCTGAGATGTGAGAAATAACAATCGTAGTTGAAATTAGCTCTCTACTCGCTAAAAGTCTGTCTCGAACTTGAGTAGATTGGTTTGTGTAATTACTTTTTCAAAAGGCACAGGCTTTGCATAGTAGATTGCTTTTGTGTGAATTTGCAACAAAACTGATGATTGTGAAGGCAATTATCTTAACGATAAATGAGGTGACAATAATTTTGAAAACTACACTGACATCTCATGTTCTACATACATTCTTTCTGTCTTACCTGCGGAAAATATTTTACAGAAAATTACAGCTGCATTCCAAGCAAAAAATCGGCAATTTTCTTTCTACAAGGGACTGTCAGTTTGATAAATGTAAGTCAATCAGAGATAATCATAAAGGGAAAATGCAAGATATGTAAATGGAAAATAAAAATTGTATGAGTCTGCAGTTTTAAATAGAATGGTGAAGTATTTTTAGTTGATGAATTTTACATAATTTTGATTTATACGCAAACTGATTTATGGTTTTGATGTAGTGAATGTAAAATGACATAGTTACATAACTTGTTCATTTATACAGTGTAATAATATTTCATATTAATTTAAATTAATTAAATTTTCATGTGTAGGAAATCTTCATTATTTTTTGGCCAGCTAAGGGTAGAGCAATTTGCAAAAGATACGTGCTGTGATTGCAAGAAGTTTATATAGTAAGTTAAATGTATTATATAGGAAATATTATGAACCATCAGGCAAAATTATATAAATTTTGCATTACTTTGAAAAAATGATACAAAATATTAGAAAAAAAATAACAGAAGCACATATATTTGTCGTCATGCAGTTGTGTGCAACATGCACTTGAAAGCTTTTGCACATGGAGTCAATAGTGTTTTGCATAGAGCAATCGTATTTCACTAAAATTTGCATTTAATAAATTTTATGTATGAAAGTAAGCATGCATGATGAAAGTTGTCATTTAGGAGTTTTAGCAGAGTTGTTTTTCCTGCATAAAATTGGTATTTATGTTACTTTCTACTCTCTTTTCACTTGTTTTTTGCAATTTTACATGGGTTTAATGGCATACATTAGGTGCATATTTGGAGGTACGACAACAGTTTTCAATTATTTCATATTGGCTAATAGCTGTTCACGTTGTTAAAATGATACTGAAGTAAAAAGCTGCTCATTTTTTGCGGCGAAACCACAGCTCTCGTGACGCCCCTTAATTAAAATACGTGTAGAAGCATATATACAGTCACTGACGCTTTATATGGTTTACACTTAAAATCCATAATGTATCAAGAAATAAATGAGCTAAAAACAGACGATAAATCATAAAATATTCATTGGAGTTTTAGTGCAGTTTTGTAAATACTTTCATTAAAACTTAACAGAAACGGCTGAAATTTGCACGAAAATTTTGTATTAAAACTGTCAAGTGATTTGTTATGTCATTATTTCAGTTACATCTTAATTACATGAGCTGTTCTATGCAGAAACCCATGTTGAGGTCTAATTCGGATTATTTGAAATCCATGTCAGACTCTGCGTGCGCAAGACCTGCTTCAGACCTGTAATGTTGATTTATATGTGTCAAAGGGGGGGGGGGGTTAAGAGGGGGGGCAGGGACAGGGAGGTGGTGAGGGTCGGCGAGTAGATGATCCATACTCTAAACAATTTGTTTCTAAATGCTGTTTTCAGTTCAGTGTGGCTCAGAGTAGAATTCTTTTGATGAAAAGATAATTTATACAATTCTGGCCTTGTTTTACTTGACAAAAAACAAACTAATTTTCAGTATAAGCGTTTAAATTTGATAGATTTTGATGTGACAGCACACAAAAATGCCTGATATATATTATATACTGTTTTATGTGAAAGATTCTGTTTACTTTGTGTATGTTCACCTATTTATATATAAGTTATGTAAAATTACAATTTTACAGGTGCAAGCTTATAATTTTCAGTTGTTGGTTTGTTTTTCTCTCCCAACTTTCTTCAATCAAATGCACTATAAAATATTAATTGCCACCAGAAACCATGTTTTCAGGGGATTACATAGCTTAACTTACTCATTCTATGAAGATTCCATGAAGATGTTCAGAGATAAGATGGGAAAGTGAGATCAAAGACATTCGCAGGAAAATAATTAATCGTACTGTAGACATAATCGGCAATATACAAAATAAATACTTATGAATGTAAACAATTATTAGATACTCCCTTTCTGATAGCATAGTATAAAGGTACTGCCATTCATTTTTCATGATGGACTACAGTAACTGCTCATAAATTAATCAACAGCGCATAAAAATCATTCCCCATACTCTCGCAGTAAATCAGCAATACAGTGTAGCTGCAAAAGTTTTGTTACCCATTTTTATTTTCTGCTACTTCAGTTGATTGTAACTTATATTGTTGTTCAGAAAGTGAATGAGGGTAATTGATGTAGCATTATTAGAATGGGCTATAAAAGACAAATATAATGCCAGAACAATTGTCTTTGCACTTTTACCATCCTTGTCCTATAATTACACAACTGTAATTTGGTTTTTGTGAGAGATTAATGTGAGGACTGAATAATAATAAAGGTGATGATTATAGAAATGATGATGATGGTGATGAATAATGAATATAGATGATGATGAAGTTGTAAAATATGATAATGATAATAATCATTACAATCATCATCATCTTGATCATCATCATCATCATCATCATCATCATCATCATCATAACCATCATCACCATGATAATGATCATCAATGATATTATGATTATGATTTTAATGAAAAGAATAATAATAACAGCAACAATAACAATTCTTTAAAGTAGAGTCGTGCACAAGTGCAGGAGTCAGTGAAATATTTCTTCAAAGGTTACTAGCAATATACCTGAATTCATAAAATATTTACGCCAGTGCTGCATGAGAGAGTATCACCAACTGGATGTGCTACCAGCAGCAGTCACAATATTGTTAATAATAAATATGGTGCTAATTAAATGTAATAATTTTCTAGTGAGATACAATAGAAAATTGTCTAACTGCAGTCTGTATTGAAAACTATCAAAGAGGACATGAAAGCTTGTTTTATAAAATTTGAGATAAAAATTATCGGTTTGAAAATGTCGAAAATCTAAAATGGGGGTGTTACACATTTGTTATTTTTGTGCATCTCAGAGTTGGAAAAGATCATGCATGTCTGTTAAGAATGATTGATGTGTAGCATATTTCAGCAGAGAGTGATAGTACTGCTCCCGGTGAGATACTTTCACTTTGATCAAGGTTGTGACTTCAGGGAAGGTGCAGACACATTCTTGACTGTTTGACGTCTGCTGCAGGATGGAATCAGCTCCTATCATGGAAGGGTGGTTTAGGAAAGATAAATTTAATTGATTTATGTATTTCAGAGCCTAAATTTTACTTTGATCGGAAAGAGTATCATGTTGATGAAAGAGTTGGTTCCCTGGAGGTGAAAGTGTGGAAGACGGGTACGGACCTTAGCAGGCCCTCAAGTGTTACAGTCAGATCCAGAAAAGCAGAACCAATGTCTGCAGAAGGTATCAAATTAACATCAGATACAAATTATCAGTTACAGGTGAACAGAGAAGGTTATAATTGTTGAAACACCATTAATTTTGTTCATGAGAATTTTGACATGCCCCCATTTAAAAAATTGGCAAGTACAGGTGGGAGGGGGGCTATTTATTATTTAAGTAAAATTAAATTAAGATTCAAGGTTTCTGCAGTTTTTAATATAATTATGTAATTAAAGAAAACATGTTAGATCTTTTTATTTTTTAGCTGCAGTAGATTACATACCAGTGGTCAGGATATTAGACTTTGCCCCTGGGGAGATGACGAAAACCCTGAGTGTCACCATCTTAGACGATCTGGGTCATCCCATTTTGGAAGGAACAGAAACGTTCGAGCTTCACCTCAGAATGCCTGTCGGAGGGTCCATGGGCGAGCCAAGCGTAGCCAGTGTTTCCATAAACGATTCCCTGTCTGATTGTAAGTTTCAGGGCATGTAATTTATATGATTTTGAAGTACTTCTGTGTGGAAAGTAGCATGGTCTTTTTTGCAGAGTTGAAGAAGGTAGAGCAATATTGACATTTCACAAAAACACAATTTTGAGCATTTCTGCAATCTCAAGCATTCAGTATTGTAAATGAAGACTCAAAACTATTCTCAAACTTCTGATTGGTCAGTATTATAAATATGAAGACATTTTAGCCAATCAGAATTGAGGCACCTCAGCTGAACCAGCAATTTCACTTAAATAATAAATGTTAAAGTGAATGTTTAGCAATGGGAAAGTGGATTTTAAATAATTAGATTTACTGATTTTAAACTCCTACAAGACACTCATATTTAGAAACAAGATACAAGTAGACTCTTAGAAAGTCATCCAGTAAATGCAAACAAGTTAAAGAAATATTTAAGTGACAGTTTTTCATGGTAACCTCTCAATTGTTTGTAAATTGTGAATTGGATACTTCCATTTTCTTGCAGTATTGTGTGATGCCAGTGTAGGTACACCTATAGAGCATTTACTGAATTTGCGAATTACTTAAAACATAGAGAAAGTTGTAAATTAAATAGATGAGAAAATAATGATGTACGGAGCATACAAATTACTGCAGCAAATCCTCACTGGTATAAGTCAGGGACAAAATTGTAATTAATATTGATACATTGTGTTTCTTATGCCAGAATATCTACGTCTTTGTCTGGCAGTCCGTCTTTTATTGGAACAGTTTATTGAAAATAAGAATTGACAAAGTGATAAAAGCACTCGTGAATGAACAGAGCAGAATATAAATGTTATTGCTTGGTTTGCTTTTGGGTTCCAAGACAGACGTGTGTTATTACACATCCCTACAAAAGTTTGGAGGCAGGTTCATCATTTCCAGATAAAAAAGGAAATATAATTGTCATTTAATACATCTGCAATGAATGTTTTTTTTTGTATGTGAAAGTATTGCTTTAATTTGAGGGCTTTAATGTGTTAAGTTGGCCTGCAATCTGAATTTGCAAAGAATTGGGTTGGTTTGCTAGCCAACATTGTGATGGCTGTTCATGGCAACACTTTGCGTTAGCCCAAAGTTTTAGATTTGAATGGTTCAGAGCATAGATGTGCTGTGCGTATTTCTGTGGATCATAAATATCACTATATCAACCTGTGTAAAGCAAATAAAGTATCATTCACCTCATCATTTATGTGTAAAAAAAACCCCACCATCTTTCATCATTTTAAAAATGTTTCAGATGAATCACTATAAAAGGTTATTTCGAAAATGATGAGTGAAATCTAGAAGTTTACATGACTTTGTATCTAAGTAAGGATACAATTCTGGTCACTAACCTTTTGAAAGGAGTGTTGGGCAGTTGAAGACTTGAATTAATTCTGACATTTCTCAGTGCTGTAAAAAGGCAATAGATATTAATGGTTTGGAAGAAGAAAGTTAGCTACCTATAATCTAACTTAACATTACAAATCTTCGAAAACAGACTACCATTAGACCTTTGATTTACTGTGCCTGTTACATTATGACTTTTTTTTTAACATGATGTGATGTCGTAAGTATGTGATATAATGTATCGTCTCTTTTTTTACAGTACCGAAGATGGAGTTTGCTGATGCTGAATATGAAGTATTAGAGAGTGAGGATGAGGTGGTTGCCATGGTAATGAGGTCAGGTGACATTAGCAAAGAATCTCGTGTTAGATGTTACACAAGACAGGCGTCAGCACAGGTTGATATAGACTACATAGAAAGACCTGACACTAACGTATCTTTTGTTGTGTTCAAGCCAGGTGGGTTGTGTAGACTTTTGAAAAGATTCCAACGTACAAGATGCAATAAAATATGAAAGAAAATTCTTCAGCATTAAAGACTTACATCTAGCAGATTTGTTTATTAGAAACCTAGCCTTATGTGGCTTTCCAGGATGAGCTTTTAAAATGGATAAATAAATAAAATTGTCAAAGACGAAACATTTTGATTAAAATGCCCCATTTTACCTCAATGAATCCATTAGAGCCAATGTTGATGAAACTATGCACATCCACCCATTAATTGTACAACTCAACAACAATCTATTCAAAGAATTTCATTCCATGCGAACTCTGGTTGTTATGGCACAAGCCACAAGGCTTAAACCGCTTAGATATTTAGCCGTAGCATTGTGCAAGCTGAACCTTTTCAAGATTAAGTTATAATTTTGCCCTAGATTCTATTATTTATGTTTTGGGGGTTATTTAGTTTGGCATCAGGCTTATATGGAAATTCCTTTAAAAATTCTTCTCTCTGAAACTATAGGCCTTGTTTAGTTAGATATATTGGCTGTAGCAGGTCTAGGACCCCCCCCAAGATTATTTAAATGGACCCCCCCCCAGTTAAGCAAAATATTTAATAAAATGAGTTTGATTTTTAGTTGGTGTTTGTGTTAAGGCTTGATTGATTTAGTTTTGCCTCTCTTTTTAAGTTCCCATGTTCAGAAAAAAATGACCATGCTCTGTGTTGGTACAGTTTCTGATAATAGTAATAAAAAGTATTCTTTCTTTTGTTCAGGTGAAAGAGAAGCTGAGTGCAGGGTGAAAATTATAAATGATAGACAGCATGAAAAGGAAGAGAGTTTCCGCCTTGTTCTTGGCACACCTGATGGAATGATGTCAGGGGGAGCCACTCTAGGCGGACAAATGACGACCAAGATCGTGATTATTGACCCAGAAGACAGTATGTATCATTTTACTATGAAGGTTACTGTTCACCCGTGCAGTTTTGTCTGAGAAAGTGAATTTATTGCAGAGGGTATAGTTTAGACTCTCTTCAATAATGTAAGGTTTAAAGCATTCTATCAGTAAATATTGTCAATCAAGAGTAAGTGGACTTTACACTGTTGTATCGACGCCCATTTGGTATTGAAATCAGCAAAAGCAGTTGATATGGCAACCATAAGTAGACCTTTTATCTATAAATCTGTTAGGATATTCAGTTTCTTAGCATGAACATTTTTGTACAGAATACACATTTTCTACTTCAACTGCTATTTTAAACATTTTGTTTGCTTCTATTAAAGGTCCAGTTATAAAGTTTGACCGGAATCAGTACACTGTGAATGAGCCAATTATTAAGGGTGACGTGAACGTTCTGCGGGTTCCTGTGATACGCCTCGGTGACACATCGGGAACGTCAGAAGTCAGGGTATCCACGAAGTCGGGAAGTGCAAGTGCAGGCAGAGATTTTAATGCATATTCCAGATGTAAGAATCCTTTTGTGGTACACTGATGTGGTTTGAAACTACACTGATTGGCTTTCATGTTCAAGATTACATTAGGTTTAACTTTTGATACAGCGTTTTTTCCACTCGAAGCATATCACAGGTTTTTATTGTTATTTATAGGGTTTAAAAAATTGCTAACAACTTTTTTTGTTTGGAAAAGGTTATGAAAAGCTAGGTAAAAGTTCGAACAAATCTTTACTCCTCAAGCAATCACAGATCTTTGGGTTTTGATTGGTCAGATTTGAAATTTAGTTCACATCTAGCCAATCAGAATCCAGATATTTTCGACAGGTCTCGGATCCAAACGTGATAACTTATTTTCATTGTTTCTTTACAGTGTTGAGATTTGAGCCGGGTGTACAGCAGATGTTTGCAGAGATTGAAATAAACTATGACGGGGAGAGTGAGAATAGTGAGAGTTTCTCGATACATCTGTCACAAGACCGCAACATGATCGCAGAAGTACATGTATGTAAATTTTGATGCAATCAGTCTAATAATGTATATCTTTGATAAGTTGTGGGTAACAGAAGGTTGTAGGCTTTACCTAGAGACTGCTGTTGTCCTTGACCTAGTAGTGGGGACCAGTGATGTTAAATCATCATTGTTTTGAGCCGGAAACCAACAAGTGCCAATTCGTCATTCTGTAGAAATGATGCACACTACCTCCTTGGTCGAATGGTTAGAGTTGCTACCTTGAAACTTGAAATCACTGTAACATATCATAGATTGAGAATCATGGGTTCTGGCTCTGCTACCGACCATGTCTCTTTTTGCGAGAAAGTCGGCAATCTCTTAAAGGGGATAGGAGTCTAGTACCGGTTTTTCCCAGATGGTTACTTAAACTGAGTTTCATTTAATATCACACATTAAGACATAATTATTATAAACTATTTGTTGACTATTTACAGCATAACAGTCGTGCCACGGTATATATAGAAGAGAACAGCAAATTTGTTGATGTCGTATTCCCCGTGCCGCCACTGGTTGTTTCACTTCGAGATCTAGATAGAGTTAACAGGGCCATGAACTTGAAACCTGTCAATGGATACTCTCTTGTCTGTATCTCAGTAAGTTCTTATTCTGTTTCGTCAATGTCAGTTAGAATATATTACAGTTTCTAATATTGTAAGTTTTGAGTCCATATCTGATTTTATAAGTTTATAATTAGTTTGTACCTCAGTAAGTTTATATTCAACTTTTGATATTCAGTTTTTATTCAGTCGGATTTTTACCACAAAGCTGTGGAATCTATATTGAACTTGGCTTAACTTCTTATTCAACATTATTTTCACAGTGATATGAACACAGTCATGTAATAGAATTTGATTGCACTCAACATACAATTTTCTCTTTTCTGGTCCAATAATGTTTTATGTTATGAAAAAATGCAGAGCTATAAATGCCAGAGGTTTATATTACTTATAGCTACAAACTGTTTATAGCCTTGCAGCCCAAAGCATCCCAAATACCCAGAAGTTAGACAGATGTGTTCAGACATTGATGACACGCTGACAAAGTTCCGTTGGCAAGTCGGACTACCTGAAGATGACAACGGTGTCGCCGGAAATTTGAGAGATCTCGAGACAAACACAGTGTTTACATCAACTCGTCGCATTACGCTCGACAGTATTTATTTTACCGGAGGTAGGACTTTGTCTTGAGTCTATGTATCTTAACTTAAAATTGTATGGAAGTTCATCATTAACTGTAGCCTTTGATATGATAATAATTATGTGTTTTTTGTACATGCATATAAATTGGTATTTCCATACTTTCTTGCATTTGCTTATGTTCTAAGGTGGTATCAAAATTGTACAAGTTGTGATAAGAAATAGTGAATGCATAAAATCATGTGTAAAACATGTACAAAAAAGGTTGGTTTGGCAAATTATGTTCATTCATACTCAATATTTTAATAAAAGGGTATTTCTTGTTATCAGAACAGATTTCCTTTGAGATTTTCATTTTGTTTTATAGGCAGCAGATTACGGTGCTTTGCGAGAGCTGTGAATGAGGGTGGGGAACCAGGGAGGGAAGTAGGAAGTCCGGTCGTTACCGTGGATACAGAAGGAGGAATGTGCCCTCCACGCTCGCTAGGAACTGTAGGCGCTGCACCGTTCACTGCAAAGCTGTGGTATACAGGTGCGTAAATTGACAAAAAAACATTGTTATTCTTGCTGACTGTGATCAAACATGAAATAGCAGGTTGGGAATTCTGATTTATATGCCAGATTAATTTTACATCTTTTGTCTACCATGGAGTTGTGATGCAGAGTTGTGACATTGATTGACAGGCTGTCTGTAGACATTTATCTTCTTGTTTTATTGTGTTGGGAAATAGTTTATTTCTGTTACAGACAAACACTTTGTCTTCTGTTAAAGACATTTTACAGACAGTTACTGCATCACTGAATACTGCTTAATCATTTTAAGAGAATCAAATAATTCCGGAAACAACGACAAAAAACCTTGTAATTTCTTTAAACTTTAAGAGAAAGTTCAACCTGTTGGTTTTTATTTGTGTAATTTATAGAATGTTTGTCTCTTAAACATGTGTTTGTGGTGTCTTTTGTTTATAATCACATTCTCTCGTGTAATAGAATGAATTAAGAGATATTGCGAGGTTTGTATAAATGTATTAAGTTGTCGGTAAACGTTATCAAAGCCAGACAGACTTGCATGTCGTAGAATGAACTCAAAGTATGTGAAAAGGCAGTAGACAAGGTGCACACTGCAGCTTGTATATAACTATATAAATCAACGCTTTGCTAAGTGCAAAGTAAAGGGCAACACATACATAATGTTGACACAACACAAAACTCTGAACGAACACACATTTTAAACTTATTAAAATCTCCAATTAGCAACATTTCAAGTAAGTGACTTCCAAAGCAACTACCGAAAAATGTAACCCTCTATTGGTTGTCCAGTTATATTCCTTACCTGTGCAATGGTAAGAATATGCTGCCATGATATATTTCATTTTGTTTTTTCTGAACCTTTACCTGCTTCTAATTTTAATTGTTTTGCCATGACATTGTTACTAGTGGATGCTGTGCTTGATCCTGTGTTTAAGGGGTATTTTTGTTATTCACATTTGTAGGTGAGAACCTAACTCTAATTGAAACAGTTTAGGCTTAGTGGCATATCTTAAATATTTGTATAGGTCCAGATGATGAGGAACACCCGAACACCATCCGTCTGACCGTCCAGATTCCACACACGGACGGTTTGCTTCCTACCTTATCAACGAGGAGATTGTCAAATTTCCAGTACGCGTTGAGCAAAGATGCCTACCGATTGGAACATCAGTGCTCGAACCTTCTCGATATTGACGAGAGGACAACGAAATACGGCTTCATTACAAACGGAACTAGAAAATCAAAGTATATTTATGATTCGGAACCATATGAGCTGGATGAACAATTACGACCCAAGTCGACTCTCCGATTTTACAAGTAATATTTTTATAGAGTTATTTGCTTAGTTATAATGCTAGAAATGTTAATGTCTTACAAGCAAACAAGTGCAGGCCCTTCACATGATTAATTAGTACACTTAAATTGTGATTTACCATTCTCTATTATTATGAGACTTGAGAAATGCTTCAAATGGAAACATATGTACATAGTTAATGTAAATGCTTTGTAAATTACTGGCAGACATTGTATTTGATTAAAGCTACTTGAAGAATAATGCCAAATTCATTTTATTTGGAAACTTGTTGTAATGTACAATGCATCAATTAGTAGACATAATATTTATGAAGTGTGTGAAACAGTCTGTAAGAGCTAAATGATGTTATGTTTTATACAGCACTTCTAACCAAAAGTCTTTAAAGTTAAGGTCTAGAAACCATGAAGTTATACTGTGACTGGAAAGATTATTATAAGAATTCAAGGGTTGGTCATCAAATTGTTGTATCTGCATATAAACAAAGAAGCAGATACAATAGTTTGATGATCAACCCTTGAAATTAAACTCTGACGATGTTTGAATTAGATACTCGATCAATGACCAGTGTAGACCTTGATGAGCTTACACATTCTGGTAGTCTATCTCTGGTCTACACTGTATGTTTTTCAGTTGATTTTTTTTTAAATTGAGCACCCTGAAATCAGTAAAATGTCCTGGTTGAATTAAAGATTGACTTTAGAAACTTAGCAGTGTAGCGGGCTGACTGTCTTACTGCTTAGCAAGACTTCAAAGGGAATATTGATATAACATCATCACTTCAAGGATGTAACTGATGCCTTATTTAGTATATATCAGCCATTGTATATTTAGTACATATCAGCCATTATTTAGTACATATCAGCCATTCTATATTTAGTACATATCAGCCATTCCATATTTAGTGCATATCAGCCATTCCATATTTAGTACATATCAGCCATTCTATATTTAGTACAAATTAGCCATTCTATATTTAGTACATATCAGCCATTCTGTATTTAGTACAATGTGAGCTGTGTATTTCAGGAACCTTGACCTTGAATCATGTGTATGGACATTTGAGTCGTATTTTGATATGTCAGAACTTGTGAGCCCCTGTAAGGCTGTGGTACAGACAGACTCCCAGGTAAGAACTTGCTGTATACCCTGTACTGCTTGCTTACCTCATCAGCTTGTTTGTTGTTTGTGTATTTAAAATCTTTAGATTTCCTTAAAATGACCTTGATTAATAACAGCCAGTGATGGAACGTCAATGACCAGTGAAATGGCAGATCTTGACATAGCTATAAAAGAATATTAATCACATTTTCTTCCCAGAGCAAGTTAAGCAGAGTAGTTTCCCTTTAATATTTCAATAGGTGAAATAAACCCAGCAACATCAGTTTAGGAGAGGGTTGGAAGTTGAGACAGAATGTGAATTGGGGGCTCAAGAAATATTCTGATACTAAACTCATTATGTGTATTTAGTTTATACTAATTAATTTATTCTTGATTGTGAAACAAGTTCTTACAACTTATATTAATCACTCTCGAGACTCTCAACCTCGTAGAGAGAGAGGCAATGTGGAATTATTTGTCTTGCCTAAAGACACTACCGGAGATGGTAGGGATTGAACTGGGGGCCCTTCGATCCTGAGGCGAATGCACTACCACTGCGCCACGGCAGCTCCACCGTGTATTTAGATTTGTAGAGTACAAGTATCCCCTTAACATATGCCTGATAGATGTTGATTGCAAACATGTTATAAATATAGGTTTCTAACATGAAAATGAAATGTACTGTATAAAAATGACCTTGTTTGATATTTAAAGCTTAAAGATTGAAAACTTTTACTTCATTAACATAAAAATTTTGCAAAATGCGTGCTACAAAAATATGCCAATACAGTATCATAAAAGATGTGTGATAAGTGAAAGCTTGCTAATGTTTCTGCCTTTAATGATCTGTGGTATTCTTAAAGTGGTAGCGGTTTTATATGCACCTGATTTTTTCTTAAATGCATTTCACTTTTTAGCTGACTTGAGCATATATAGTACTCAGAGAGTTAGCTATTGTGACCACTCATTGTCCTGTGTGCAGTGCATACAGTAATATATGCATCTGTCTACCGTTTCCTTCAAACATTCACCCTTTAACCAATGTTTGGAACTTGTAGAAATTTTGCATGGATGTGACCTTAGATAGACATTAGATTCTATGAAAACTGTTTAAAGAATAACATTCCATGTATCACCATGGTTACCATTGCAATAGGAAGGAAAAGCTTGAAAAAGCTAATATTTTTAACAACTTACTGCATTTCCATCAAATGATCCCAAGATCACCCTCTACCCACATGACCAAGATCACCCTCTACCCATCAAATGATCCCAAGATCACTCTCTACTAATATTATGGGGTTGAGTCAATTTCCATTACATGTATGTAGGGAAAACTTCTCATGAATGAATTATCAAATTTCTGTGATTGATTCTATAACTTGTTCTAAAATGAAATCATGTCTGCCTCAAAATTTTGACATTCTCCAAGGAGTGGGGGCAAGGCTGCTTGGATACTTGTGTCTATAGGAGTTGGAACATAGGTGAGCGATATAGGGCCATTGTGACCTTCTTGTTTCACATTTGGGGTGCAGACTTAGAATTGGTTTTATATTTATTTTTCAGTTAGATAACAGTAACACAACCGAAGTTTGTGAACTCTTTTTATTACCCTTTGTTGTTATGCATGCATAGCTAACATGGAAGAAAATCTTTTAATATATCCAAAATCTGTATGTCAATGCTTCTCATAAAGGGCTAAAGGGGCCACTATAACATATTCCATATGGCAAGTAAAATTTTTACAGAGCAAAGAAGTGATCTACTTCATTTTAGAGAGTCAAATATAGCTGCTGAACATTTACTGGCATTAATGTGTGTGCCTAATTTGGACCTTCTTTTGCCCTTTCTTGAGAAACATTGATGCCATTTTGATTTTGATTTCTGCAACTATACAGAAAGAAACGTTAAGGTAGCTGTAAACTGAAGCTGAAATCATATATGCCATACTATTCTAAGGTTTATTACTTTTATTTTAGGTACAAAATGTATATTAACATATACACTTTAGGAAGGTTGACTTTTATTTACCTGATAAAAAAGTTATAAAATTTTGGAGAGTTTGGCAATGTGTGATTACATCTTAGTTTAATTAGCTAGTTTAATTGACAAAAAGACCAAACTTCCCTTCTCCTTTTAGCATGCATGAAGATACATGTACATGGACACACATTGTGACTAAATTGAGACAAAAATTTGCTGTTCATTTGTTGTTGTTGTTTGAAAAAAAATGGAAAAAAAGAGACAAAAAATCTATAAAGTGAAACATTTTAAAATTTACAAGTGTTAGAAATAATCGGTAGAGCTCAACTTAAGCTTGAAAATTTAAATGTGTGTCCATGTTCCTTATATTCCAGTAGTCGTATACTTTCACTTAGTTTGCATGTTTACCTATAAGTAAACCATCTTCTTTCAGTAAAACAAATTGTTAGCAGATGATGTAATGACCTCGGATGTTTTAATACATTTTCTCAAATCTAGCGATTTGTGGTTGCAAACCACTAAACCCCATATATACTGTATCCCATTAAATAAGACCAAACTAATTAATGGAGGTTTTACTTATCAATATACCAACATATTTTAGAAAAAAAGTATTATAACTCAACATCATTTGAAGGAACAGTTTTCAGTTTGCAAAATATAGCAAGGAAACTAGGGTTGACTCATGTTTTCCGTAGAGAGATTTTGTCCGCCTCTATGGTCATGTGGTTAGAGTCGCTGACTTGAAATCACTGTAACCTTTCAATGATTGAGAGTCATGGGTTCGAGCCATGCTTCCAGCCATGTCCCTTTATCTGAGAAAGTTGGCAGTTTCTTATGGAGGGTAGGGTTCTAGTACTGGTTCTTCTCAGGAATGATGATTAGGTTAACTGCCCGCCTGTTTAAAATGACTGAAATACGGTTGCAACAGGCATTAAACTCCAACAAACAAACAACTCTGGAGATATTTGTCTTCATGCTCAATAGGAAATAATGCTTCAAGCTGTTAAGTGAAGAGTTTGTCAATAGTCTGTCTATAATGCTATGTCTTTCTTTGGAAATGGAAGCAAAATGTTGAAGATCTGCAATGAAATGTAGAAAATAGCTTTGTCTATGCTACCTTTATTGAAAAAGATTTGGTTGTCTAACGCCTACCATTATTTGACCAGCAGACGCAGAGTGTGCTGTTTTGTAGTGGGTTAGGTCTGTTGTCGATCCATTTCTTTTACACACATTCTGTTGCTTAAATAAGAGTGCATTAAATTAGGTTTTTCTTATTTTGAAACAGTTAGTTATGCTACTTTGCAGTGTGGCTGTGTATATTGTTGAAGTACCAAGTGCTGCAACATCTTATGTTACACACTGATTCTGCTTGAAACAAAGATTGTGCTTTATTTTTTGCATTTATGTCGAAATAACTTTTGTGGAGATTATGTGTAATTATGTAATTTACAATCAGTTTTTAATGGATAATAAAAAAATTTAAAAAAAAGATATCTACAATTTTTATTGGACAGCTTTTATTACAAATTTGTTATCAATGTTTTGTTTTAACTGTAATTTTATTTCTATCTCACATAAAGCACCAGATTTTCCAAATTTGCTTATACTGTATTAAGTGTTGTTGTTGTTTTTTCAGGTTTTAAACATCAAGCAGTCGTACATTTCCCTAAGAGTGCCGTTATACGTGTCGTATGTGTACTTCTCACCACAGTTGTCCTCCAGATGGCGTAACTTTGACCTCAACACAGAGCTCAGACTGAAGTTCGTCTATAACACAGCTATCCTGTGGCAGGAAGGGATCAGTACCCTACAAGAAGATAAGGGTGTACAAGGTTAACTCCCTCTAAATTGTTTGCAACCTTTTTGGCAAAAGATTTCAGGTTTACTGTTTGTGTGATAGAATCATGCCATTTTATGAATTCAGTAGTGAATGTATATATATTATGAGTGATGAAAAACCGCCATTTCATAGTTTCAGTTTGAAGACTAAAATCTGCCATTCCATAGTTTGAGAGGTACAGTAAACTCCGTTTATAGGACCGTAAGCGTGTTCCCCCCCTTATTGCGATTTCCTATAAAGAAAGAATATAAATAGGGCAGAGAAAATTGGTTTCTTATATTCGGATTTTCGCTATATCTGAAGTCGTTTTATACGGAGTTTACTGTAACAAGATGCCTGTATTATAAAATGTTATTGCATAAGTTAAAGTGTTGAAAGACTACCACTTTTGTATTTTTAGTCCTGGAAATGTTTTACTAACATCCTCAAAGACCCTCTTATATTTTAAATAACATATTGATTTGTTTGTTTACAGGTCGTCTGTACCCCACCAGTATGAGGATACAAGATGACGGTAAACTGGTCGTCACTTTCCGCACGGAGGCTAACTTTAGGGGCCAGTTCATTCCACATCATAGGGGTAACAATTTCTTATAGTTTTGACATGCTTTTAAAACTGTGATAAACTATACAGAGATGTTCAGAAGTCTGTGTTTACCAAATGCATGGATTTTTCTTTCACTTTTTCAGAAAGTATCTCGCGGGATGTGTTGGTTAATAATAATGATAATAATAATAATAATCTTTATTTATAGAAGGTAACTCATTAAGTATATATGTTTAAAACAAAACTTATCTAACATAAGGCCTTCTTACAAAGTACATATATGATTTTTTGATATAAAATTTACACTGCATCTTTATCATTAAGGGATGGGTAGGTGGTAATATAACTTGAATTTTTTTCAGGAACAAATAAATTTTCCTCTGTACTATTGGCACGGCAACCAGATCTTGGATTCACCTTGGACTTGATACGTAGTGATTCAACTTATGATAAACCAGAACAGTTGTGGAAATTTGTGTCAAATAAGGCAGTAAGTTTTCACTAACATTGCTTAAACCTCTGACAGGGTCCTTTTTTTGTTTGTTTGTATACGTGCTTATTAAGTCCACCACCCACGGGCGTGGTATATATGTGGTACGACCCGTTCTGACAGGGTCCGTCATAGTTGCCTGATATTTAACCTGTGACCTTCAACATTATTTATATTTAAGTTAAACTGCAAGAAAATACATAAATGGACAGGAAAAGCTGTCAGAATATAAAAGTGGCAGCTTGAAGCTGGTGACTGTTTTATACATGTATATTGATATAATAATGGTCAGTTGGTATACATTACTACTGGCTGCTCAAGACAGGGAGTCGCTCAATTCTTATGACCACAATTGCAGGTTCATCAGTAGTATGTAAAATATTAGTCTTTAATTCAAATTTTCGGCAATACTGCCTTTTTCAAGAAATTTGTCTGCACTTTTTAAATTTACATGTTGACCATCTTCATGACAAGCTTAGAAATGAAAAGACAACATTGTATTGCCGAAAATTTGAATTAAAGAGTTGTTGTAAATAGAAAACGTCATTCCTGAGGATGAAGATGTAAAATATTATTGCTGAAACTTTACAGTCATAAAGCGTTCAGCGCAAAATGGCCATAACTTTTCATATAATTATTCTTTCATATATCTTAGATAAGTTACCACAGTATTGCATTTTACACAAAAGACTTCAAATACCTATTCGCATTACCTGTCATATACAGATTGAATTAATTTTTTATTCACAGCTTCAAGACTTCTCTGGTGACTATGAGATACGCCTCATACCTTGTTACGCGACCTCCACCCAGCGTTACTCCTTACCATTGGAGTGTTCTCCAGGTGACCTTATGACCTTTGACCTTCCAGTCAGATTCCAGCAAGTGAGTGACCCAGTACCAACCAAATTCAGTCTGAATACAGAGTTCTATCTCGTACGTAAGAAGGATCTCTGGTTATCCGACAGTCTCCAGGGATTAGCTCTACGAGAGGAGGACACGGCATTTGCACCAGGTAAACAAATATCTAGTCCTGAACATTCTAAATTTCTTAAATGGACTCGTCCATATCTCAATTTGGATTGTACCATTTATTGGTTATAGAGATGATCAACAAAAATCATTGACTATATATGCTTCAGACAGACCAGAAAACATTGATTTCTAACAAAATATTAAGACTGTACATATATTTTCTCTTCTGTGCAGTCCTGGATGGATGTGTTGTCCAGGTAAACCCCAAAAATAACCTCAGGTTTTTTATATAAAGAGATAATGATTTTGTGTCTCGTCTTTCAGGAGATACTATTTATGGGAGAGTGAATGTTGATCCAGTCCAGTCGCTAGGCAGCCAGTTCCTTCTCGACATAGAGAAAGTGTTCTTGTGTTCCGGAAAAGATGGTTACATTCCAAGATACAATCCCGACAGTAAAGAGTACGGATGTGTTGGAGATTCGGAAAATCTTGACACTGTGTACAGAATTATTGTACGTATTTTAATACATGCTTCACAAAATTAATGTACATGTACTGTAATGGTGTTATATTTAAAATGCAACTTAGCATATAGGGTCTGTAAGTTTGAATCCCATAAGTCGGAATACAGTCAAATCTGTGTTAAGTGACCACACTGGGCAGCTAAAATTGTGGCTCTTTACAGACAGGTGGTATTTGCTATGATCTTAAATTACAAGGGAGGAATTTAAAGTGGTTGCATATGTCAAGTTGTTTAACTGAGGTGGTCACAAGGGCAGGGTTGACTGTATTATCCATATGATATTTCTAGACATATGATCATTGGAGACCATTCTATACAATAAAAGAGACATTCCTGTGAAAACATGCTGTAATTTTACTGATGGACGAAAATAGAAAATATGAAATTGTACCATTTGCGATACTCTTATCAGACGTCTTTTTCTACAGGACGCTGATGCTCCATACACTGTGGATACAAGTATAAAGGGTGTGCCATTCAATGCTATACCTGCCAGTGAGGATAATAGGGCCGTAGAACTGGTAACCCAGTCTGGAGCTGATGGGTTTTCATTTGATTCCAAGCCTTTGTTTGAGGTATGTTTTAATCCTTACTAGGTGGATGTAGAAATAATTAGTGAATTTAGACAAGTTTTGTAACTCTGCTTAGCTTTCTGAGGAGTTACTGCCCCTTTAGATTAAAAAAAAAGATCTGACAAGAATTGCTTTAAACTTCTAAAGGACGACTGTTGAAGTGTACATTTGTACATTTGGAGTGTTGAATGGTAGAAAAATCATTGTTATTTTGAGTTAATCATTGTTTTCGAGCTGACTTTTATTAGATTTGAATGGAAAAAGCCATCATTCTGTGTTATCTTTTATGTATTTTATGATCAGGCTGAGAAAGGAAAACAGTGGTTCCTACACACCATCTATGCGATACGATCCAGACGTAGTCAGAAGTCAAAGAGGGACGTAGATGACGTGATATTACACAGTGTAGTAGAACGGTCAATATCCGATGTATCAGGTGTTGGCGATGGTGAAAAAGGCACAAACATGGCTCCATTAATTCTTAACTTGAACGGGAAATCTGTAACTGATGAAACATACCAGACGGACAAAATTTCTGAGAGCGATGGAGGACAGACGCCGCTTTTAGCGGTGTTAATTGGTGTGGGAATATTACTGCTGATTGGAATATTCATTCTTGTGATATTTATACGTCATCGGCGAAAACGGACTTCGCCGCCCCCCACGCCATCAGGAACAATAACTGTGATGTCAACTCAGACAGGTCAAACTCGTGTTATATCAAATGCTCATATATTTAAGAAAAATGATCTTTCGGAAGTATAACAGTACTGTAAGCAGATAATATGCAATAACCAAAATTGTCAGTTATCTTTTTAATTTATTGGATGGTGAAAATATGTGATAAACTTTACCTGTGTGTTCTAATTAAAGAATTTATAATACTTTAAAGACAAGCAAAGATTCTATGAAAATGTGTGAAGTTATCCCCCTTACAATTGAAGGGAGATAATTGATCTGAAAAAAATTAATAGATTCATATTAAAATACATTGCAAATCAAGGAAAGAAAGTTGTAGAATAGAATGTCAACTGTTGACTGGGGTTAATATCGTATTTTGAATCAGGGTAGGTTCTTTAACTAGAATATCATCAGATTACCTGTGATTGGTGCAAAATACTCATGATTGGGGATCATTTTTCATAGACTGCATACATTTCTTCATTATTTGTACATAGTTTTTATTCACTAATGGTTAACATGTTAAAATTTTCCATAATTATGTTATTGTTCAGAGGTCCTGTATTCTGTATATCATAGGCTCTATTTTGTGTCTTAATATCATTCATATTGTTAATGATCGTGAAAGGTTAAGGTTAGGCTTTTCACTTGCAAAGACATCTTGAACCCAGACACTCGTTAGTCATTAGTTTATGAAATGTAGATACGGTACCGTAAGACTTGAAATGTCTGGTTGGAGTGAAAAACTTACGAATTTTGATTTGTGAAGAACATGGCAGGAAAACAGTGTTTTATTCATAATTCAGAAAACAGAAAGAAGGATAAATATAGATATTGACGTTGCTATACATGTATATAATTTTGGAAAATCCACAATCTATTTATAGATTGGTTAATATACCCACCTCTGGATGTCGATGTTGCTTTACCGGGTCGTACCGCTTTAAGCCTCGAACAAGGACGGTGGACCCAAAAAGCATATATACAAACAAATCTATGTTGCTTTTGATTTCATACTGTTGTATCATTAGTAAGATTTCATTATCCTTGTTACTTATATAATTACACTTGTAGCCACATTTATAAAAGAGAAATATTCTGATTAAAAGATCTGTATGTTACTTAAAGAGTAGAAATTATTGTAGAAGATAAAAGTTATATGATATATTGTACAAGTAGATTGGCTAGCGACTGCAACCTTACATCAGTCTGTATAGTTTCTGTATTGTTGAAATGTAGCTCATCATAGAAAATAGATATTATGCAGTACAATTATACAGTGTTAATATATTATTCTGTATGTTTTATCATAAAAGACAATGTAAGAACGTAAGCCAGTTAATACTGATTTTAGTGCAATACTTTTGTTTTTTGTATAAATTTTACATTTTGTAAGATTTTAAATGTCAAATATCCAGCTACTGTGTAAACCAGGTGTTGTTTGTGTACAATCAATTTTTTTTGCTGTGTAAGCGGAAATGTTAATTTCAGAATTACGTGTCGATAAATATCTTTGCCAGAACATTACAAATAAAAATATTCTGTGTACATGTATAGATGTGGCGTTGATGTATTAGAATTTTAAAGGGCTTAACTCTTGTGTGTGGTGCCCATAGGGTCCGAGAGGGGCACATGAAATAATTCCAACCATTATGTTTTATATTGACAAACTGCAAAAGTTAGTTGTTGCTAAAATAGACTGGTTGACATTTTAGTTACTTAATGTGCTAAGTGGTATTGACAGCTGGAATGTTATCGTTCATGTTGACATAAAACAGTATAGTTGCACTTGATTTTGAGATCTTTAAAACAAGAATGGAGTTTTTACCTAGTCAGTGTAGATGTTACTATGTTGCTCAGTTTTAAACATACCAATTTTTATTTTTTGTTTTAGCCGAGTTGCTAAATATATGTTGGGTAGAATTATAGAATCTGTGAAGTCAGAAAGTAAATGATTGACCAATGAGCTATGAGGAATTACTGTGGTTCTTTGATTGGCCAGTTATCTGTATATACTATATAGGTACAGAATTCACAGGAAGTCTTTGTTAAAAAAAAAAAAATCTGTTTTCAAAATGATAGGATTTTTTCGGTGCTAAAGTGTGTTGCCTGTTGGAGACTCAAACCAGTGGTTGTAGGTTTGAAGGCTGGACATTCTTCATACAACATTTTACATAGCAACAGTGTCGGTGTTTCCATGGTGACTGTACATGCTTTGAGCTTTTAAGTATCAAGCTTTGCATAAAATTACCTTGGCAACATAGTTTTTCTGTATGTTTATTTAAGGTAACATTTATTTTCTGACTTTCACAAGATTTCTTTACACCATTGTGTTCATAGATTAGAATAAACTTTGTAAATGGACATTGATACATTTAGTGTGTTACATGAAAACATGATACATGTGAGTGGCTTTTTTTATTTATATTTATACTGCTGCAACATTTTTTTATAAATCTGTAATTCATGTTTTTCAAAAGAGTTACTTTCATAACAGTTTACCATGTTTCAAGAAACTTTTAGATTTGAACAATCTCCACCATTTGGTTTTGCAGAAAACTTTGCAATATTTTTTCTTCATGCTGTGTGGCGAAAAATTCATACATATTATTTTGATGTTTTGACAATAAGTTTTTTTGTGTGCTAGGATTTGGTAAAGGAGTTTTTAGCCATAGAGCAACAAATTTGACAGGAAAATCAGTCTTTAAAACATACTCGATGACAATACTTATTTTGTATAAAAGGGGTACCATAATATAGTGAGTTATAATTCCAGTGGTAATTCACATTTGTGTACAGGAAACATCTTTCCATTTTACTATCAAATAAATAAATAGATCTAATCAACACAAAACCATCTCTTGAGCCTACCTCAAAGACAAAGATAATAAATTTGAAAACATGCGTTATCATGCACATCATGCATTTTCACTGAGGATTTTAGATTTCCTTCAATGTAGGTGGCTTTACCTCAGTTTTTAGACTTTTCTCTTTTTTGTATGTTTGATTTTTTTCTGTTAGTTTGCTATCATTTTGTTATGCTGGGCTATAGTAGAAAGGAAGTGTTTAAATAAATTCAGCTGCATTGTTTTCATAGAAAATAAACTGGTAAATTGAAGTGCATAAGGAATGTTGGAAGCAGTCTTGTCTATATTTTGTTGTTTTATATCACATGTACTCCGTTAGCTGTCTTTGAAATCCTTTTGTAAATGTTAAAGTAAGTGCTACCAGTATGTCTGAATTAATTACTTGCAGTTGTGTAGTTTTCAAGATCAGGTGCTCAATATTTTGTGAAATTTTTTGTAATACCTATCCAGCCACCACTTGAATACACATCCACATCTTGTGATATCTTACTTGTGTTTTGAAAGCTCCACTTTGCCAAAGACAAAAATAATGTTTTCATGGCAGAACATTTTCTAAAATATTGAAGTGTTATTGTCTGGCATTGTATTGCACCAAGTGATCTGAACAATTGGAATGCAATTTTGAAGCAGGTTGTTTGTTATGCAATAAGTGTTGCCAGAAAACTTTTCTTTTAAATGAAAAAAAGATTAAAGGCTAATCTATGCTTTCAATTGAAGATTATAAACTGATTTCTGATTTATATCAAAGAAAAGATATGAAATGTCTCTGCTTTGAATAAAAAAAGAATGTACTGGTCTTGGCATTAAAGTAGAAAAGTTTTAGACAGGTCTTTGCTTTAAAGGGTTAAGCTCATCTCTGCTTTGAATTAAAGATTCTAGCCAGGTCTTTGCTTTGAATTAAAGGTTTTAAACAGGTCTTTGCTTTGAATTAAAGATTTTTGACAGGTCTTTGCTTTGAATTAAAGATTCTAGCCAGGTCTTTGCTTTGAATTAAAGATTCTAGCCAGGTCTTTGCTTTGAATTAAAGATTTTCGACAGGTCTTTGCTTTGAATTAAGTTCATCTTTGCTTTGAACTTAAGATTTTAGACAGGTCTTTGCTTTGAATTAAAGATTTTAAACAGGTCTATGCTTTAAGTTTAAGATTTTAGACAAGTGCTTTAAATTAAAGATGTTACACTATCCTCTGCTTTGAATTAAAGATGTTAAACTATCCTCTGTTGCTTTTAGACAGTCTTTAAATTAAAGATGTTAAACTATCCTCTGCTTTGAATTAAAGATGTTAAACTATCCTCTGCTTTGAATTAAAGGATGTGAGACTGGTCTCTGCCATGTGTTATATATTTTAGGCTGGTGTTTGCTTTGAATTTAAGATTTTAAATATGTCTCTGCTTTAAATCAAAGATTTTAGACAGGTGTTTGCTTTGAATTAAAGACTTGAGACCAGTTTCTGCTGTAAATTAAAGATATTTGAGAAATAATTTAGAATGCAAAGCCAGGATTACTTTGAATGGTGAGTCTGTTGCTTTATGTATATCCAGAATTGCCAAAGAAATGCCTGTATGCCTTCATGCACTTGCTTTATTATTCAGGTTCATAATAGATAATTCCATATATTACTTCATGTATATTGACAATAATAATGTGTTGTAAATAGTGCTTGTTAAATGATTGAATATTATGTGCAACTGGGATTTTGAGATTTTTATATACTATTTTTGTGTGTTACTTGTAAATATATGTATATTACAGTTCTTGCATTTCATTTGAGAAGTTGAAATTTGTGAGAGAAAAAAGACGAGAAGTCCCAGGTGAGATTAGGGTTCAAGCTGTTGCTAAGAAACAAATTGTACTTGGCAGCTTATATTGTTGCTAGGGAGTTAATGCTGAATGGGTAGCTGTAATTGTTGCTAAGAAATAAATCCTGTAAAGGGGGCTAAAGCTGTTGCTAAGGAGTTGGGTTTATCCATTAAAAATTGCAATATTGCTTCACAAGCCCTTTTTAGTTTTTGTGTATCTGCCATTACAGACTTTATTTATTTTATTATTTTGTATTGAAATGATGTGTGTGAAAATTAGATATTGGTTTTATGTATTTATTTCTGTTATGTGCCAAGAAATGAAAATTACTTGCCAGGGAGCACGTGTGTGTGAGTGCGTGTATGCAGATTTTATTTACTATCTGAAATGCCAAAATGCTAGTTATTTCTTGAAATGATGGACTATTAGTTAATGAATAAAATACAATTGGCAGAAACTATTTTGAGACAAGTATTTAATAAAGTAACTGGTTTGCTTACATGAATATAGGCAAACAATGTTAAGACACATATTTCTAACTTTCTAAAGAAAAGATTCTGTCTCCATCTCATTGAGGGACTGCTTAGGTATGTTCAAAGGTGTCCAATCTCAGATATATAATATATGAGGAAATGCTTTGAATCTCTCAACTAGGTCAGTCGCACGCACAGATCTCATTGGTCACAGCGATTGACCTACTTTTTGGCAACCAGTCAAATTCACTCTTTGGCTAAAACTGACTGGAAATTGCAGTCAGGTAAATCTTTTTTGGACTCAGAAAAATAACATTTTGCTAGGCATAGGCATGGTAGGAGACATGCCGAAGTCTCATCCAAGAATACAAGCTAATATAAATGCTCTCATGGACGGACCTTTATAAAATTTGCTTCAAATCAAATCAAATTTGAATCTCTTTTACCTGTAGTGTACAACCATGGGCAGGACTGATCTGTAAATGAGTTCATGTAAATTGTTGAAAGAATGATATTATTTATATTCATGTTTCTTTTACTTTAAGATGACAATCTTATTCATGTGTTCTTCATTAAGGCAACAAACATCCCACTCTTTGGACAATTTTGAATAGGTTGGTCAAAAATCCATTTGATGCTACTAACAAAAGACCAGTCGATGCTCCATAAATAAAAGTTTCTGAAAAATCCTTATTTTGGCAGTGGTTGTGTAAGATAGGAAGCTCCAGGTTTCATAGAGGTAATGGAAAGGGACATTTCTTGGGGTGTGGAGGGGGAGGGGGGACATTCTGGCTACACATCAGGTGCACTATCATAAAATGACTTAAACCCAGCACAAAGTAAATAAATTGTATGAAAATATGATAGAGATCTGTTAAACCCAGTATATTTTGATAATAAACTTTTTGAATACATGTATATTTATGTAGACATTTTATGTGCCAGTAATTTACATCTTGGTCATTGTGGAAAACAAGAAGCGAGAAAAAGTACGGTAGTGACTAAGTATAAGTTGAATAAACTTTTGCAGTGTCTTGATGTACATCTCAACATGATTTAATTTCAGAATGTGTCATGGGGGTGGGGGGAACTTTTAAAGGTTTATCTTTATTCTTGAGCTAGATTTTGTTAGAAAATGGTTTCTGTTGCATTAACAGACTTTACAGTTAACTGTTTTGTAAGTTAGATATTGGCCATACTATACAATGTACTATGATTTTACTGGTTGCAGTATTTTAAAAGGCGACAACCAGAACTGTATCATTATATTGTTGTGAACTTTTTAACTTGTATAATTATACTGTGGTAATTAAATTTTAACAAACTGATGATTTATTAAAGCTGCTCGCTCTCGGTTGCCGTTGAAAAATAAAAAAAAATGACATACTAATACATAAATATAAAACAAAAGGCTAGAATCTACAATAGAAGTAAAAATCTAGGTAGGAATTTGCAAAAATTGATTGAAAATGTTTTACGGCACCGCTACACTATATGTTTATATTGGAATTTCAAAAGCGTTTGCAACTCTTTATTATTTGGTAGCGTATTATTTCAAATCTACAGATATATGTGACAGGAATTAATACTGGAACCTTTTTATATGACTATATGTTCTAAAACTGTTATTTTCAAACAGTTTGAAGAACTTTTATTTTTCTACCAAAATCTGAGAGCGAGCAGCTTTAAATCATGGCATAAACATATTATATATACATCGCCACTAAACATAACAGTGTGGTTACAATATTGCATACATATTGTGAGTACCCGTAGTATTAGGTTATCATACTATCACGAGAAAAGTATGTAAAACATATTTGTCATACTGATAATAGAATTGTAATCCAAGATTTTATAGCTGTATTCTTGAAAACATTAAATGTTCTTGGTAAAACAGGATGCCTCATCTTGCAGTTTGTATTAACTTGCTTTGAAGTATGCAACATATATAATATGTACGATTGCAGAGAGAGAGAGAGAGAGAGAGAGAGAGAGAGAGAGAGACAGAGAGAGAGAGAGAAAGTGAGAGAGAGATGATTGTTTGTTGCATAATTATGTTTGTTGAAGATAGCTTATTGCCGTTAGTTGTATATTTTGTTTGTTTTCTCAGTATTTTGATACTCACAATGCTTTTTGATACTCTATGCCATTTTATCGAGGATCTGTATTACATTGCCTCCATTCCAATGTGGTCATAATAAAACATGAAAAACTTTGGTCGAATTTGCTTGTTATGCCTCCACAAAGTTGGTCTGTATGTCTTGAAATCTTGTGGAAAACTCCTTGTTATAGGGTACAATGTTGGGGGATTTACTTTTAACTTTTTACAAGCTTTGAAATGAAGATGGTTAGAAAGGAAAGAATTTTGGCTGCACTAATTTTTACCAGAATTATGGTCCTTTGTATATTTGTTTCCAATGTAATGGTCTGACTGATTCCCTGGTTAATAACCGCGCATTAGTACGACAAATTATTGTTTATTAAATGATAACAATGCTGAAAAGGATGTCATTTCGATTCTAACATGACCATATATTACAGAAGGTGAATAAATGCAAAGGGTAATTTCTACGCAAACGCTCGTTTGTTATGCGGCGCAATATGACGTCATGTTTACAGCATATGGGTTCCCACCTTGTTTATGGTTTAATATAACAATTTTTCTATTCTTTGTATATAGAGACAAAATCGTGAGTCATGTTAGAATTGTGTATAATGAGAAGATTTGCTTCAAAGTGTCGTGAAAGAACAGCATTCACAGGAAGACAGTCTTACAGGAGGGAAAGGGGACTGCCTTTTTTACCAGATTTATTGGTCTATAAGTGAAAGAAGTGTTCGGCTTCTGTGTCCTAATTTGTATGACTTTTATTATATACTCTTTCAATAATAAATGAAGTGCAATTAGTCAGAGAATTTGCAATTGCACACACTGTCATCTGCCGTCTTCAGTCTAGCTAGATAGGGCCAAGTTTAAGGGCTGGTATTTGTAGTTGTCTGCCCTTTGAGATTATATCTCATTTTTAACAGAATTAGGTCTCTATCAATAACAAGACATTTAAGTAAAATATCATTTCTTTGGTGAATCAATACCAGTAGTCTTTGACCCCTTAAAGAAGCTGCGATGGTTTCGGGTGAATAATAGGCAAGAAATAGAAGCTTGGTGATGAGAGGTTACAGCAGTTCATATGTCCCAGGTGCAGAATTTTTACAAAGAACGCTTAACTGATTCTTAACCTTAGTTATAACGCAGGGGAGATAACTACAACAAACCTTTACCTAAAATATTTTGTAAGAAGTCACTGACTAGTATACTCTACCAAGATTATTGACTTATTCAATCCTTAACATCTGTGGTTTTGAGACTATAATTTTTCATGCAATACCTTGAAGTCCCCTAATCTTTTTGAGAGACATTTTATTAAATTATATTCGTTGTACACATTGAACTATGGGTAGAGTGGTAACAGGCTGATTACAATGAAAATGCTGTGGAGAACATATGTGACAGTTCCCTAATATATATTCGTTATATGTTTTCAGACGGCAATATAGATACAGTTATATAAAGGTTCCAATGTGCATATATGCAAGTATTGTTTGAATCCTTCACCTTGGTAGTAGGTACTGGGGTACTATAATAACCTTTGAGTAACTACTGTTTAGTCCATGCTCTTCCAAGTTACTAGGGTTTTCAAACAGGTAATTTTGCCACATAATAGACCATGAATACTGGGTCCCTTGAGGCCTACAATTTGACCATGACCTTGGGTGTACACATTGCTGGGTATGGTAAAGGTAATACAATGCACCTTCACATGGGCAACAAACCTGTATAAGTTACATCAAAATTAGTCTATGCACTAACAAGACTTTACAGAACTATGACAGGAATTTATTCCTATATTAACATTATTTTGTACAAAGTTGAGAGCCCTTGAGTATGACCTTGACCTGGGAAGCAGGCAACTTGACGTTGTGCATGATACACCCTCATCACATAGGTAACAATTGTTTAAAATAATATCAAAACAAGTCCATGCATGTGGAAGATACAGATCAGAAACTAAATTGCATGTAGTGTTTGAGCCCTAAGTGTGACAGTGAGAGTAGGTAGCTGGTTGTTATGTTTGACACACCCTTGGGATATGGGTAAATATTGTGTGAAGTTGTATCAAAATCGGTCAATGCATGTGGAAGATACAGACCAGTAACTAAATTGCATGTAGTAGTGTTTGAGCCCTAAGTGTGACCTTGACCTTGGGAGAATTTGGCACCATCATTTCATGGGTAACAATTGTGTAAAGTTGTCAAAATCGGTGCATGCATGTTAAAGATACAGACCAGCAACGAAATTGCATTTAGTAGTGATTTAGCCTTAAAGTAGGAGCCCCAATTGTGACCTAGACCTTTGGAGTAAGTGCATGACACACCCTTAGGTAATGTGGGACCAAAATTGATCCATGCATGTGGAAGATACTGGCCAGAAACTACATTGCATGAAGTGATATTTTAACCCGAAGTGGGAGTAGGTGGCTGGTTGTTGCACATGACACACTCTTGTGGTATGGGTAACCATTCTGTAAAGTTATATCAAAATCGATCCATGTATGTGGAAGATACAGATCAGAAATGAAATTTTGTATGGACAGACAGACGGAGAAGAGCAAACCAAGTCCCTTAAGCAGTTATATGACTGGTAGGCGGCAACTAACGTTGTACGAGTTCCAACTGTAAACTAGAACTATCATTGAAGATGAATACCCCCCGCTGACACAGTATATTAAATTTATGTAACATTTGATGCTTTAATTATTGGACCTGCACAACTTTAGGCTTCTGTGAAGTACAATTAAATTCTGACCTGGGGTTTGGAGATTAAAGCGCAAAAGATTTTATTATGTCAAGCCCCTGTGACCTTGACCTATTGACCTGAAACATGGACCATGCACAACTAGGCATGGTACTTTTCACTTATGTGAAGTATCATTAAATTCTGACCAGGGGTTTTGGAGATTTGGCATCCACAAGATTTTACTATCTCGAGCCCCTGTGACCTAGAGACCCGTAACATGGACCATGCACAACTAGGTATCGTACTTATCACTTCTGTGAGGTATCATTAAATTCTGACATGGGATTTTGGAGATTTAGTGTCCACAAGATTCCATCTACAGACGGACAGATGGACAGACAAGTTGAATCTAGTACACACCCCTTACACTAACACGTGTTAGGGGGGTATAATAAAATGTGAAGATGACTATATTGTAAAATATGTCGGAAAAATCAGCTTCAACTAATGTAGCCCATCCAATTTTCAAGTATGTAGAGTGCAGATACACCATGTGTATCAAAATGTTGGCAGACAAAGGACGAAGAAAAAAGGCAGAAATACTACGACCATATGAAGAAGTTTTAATAATTTGAAGAATAATAAAAACAATAATAAATACACATAGTAACATTTGTACAAAACGGACAAAATACCCACACATACATACATGTATATAATGTATATGACTTTATAGCACTCCTGATTATGAACTGGAAATGGAAAATATTGCACCTGTCTCTTACGCTACAACTTTATACGGAAAATAAACCGCCACTATAAATTAGCTGAATTTCCCTCCTTTTTACAGTAGAAGTTTTTAACCACATACCATCCACCATTTGAATAAGGATTTTTAATTCTTTTATCTAAAAATATATCAAAAAAGTTAACATATTGTTTTGTTTCTATTCTCCCATATTTTAACTAATTGACCGTTCTTGACTAATAAAATCTTTAAAAATTTCACAAACCAGATTAATAAAACTTAAAAAAAACCCACAACAACTAATTTTAATCAAATGTAATACAAAGTATCTTTATATTACATCAAATATTAATAAAATTTGAACTCGTCAAAAAAAAACAGATTCACTTTTAAATTAATACTTAATTCATGTAAAAACTTGCTAAAGCTTTCTGGAAAAAACAGTAAAAAGCTACATCAGGGTTTGTCATGAAATATGTGAAGTCAAGTGATTAGGAAATCTTGCATTTTAATCACAAGGTGTGCTTTGACTGGCAGCTTCTTGCATGCGAACTATAGACAAATTTTGAAACAGCCAGTATATTGATATTTTGGTATAGGAAGCTTTTGTCTTCAACACAGAACTTTTCTGGATTCAAAGCAAAGATGCTTTTGGGATATTTACTAGCAATTTGTGGAAATTGCGAGCCTTCTCTACAATCAAATTTGAACCAGAAAGCATTCAGGCTTCGGGTAAGAAGACAGTTCAGCAGAAGATGTTGGTGAAATTGACAACTTTTCGAAATAAAAATGATTTGCATATTCAATGTATGAGCAAATACTGGGAAAATATGATGCATATAATAAGAAAGTAAAATTTTATGACAGAAAATGAAAATAGCCCAATTTTAATGTTAAGATGGAATAATCTTACAGTTCAAGAGCATATGCCAGAAACACCACAGTATCAGTGTATAAATCTAAAACGAAATTCATAAAGCAACTCACTCCACTTTTTTTTCTTTGATTGTTTTCAAGTCCCGGCCGACCCTAGGTGAACTTGCCAAGACTCCTGACAGGTGTAGGTTAAAGAGAGACAGATGCAGAAACAAGGGGATCCGGGTACCTGACCCTAGCTCTTTTATAAATAGACCCCTTGATTCTTTTCTATGTGCCCAGTATATAGCACCGATACGCATAAGACTACCTCTGGGTTTCCAACCAGTTCATCTCTAGATGGGTGGGAAACACTGAGGAGTGTTTCTGAAATTTTCAGAGCCCCGGCCTGGAACTCGCTCCACTATTAGGATCTAATTAAGTTTCTCCACATTGAAAAAAAATCTATGAATAGAGCAGGCACATGTACAAAGCAGATGTTGTATAAATAAGTTTCTCAGTTGTATAAAATTTTGTCAACAACATAGAAATGAATCTAAATCATACAGAAACTAAAAGTTTTCGAAACAAATTTCCTGAAAAATATCCTGATTATTTCAAGTTGTTTTTTTACTGAAATTCTTTATCAATCCAAAATAGTTTCTTTTTTAATTCTTCACTAAACCAATATTATCTTTAACATCAAATTGTTTTGTCTACCCTTTTTTGTTCACAATTTGTTAATCTTGTCCTTTCTATACATAATCTTGTATAAGCAGCTTTTAAGTCATGAAAATTCCTGTTTCTATAGTATACAGAATTGCATGTACATAAATAAGCAAAATTTTCTTTTCTTTTCAGGATAAAAATGGATAAAATTTAAATGAAAAAAAAAATGAGGTAAGGCATGATTCTCAACAGTAAGTAAGTTATGTCTAAGCAGTATGTCAACAATTGCTGCATGTTGTGAAAAAAGAACACACTCATTCTCTGAATAATCCTGCATGAATGTCATGTCACCGATAGAATACTTATCCAAATCATTAAATTGAAATATCAAATATCAAATCAATTATGCAATGCCAATCCGAGTTCCCTCCCCCATCTTCCACCCAGAAATAGCAGATTAAAGATCTCCCTCACTAGCAAGCTGTTTATGATTACACAAACCATCTACCATACAAAAAATACTTCACTTAATTTATCGACAGTTTTTGATAGCCAAATATATAAGAGAAAGGTTCATATAAAGGCACAACCAACTACATGTATATATCTGACTTAAAACCTTTGACAAATGCCATTAAAAATTCGATAAAAATGTTAAAATCTTTTTTTTTCATAAACCATGACAGGAAGCCTTGAAGCACTGATGGTTAAAAGTCCGATAAATGTGACTTTGTCTCAATGGTATTGAGTCCTTTTATCCTCCTTTGTGCAGGAAATGCGAGGTCAGTTGTCAGATGAATCAGGTCTTGTTGTCGAATGTGATCAAGAAACTTGACAACTCCTTTTATTCTGTGATTCTTGTGATTGTAGTCTCTATAAATAGAACAAAGTTTTCACTGAACAAAGTTCTTCTTTCCTTCTAAACATTTCTACTTCCGTCCATCCATACATTAAACTTTCTCAAATGTCAAAACATCAGCTTCTCTTTCAGACCCAATATACTGTATATACATGTATGTGAAATCTCTCTCATCCTGGTTCTCTTACACAATTATTATTGGCTGCACCTGCTTTAACACAAAAAGATACAAACGGAAAGTTAGCTCTACATGTATACAATGTGAAAATCATGATCAACCACATTAGATAACCATACTTGGTTTTCTCCTTTCTTCTCGAGGTTTAACACCTGTTTTAATCACATTTCAGTTATTTTTGCAGGCAGACAGCTTTTATATCCATCGTTCCTGGCAAAAGCCAGTACTTTAGCACCCTATCCTCTGTAGAAATCTGCCAACTTTCTCACATTAAGAGACACAATCAGTAGTAGGGCTCAAACCCATGGCCCTCAGTCAATGAGAGGTCACAATGATTTCAAGTCATTGACTAAAACCACTTGAAAGTTGAGGCAGTACGATGATGATGAAGTTATTGTATGCCATGAAACAAAGTCAATAAAACAGCCACATCAACACTGTAATTGCCAGGTAATGTTTATAGATCACCGATTTTTAGCTTTGCAGTTTGAAATATACACTGTTCAGTGGCTTATATTTTGCCAGCCATCTATTCTCTGTATATGCAGTTACAAATGTATTTTCATGCTGTGAATTCAAGACAACACAAATTCACCATCATGAAATGAACATAAAATCTGTACCACTGAATGACTTACATATTTCTACAGACAGCTCAAATTAAACACACCATGAATAAACTCATAATTTTCAAGATGGGAAGTATTAAAGTAATTGAAAGTGTAGTCACAATACCTGTGTATTTCTCTGTCTTCTTGCCTCCTCCTCACTAGCTGCCAACGCTTGAGCAAGTAACAGATCCTCATCTTCCTGGCTTAAACTGTAAAGTTACATACATAGCGTTATTGAAGAAGAATATCATTTCAGCTCTAATTAAGTTCTACAGCCCAAAATTTAAATTTTAATTTAAAACAAAGAGTTCATTTTTACCCCGTAAGTGGTCCCCAAAGCATTTATCTACTGTCTCCTCTCCATGAGTGTAGACTGTGATAGGCCTGAAAATCCTTCAATGCATGACAGTGTTACCATGCATGCTCCATTCCTATAATTTCAAAGTGTAATCTTGAGTTACATAGATGTATCCATTGAACGTAAAATCGTGCAGTCAAACTTCTATGCATACTAATATCAATATCCTTCAAAATATGACACAGTTTAGACAATGAAAATGTATGCATATATACAAGCTTCAATTATGTATAAACTCTAAAGTGTGTTACCTCAAAGGTAGGGACAAAGGTCTTGACAATCTGATGTGCTGAACATCTCTGTCAAATTATATTTAAAATCCTTTGAATAATTACATGTTACAGTCCACAGGCAAAGTATTTGCATATACATGATTCCTTTTCTTTAAACTGTAAGTGTGATTCACCTTTGGAGGAACGTGGAGTCTTAAAAATACGTCGTCTTGATGTGCTGAATCATTTGTGCCATGTTATTTGAAAATCCTTCAATTGACAAACTTAAGCCTGACATTATGGAACGGAGTAATTTTAAATGCCCACCTTTGGGGGCAAACAAAGAGTTCTTTTCATCTTTTAATTGATCTTTCTACCCAATATTTACATGACAGAAATAGTCCTACTTACTTCTGATTGGTGCTTGCTTGTTTTGTTGCCTGAGTTTCAGATAAAGACTGCTGTATTGCACGTGCCATTGCTTCATCTTCTGACTGTTAATATACAATACTCCAGTTACATACATGTACATGAATGCATAATTCATTTATACGCAATGAAAATACTGACTTTTTATGGCTAGCTATCAATTTCTTAATATGCTAATAAAAAGTTTAAATTAGCTAGGATGTTTTCAACTGTCAAGTTTTACATGCTTTCATTTAGGAATGCTACTTGTAATTCCACTGACAACCCTTAATCCTAGCAGCAAAGAGTTATATCAAAATGTTCAGGGTTTTCCAAAGAATTAGTTAAAGGCATGGGAGAAATCTTGATGTTTTGAAATTCATTTATGTTCCAAAAAATAACAAAGACTTACTCCTCCACAGTAAAATACATTATATTCAACAGATTTTGTTAATAAATTCCAACATTAGGGGTAAGTCTTTATATCATGAAATTGAAAAGAACTAGATGCCCACAGGCAACATGTCGAGCCTACCAAATTTTATAGATGGAAGTGAATAGTGCTTTGTAGATGAAACATTGTCTCATTTTAGTAAACAAATGTGCCAAGTCAATTCAAAATCTTTAAATGTATGAGAAGTAACAGTCTTGACAAGGTCTCTTGTGTCCATTTTTACCTTTTGTCTCAAAGTGTGACATTGACCTTCAATCTATAGACCTGGGTTTTGCATGTGACACGCCATCTTATTGCTGTGAACAACATATCTATGCAAAGTCATTTCAAAATCATTAAATGCATGAGGAAGTTACAGCTGCGACCTAATTTTTACCTTTAATTTCTAAGTGTAACTTTTAACTTTGAGCTATAGATCTGGGTCTAAGCAACATGTCATGCTATTGTGGTTAACAACAGTTACTGTTCCAAATGAATTCAATATCCTTCAATGCAGGAGAAAGTGACAGCCTGAACAAACTCACCTGAAAGAACAGACAAGGCCATCGACCTGCCACTATGACAAAAATGGTGCCAATAATTAGTCCGTTTCAAAAATATCCAATATTATTTCTATTCTATCTCTTCTTCCAGGAATATTTGTTTTACCAACGACTACTTATGATACACTTTACCTTGAATATAAAGGTAAATAATAACAATATCAAGGTAAGTAACAAATGCTTACTAAGCCAGCTTGAGCTGCCCGGACGTTCTGTTGCTGTCTTTCTCTTCTTTGTCTGTAATAAGGAAGTAAAAAGCCGTCAATTAATTTCTTTGTAAGACAATATCTAACAAACAGTTTTATGCATTCATTTTAATAAATTCCTTAACTCCAATGATGAACAAGAAAAAAATTAATATGGGTGATTTCAAAAAAAATGAAGCAAAAGCGTGACATTGGGGTTGAAAATTAAACTTTGATTATGCTGTATGATTTTTATAGCATTTTGTAGCTAATATGTTCAATTTCGTATACCTGTATTGTCAAATGAATAAGTAAACAACAAAAATGAATATTTCAGCATTTCATAAACTTTAAAGGAACTGTCTGTGAAGAGGGTAAACAATATCTTTTGAAATACTGGTCTTGTGAAGCATTTAAAGTTGGCTTGGCAGAAGGCAGCTTATCATTTATCAGTACATGTATTAGAATCAGTATTATGTTACCTATCGAAATCTCCACCAAGGCCACCCCCCAAACTATGTTGAGCTCTCTGTTGAGGAGGTTGATTGACAGGTTTTGGTTTGGAAGGCGGAGCTTGTGGCTGACTGTTAGGCTGAAGGCGGGACAGGGCAGCAGCACTAGAAAACAAACGTATATTGTTTCACAAACAAAATTCAGTGATGTTCTTGAGAAAAATATGAAACAAATCAGTTTACAAAATTTGTCATTATAAGCATATCAAATGAAGGATAAAACAAATCACACTATGGTTGCAAGAATTCAACACTTTCAAAGATTAAAAAATTTACAAATTTTGTATGTGCACATGTATAATATGTAAATCTAAATTTTTCTTTAACTTTAAATTTAACAAAAGTCCATGTTGACATAGCCAATACCCCTGCTGAGGCAAGGTTTTTGTATGAAATGTGGATTTACATAAGGGCCTCAATCTAATAAAAAATCATTGAACCATTACATGCTGTAAATATGTACATCTCCTCTTGGTAGAGAGGGTCCCCATAAAGATTTGTTGAATTCCAGCCAGAGGTTGCTGAGAAATAGCACGGACACCTGCCTATATGCAAAAGTAATTAAGATGCAATAACTTCTTGAAAAACACGTTTAACTGGACTATGCTGATAGTATGCACATCTCCCCTTCATTATGAAGAAATCTATGAAGTTTCATTGAATTTAAGTCTGAAGTTCAAGAATGTGTCACAGGCACACACACACACGCAAGCACGGACATTATTACCATATCCCCCCCCTCATTTCCTGGCATGGGGGCAACAAAACTTTGACTCACCCAGGATTTGACATTCCTTTCCCTGAGCCTTGAAATCCCTGACAACTGTGGTCGTCTTCAAATCTATGACGTAGACAGTAGTTTTTGTGACATTTTTCACATTTCACTGGAATCAATTCTTTCACTTTACAGCCTTTCAGTGAACATCTGTTTGTATAAACCTGTTGGAAAGAAAATTCAAAAGTTCAGGTTAACTTGCAACAGACAGGTTCTCCTAATGTTTTCTGGTTACACCTTATAGTGAGTCTTAACATACATGTTCGCAACTATGTATGGTTGAAGTATTTAGAAAGTTTGTGCAAGCTTATATCAGTTACTTTTATGCTGACTGTAGGACTGGTGAAGAATAAGAATCATTATCTTTGAACATACTGATATTAATAGAAACATACTTAAAATTTAATTAAATACAATAACTATAAAAATACTACAACAATTAAAACATTATACACATCTACATCAAAAGCTAGTCACATACTTTCCTTCTTTCTTTCGCTGGATCTGACTGGCAGTCGCTGTCTATATGACGTCCTACAACCATGTCTGGTACCTCCCCTTTCTTTAAAGGTATTGGTTTGTTGCACAGTGGACATACTGGCACTTGGTTGTCCTGTAATAAATCAATCAATAACAACTTCATTAGAATTTTGTAAACTGCATACTGTTCTTTTCCATTTGTAATATATTTTTTGAAGTACGCAGCACTTCCTGTTATTAAACAGAAACAGTTACACCCAGTGGCTAAGTCAGATTCATTTTGTGTTCGGGTCCATCATACTGATTAATGTTTATCATTTAATTTACAACAAGGTGAATTCAGAAGTTAGAAGCTTAAGGTTCATTATACTGAAGTTCAAACATGTATCTCCCATGCATACATGATGACAGTTGGAATGAGTGTTTGAGAGTAATTCAGTAAGCTACACAAGCTTTCTTCGCAGTATAAATTTGTATAAACTAATCATGTAAACTAAACTTCATGTAAACTTGTTTTTTTTTTTCACATTTTCTGGCTGCACTATCAGATAAGACAAACATGCAACTGCACCCTTTTTATCAACTTGTACAAAAGCACATTCCTTTAAAAGAATTCACGAAATGATTAAGCATCATTTTAGTTCAGTTTATACTAATTTATTTTAGCTCGATTGTGAAGAAAGCTTGTAAGCTTATCGAGTCACTCTTGAGTTTGCTTCCTGGAAAAACCACTACTGGTGTCATATGAGGAAGCATTATTTTGATATAAAGTGAGACAATAAAATGTGAAATTCTAGCTTAAATTACCCTTACCTTTTTGTAGGAGTCTGGACAGGAATGTGTGTTGTAGTGAATATGCTCATTACTGTAAATACAGTGTGAAAAAAACATTTTAGATCTGTGTTAATTGTTACATATGAATTCATGAATTTCTTTGTGCAAACAGTACTGTATCATGTAACATGTGTCACTTGCTGAAAGGCACGACTGAGATAAGACAAAAAGCTTTGAAAAATTGCATAAGAATCTGTCAAACAAAATAGTAATATCAAAACATATCATATCCATATGTATGATAAATGCAATCTTTGAGACTGAATTTTCTTACCATCAAACACGGACCTATATACACATAGGTGTGTTTATAGGTCTGTGTATCAAGTAAGTTGACTATACCAGTATTGAAATAATTTCTGTTCAAAGCTTGTGTTTATTTGTGTACCAATATTACAATGTCTTGACCTAACACCATGAATTAAACATGACGTAGGTATCTACAGAAGACAGACTCATGGTTCTTGCATTACCTATTCAATGTCCTCTATTTATCTATTGATCTTTAAGGTAAAAGCATTAACAATGATATCATAACTACAAGTTGCAGCTTAACACCTAAATGTGATGAAAAATATTCGAATAAAAGTAAAAGCAAACAAAGCCTTACCAAAATATTTCTGAGCAGGCATCACATTTCATTGGAAGAAAATCTGAAATAGAATTGTAGCAAAGTAATTAATTACTCTTAGAAGCAGGGTCCGTATATTACAGGGTTATGAAACTCCACTTATAATGGTGAATTAGCTATAATATGATGTCGTGCTATCGATTTTTTTCCGAGCCGGTTTACCTGTGTTTATGAATGCGACGGCTTTATCGAGCGGAAGCGTGTTTATGCGTGAAATATTGTACCCTACTGATACTAATGTCATTACTGTAAAGACATTTTTTCTTCGATTTTGATATGATTTTCACATAATTTTCGGCAATAAAATTCTGATTCTAGCAATATAAATATCAAAATCATAATATATAAAATTTACTATGAAAAAAACGAGTTAGACGCAAACTGACGCGATGAAAACTGTATTTTTATGCTGAAAAAAAATATATGTGCGAACAAAATGCTTTGTTTTTATAACACTTTTCCTCTTCTTTTCCATTATATTTTCAAAGTTAAAGGGTTAATAAAATGAATACTTTTTAATATGTTATTTTTAATATATTGAAAGGGACATGTAAATCTCTTTATAATTTCTTTTCTTCTTTGCGGTTACCCCCTCCCGTCCAAGCTTCTCCGAAATACGTGTGAAAACTTTTCCGTTGTATTTTATTTAATTTGTTCTTTTTTATTTATTAAAATTTTCTTTCCTATTTATGATCTAGGGTCTTGTGAATAAAACAAATGTTGTTTTCTGACCTCTAAAACATTAATTGCGCTATAAACAAACCCGTTAATAATATATAATTATCTGTTTGGTCGGTATTTGTGTAATAACACTAGTTTTAAGAGATCTAAAGGTAAACAGAACAATTATTTAATTAATTAATGCCACGTTTCCAAACTGTGGATATCAAAGGAGCTATAACAAGTTTCTCTAGTTTTTTCTTTCATTTCTGTCTACGGACATTGCAAGTTTAGAATGGCATATAGTAAGAGCGACTTTTTTAACTGGGATGAGGACTTAGGACTTGATTTGTTGCTTGGGGATTATACCCATGATGAAAGTGAACTTTCAGTGATGATGACTTTCAGTCGACAAAAGAAAAAAATCAGAGAATATTCAGCCTCTGAAAAAGGACAAAAAAAGAGTGTTTATGCTTGTGATAAATGTGTTAAAGGCTATGCCTCAATTTCTGGAATATGGGGACACATGAGGGCAAATATCTTTGTCTTTGTGTATGGTGCTTAAAATCTGAGTCATAATCAAACTAATTTTACCTCTGTTAACATAACCTTAATTTCTTATCCTAACCTTGCTTAGACTTCTCCCTTCAATTTTGACAATAATATTGCATATTCAAAGGGTGCTCCATAAGACTCTATCAACTAAATACCTGCAGACTGATCATGATCTGCACCGGTTTCAAAGGCTGAATGACCAGTGTGCACACAAGGACAACTGTGTTTCTTTTACAACCAAAATATGATAAAATGAAAATATAGACGTAGTAGGTTTAAGATAATTTATTATCTTTTCATGAATCTTTTATGTCTCATTAAAATCAAATACACGTGTATACACTAATACATGTAGTAATAGAGAATCAACAATGTACAAAGAATTTAATGTTTCCTATCAATCATGTTCTTGCTTTAGAATACTTAATTGTCTAACTCTTTCATTCAAAACAAATTCATCCAAGTCATCGTTCTCGGAGTACTTGTGAGGTTTGTCCAAGATCACAAAAAATTCATTTGCCATGCAACCATCACTGTCCATCAATTCTTCCATCTGTTCATAAGCATCTTGGCGTTTGTCAATGAAAACACTCCTCATGAAATCATCAAAACCAGGATCTGGAAAAAAGTAATTGATTTTAGAAAGAGAGTTGCGATAATGTATAGATATGAAATGTTCACAAATACGTATTTATATACAATGTACATGCATGTAACATGGAAGAAAACTGTTAAATGTGGGACTGACAAAATTGCTTATAGTACATTTTATATGGAAAGTGAAAGTAAAAATACATAAAAAATGCAAGTATTTAACCGCTGATACTCCAGTATTCATGCAAATTCATACTAAATGGTTATGATAACTCGAAATTTTGACTTATTTCCTTTTCAAAGCAGTTGTTTTATTTAAAAAGATCGCAGAGCGTTCTTCGTGAATATGTGCAAACAAAAGGTATCATCGTCACCTAAATATACCGCCATTTTGAAAAACTTGTCAATATGCTATTTTATGCTATTTTAAAACATTGATATTAAAATAACTATGCAGTCTCACGCTGAATGTGTAAGTTTGCACATCAAGTCAACTTCTATACTTTTGAAAGCAATCAACATTTTGAATATATCGTTACGATCAATGAGAATGTGTGCAAACAAATTTCACGTGTAAAAAGATCATCGTCACCTAAATAAGCCTCATTTTGGACATTTTGTAAACAACACCAATTTCAATCGCTCAGAAAAGGTTTTTTCCAAAAATAAACTCCCATTATTTTTTTTAAACACATCAAATCAAACTTTAAACTATCCAAAACATTGATAAATTAGGAAAGTACTCAAACCGCAACAAGTTTACATTTACAAAACATACCAATCTTCAATGATTTTCAACAATGGCGTCACCCGCTTCAAATTCTCCACAAAAATGCTCCATTTTTAACAGCTGATTATGACCATTCGGTCACAAAAAACAATAAATAATGATGAAAATTTTAAAAACGACACTTACCTCATATTTCAGTATCACAACGATGTAAAAACTCGTACAAATAATACAATATTATAAAGATTTTGTTCCTACGAATTCACGTTAGATTTTTTCGCTAATACGAGGAAGCGGAAGTGACGGCCAATAGGTCACGTGACCCGGGACATCTTATTTCCCGTAATCGGCCGTTTCATAACCCTGTAATATACGGACCCTGTTAGAAGTTAGAGTTTGTTGGACACACATGATACTTTCCATTCTTCAAATAAATATGCGTAGTAATTAAATTTTTATTCCTATCTTGTATACATGTCTGACACAAAACATACATTTTTGTTCTCCAGCCTTCTTTTCATTTCTTTACATTTCCTCTCTTCAGTGCGGTAAATGTGACATTTTTTTGTGAAAAGGGGAAGGTATATATAGACACAAGATTTTATTTACAGTCAGTATTTATAGCTATTGACGGACATACATTTAACATGACCGGTGCACCGATACATGGAAAATTTGGGAGCTCGAAGAAAGAACAAGTAGCTAGGTTAGCACTTAACCATGGACCTGCGCTATTTGGTCTCAGTGGAAATATGTCCATTACATAATATAACTCTGTTCAGTACTCAATTTTTTTTAGCCTAATTCATTCGGCTGAACGATTTGACCCATTTTATATAGATCTGAATTATTTCTGTCCAACTGTTTAGCCGTAGAAGACGAACAACCAAAATATCATGCCTGTAAAATTGGTTTGCCTTCAGAGTCGAAATAGTTAGACTCAGCCCAATTCATTCGTCTCATCGATTTGACCCTTTCTTTAAATCTGATATTTTATAGCTGTCAAACTTCAGAAGAAAGTGCACATCCAAAACCTATCTCGCTAGCTTCAACGTCGAATTAATTAGACTAAAAAATATTATGCCAGAAATAATTTTAAAAATCATCATCATCATCTCCTGATCAGCTGATTGCATCACTCCGCAAGGAGTATACTCGCATTTGGGGAGTATCAATTACTATTTTCAAGTCAAGAAAGGTGAAATGACTGATGTAGTGACGTTGCTACTCTATACATTTGGGTTACTAAAAAGGTTTTTATAGGTAATGTTACCCCACCCACTTCTAGAAACTATGGAGAATTCGTGAAATATGGTTTTATCATGTTTACAATACAAATACACGAACCTAATTGTTTACAGTCAGTCTGGTGACAGTGTTTTCCAAGGCTCGGAAATTCCATCTTATACTTTGTCAGAAAATATTAGAATAATCAAGTTTTCTGTGACCAACAAGTGATTTGGCAAAATTTGGGACTTCATGAACTATTTATAGACATTTTGACAGCCTCGTTTTCAGATCTAGAATATTCGGGAAATACCGTGTTCGGCATGTGACTGAAATAAATTACACATTGGAAATAAAACGGTAAAAAAGGAAAGAAAAAAATCAAATTAAACGGAAAGCTAACTATTGGCAGTTTAAAGGGTCACGAAGACTTCATGTCTCTTGCCGATTCAGAACAAACCTGAATTCCACTGTATTAAAACAAAACAATTGAACGTTTCGAAGATCAAATCAAGTCAATTAATGAATTTTATGAAGTTGGGATCACAGGAACCCACCGTGGGGCAGGGATACTGATATATCAAAACAAAATGATTTTACAAAAATAATGTTTTTATGTAGTGAATTTATTTGATATTATTATTATTTTGCCCATGCCCCACGCCGGGTACCTGTGGTTGTACATTTATACATATCCCGTACAAATAGGGACCAGTATGACAGCGGGTGGTGAGATCCATATCCCAAGAATCTGTGACAATACTTTAGCATTCCAGGTATAACAAGCTATTGGGAAGAAGGAAAGCTTATAATAACCTGTGGTTACTAGGATTAACTTTACACCAAAGCTGACTGTGTCTTGAGCGGCGGGATAATGTGATAGTGTAGACTTCAATGGAGATAGCAACTAGACTGTTTGTTATCTTATAGAGAAAACAATGACTGTAACATTTCTGTTACACTGGCTGTTCGACTGTAGCTATATGATCAAGCGAGCAGCACTTCCCTGTGCAGCTTCATAGTCATTAGGGCTTGTGTATGGAGTGATCTCGGAGTCATATTTAAGTTGGGGTCGGGCTAGAAATTGGTATGCCATTGCTTTCAGAGGTTCAGACTTTGTTTTTGCATTTCTACTATTTGATTTGCTATTGGGGGCCACGGTAGACCTGTTAATATGGGCATCCTGTGTTAGATCATCTGAGATGTCTACTCCAACGTATTTTGCCGAGTTAACTAATTCTAGTTGGATTCCATGGATACATTACTATGTTGGACGTTTGGGAAAGGATGGTTCTTTCTTGTTACACGGATGACTTGGCATGTAGACGGTTTAATTTTTAAGTACCATTTCAGCTTAATAAACATTTTCTAGGGTGTTAAGATACTCTCTCTCTCTCTCTCTCTCTCTCTCTCTCTCTCTCTCCCCCCCCCCCCCTCCCCCCCCTCTCTCTCTCTATCTCTCCATACTGCCTCACACCTCTTGCGAATATTATGGGTAATCTGATGTGTAACTGACAGGTTTGTTGAAGTTATGACCAAGTTAATTACAGTGCAATCTGCATATAGACGGGTACATTATCTTATGTTATGTAAGATGCCATTAATATAAGCAAGGAACAACATGATCTCAGCACAGATCCGCGTGATACACCAGAGGATACAGGTATGAGGTCAAAACTAGTGTCATTTAGTCCCATGGACTAGAAACAGATGTCCAGAAAGCTTTATATCTACTTTGAATTTGAGGATTTGAATATGGACACCATACGAGTGCATTTTCAACAAGGCATTTCATGAATAACCTTATCAAAATGTTTATTCCTTGAAAACTTAATAAAAACAAAATGCTTATGGATACATTTATATCAAACAAGAAGTAGCTTTTAAAAAGGACTCACGACCGAAGCAGCTAATTTGTTCTACAGTTATGTAAAGTACGTATTCCTTTTTATGTGTATTGTTTTCTGTCATTTTTAGATTTTCCCCAAGTCCTTCAAAGTTAGGGATTATCAGTGCTCCATTGCGACAAGCTGGAAAAGGCAAAATAAGGAATTATTACACTGGTAAGAAACTACAATATACATTGGCGCTATGCAAACCTGTGTGCACATGGATGACTCCGAATCCCAGGTTTGAGCCTAAGCGACAAGTTGAAAAATTTCAAAATGTACTCCCATACTGATAAACCTCTATTTGGATTCCGTTCATCTTCAGGACACCAACTTCCCTGTCAAAGGTAACGTTAACAGCCACTGGTTATTTGACCACATAGACACACGCTGAGAAGATGTCTGAAGATGATCAATGTCCATGATAATCAAACAACATTCTACTCTAGACACTATCACACCACTTCCACTCATGACCTTAGTTTCTGCATAGAAAAAAACACAGTCATGTCACAGGGGAGGTAGGTGAATAACATGGAGGCAGTGACAATTGTCACCATGGAGTGCATACAAGGAACTTACTGATGACCTCTGCAGAGTTTAACGTTTACAATCGAGAGACACCAATCAAGTCACCAAAGACCTGAATGACGCTATTCTGAAATCTGCACATGAGAGTAACCTCGGGGGTAAAGTAGAGACTACAAGCTTGACAATGGCAACACAACACATAAGAAGTCCATCCACTTGTTGAATGATGAAGAAGGAAGCAACAGAAGGCGCAACAACACTGGCAGAATTGAAACGAATGCCATCTGCAGGTGGAAACATGCAGCAATCCGATTCACTGACAATTACGAAGATAAGAATAAAATCACTACCAGAAGAAACCAAGAGAGAGAGAGAGAGAGAGAGAGAGAGAGAGAGAGAGAGAGAGAGAGAGAGAGAGAGAGAGGGGGCGCAAAAAGAAGAAGGGAGAGGAGAAACAGTAGGCCTGACTCTGAATGAACTACACACACCCTGAAACAGGACAAGGCTAAGAAATCACCTACTTCCGATGGCATCACAAATGACCCACAATGGCTGCTTTGCAATGAACACTCCCGCAAATTTAGAGAGATGTGACCATGATATCCACGCCAAAATAAGGGAAGGATCACAGTATAATCCCATCAGACTTGCCAATGTGGCATGGGAAACCACGAAGAACATCGTGAATAAGCAAATTAAGCGCCCAATCAAATTCTAATTCACCATCAGGCTGGCTTCAGACAATTCCGTTCCACGGAAAACCAGCCAACATACGCGCCCAGGATATATAAAGAATAATTGTTGGTTTCGATGTAATATCACGTTATAATTTCACCGAATGGGCACCAAAAGTGGTACAGCCACGAGTGAAAATAATAACTTTTGGTGTTCAATAGTGAAATTATCGTGATATTACAGCTATACCAACAATTTTTCTGTTTATTTTATGTCTAAAACTTTACTTTTGATGGGTTTATTTTAATAGAATGTCGAAAATTGCGGGAAAAGTCATCAGAAAGCATCGCAAAGATGACGTCATCGTCATATAGTTTCCTGCATTTAGTACGCTCGGTATACTCTTTGACGTTAATCTGGATAAGAGATTTTGATAATTTTCACTGATTGGCCAGTGAGTTTATCGGGATATAATTCACCGTTATATTTCGATAAACCACCGAAAAAAATAAAATAAAGAATAAATATTACAAGAAAAAAACCCCGTTACATTTGTATATTTGATTGATCTACAGAGAGCGTTGGAAATTCGTCGTCATGCAGATTGAATGCTATGTTTTATTCGTTATTGTGAGTACATATACCCCCATTAGAACCTCTGTTGGCATGCTCACTCAAGTTAACGCGTCATACCTGACAGCCAATCGTGAACGGTTATTGATCGGAAATTTTATTAAATATTCTTTTCTCGTATGCAGGAAAGAATGGAGTTAAGTTTTGAAACTTTTAACGTACGATACGACCTGTGGTAAATCATATGGTAACATACTTTATTCTTATCAGTAAACTTTACATTTATTTCACTGCCTTAAATATTACAATCTTACTTTTTGTCTACTTTTGTTCTCAATAAAAAAGGAAGTAAATTACAGATTTAGGTTTTCAAGGAATTGAAGAATTCCTTAACAAGGAAGCATTTTGTTTTTGTATTTGCGTTATGAAATGTTATGACCTTGTTCTTCGTTAGGTATTTATCTCCTGAGGTCGTGGCTAGACTTATTCTTTTAATATTTTGTCTGGCTAGCTGATGGATTGGTAAATTTATACATTTTCCCACTAAGAACTTGAGGAAACTTTTCAACTTTGTTGAACCTTCGCAGTATATTCCATATTTTCAAGAAAATTATAACTTAATTTTAGAATCATAGACGGAACAAAATATTGTAATATATGTTAGATTTTAGAGATTGTTTTTCCTAAAGAGTAGGAAGTGAAGAAACATAGGCAGATTTTTCAGAAGTTTTTCGACGCAGCCGTATTGAGCTCCCTGCCTGGTAACCTTAAGTATATAGAACGTATACACTATTTTAATTGAATAACTTACTCTGTAAGGCACCTTTTAATTGGATAATACCGAATGAAAAAGGTCAATAAAATACTTTTGCGTTTACAGTCATTCTTGAATGGTTTTATGATTTTAGTTCGTAAATAGTTCATATCTATCAACAAATTTGATTTTTGAAATAATCCAAATTCTTTTGAATAAAATATCATGTAACATCTTTGCAAATGTTTCAAAAAGGACTATATATGTATCCCTAGGTTGTTTTGAAAAGACACATGTAAAATCCTGGTAATTTAAATACGCATTGTTTAGACCACAGATGCTTGGGGTATGGACATTAATAGCCACCCAATCTACTTCTTTTGTATTACTCATGTTGATACGGAACGTATAATAATTTTGTTTACAATGTATTTCCGAAACAAATGCGATTTTAATTGCTCTCAATCTAGCACTGTATTTAAGGCATGGTAATAACCAACCATTTTTGCCAATGAACCAAAACAATTTTCTGAGAAATAAAATTTCCTTCACTCCAAACTGCATCGAGTACGGTTGAACTTAAGAGTATTTTGTGGAATAAACATCTTCTGTCAGTTCTGCACAAATGACATTTAGTATATACATGAAGTTATAAAAATAGGTTCCCGCATCGCAGTATATGTAATACGCGGGGTACCAGTACGTTTACAGCGCGGATTTTGTCTTTTCAGTTGTTTCAAATCTTTTATTTATATACGTTCCGTACAACATGGGACAAGAACAGATTGGGTGGGGAGCCCATACCCCAAGCATCAGTGTAGAAATGTATGATTTTATGAGAATTTAATTGACAAAAAAAATCTCCAGCCCCATAAGAACCTCTAGTTTACCCAATACCTGATAAGAGCGCACATGCTTAAACAGGTTATTGTGTTTCTTGTCCTGCATAAGGAAGTAAATAACAATTGTAGCTTTCGTGGAATTGAAGACCGATAAAATCGTAAACATTGTAAGTTCTTTTAAGTTTTTTTTCTAAATAACTTGTTATAATCATGTTCACTGTTAAATTGTTTGTGGTATATTTGATTTGTGGATAACATCTGCTAAATTATGAACGTCTCCTATTCAATTGAAATGTTCAGCCTTTTTCTGAAATTGACTTGCTCTACTAGTTTGTTCGGTGTACAGTTTGTACTTTTACTTGATGGTTTTCCCCGATCGGGACAGCAATGACAGAAAAAGGCATTTTTAAAACGGAAATAGCGACTGAGTTTCAATCAGCTAAACAACAGTTGTTCTATTATTTAGACAACGTTTAGGAGCCGTGTCTTTTCTATTTCACACAGTCTGATACAAATGCCGTCAAATGTTCTTTTTACTTTCCTTCGCTATCTTTGCAAATTTTAGAAATGTTTTATTTTCCAGTAAAATCATTCAGAATACGTCATGAGTTCTCTACTTGTTGCTGCCATTGACTTTGGTACGACATACTCTGGATGGGCGTTCTCATTCCGGCACGAATTTGAACGAGAACCAACAAAAGTGTATGCCAAGAACTGGACGGGTGGACAGCTAGTGTCGCAGAAAGGTAACAAGAAATAATAGAACACGGTTAAACGGAAAATCAACTTTTATACTAAAAAACATTGAGGCGTTATCTAAATTTGTTTCATAAGATACATCATCATTCGTCGAATAGAGTATGTATCAGTGTTATCAGTAAGCGTAGTATCACCAAGTTAAATACATGTAGTATCACCTAGTTAAATTTGTGTCCCGTGCAAAATTCTGTCGTATATGTTGAAATTAATTTCATTTCCTATATCTGTACCTAGGACCAACATGTATTCTCATACAGCCAGACGGAAAAACATTTGACTCCTTCGGGTACGAGGCAGAAAACAAATATTCTGAGCTGGCCCTGGAAAAGTGTCACGAGCAGTGGTATTTCTTTAAACGCTTCAAGATGATGCTGTTTGGTAAAATTGTAAGTAAATTTCTCAAATATTGTTCGCGATATTTGATCGACATTGCTGAAAGTTGTATATTCACAGTCGAAACGCCTTTATTAATGGAAACATTCTTTAGCGTTTACATGCGACGTCAACACCTCATATGACACCAGTACTGGTTTTTCCAGGAAGCGGACTCGAGAGTGACTCGATAAGCTACAAGCTTTCTTCACAATCGAGCTAAAATAAATTAATATAAATTAAACTAAAAACTAAACTGATCTTATTGGTATTCAAAACCTTGGACTTTTTTGAAAGCCGGTATTTATTTACCGTCTTACCTATGGACCGCTGCACAATTTACTAGCACCAAATATTGTCACAAACATCCAACTCTGCTGATATTCCAAAATCTGTTTAAGGAAACATCGAAGGTTTCTACTCTAGTATGATCCATTGTTCTTATGGAATGAACGTATTATTACTTGCTGCTGTTATAGTCTTATAACTCTATATAACACGACAAACAGCAGGGAGTCATAGGTGTATTTCTAAGCATTAGTTCAGATGATCTAGTTTCTTGATCCAGATCGAGAAAACGAAGACAGTTAAAATATATCCGTCTACAATGAAAGCATTTCTACCTTTAAGGGAATTGATCGAAATGTTATGCTAGAAGACGCAAGTGGAAAACATCAGTTGCCGGCAAAGACAGTGTTTGCTTTAGCTATCAAATACTTGAAAGATGATCTGATCGAAACCTCTAAGAAGCGTATAGCAGATGGAGGGATAAGGAACAGTGATATTCACTGGGTACTTACAGTACCTGCCATCTGGAATGATGCTGCTAAGCAATTTATGAGGGAAGCAGCGCAAGATGTAACTGAAACGTTTTCTTACTAAAAAATACTTGTAGATTAGTTATACAATGAACTTGTTTACACGATATCTTTCTCATTTATTTTTGTAATCAAACAATGAATATCATTTTGTTATCAGTAAAGTTCTTTCTGCCTTACACTTCAAAAATAATATACTTTGAATGTAATTTGAGCTGTACTGAAACATGTTGGTCTAAATTAAAAAAAATTAAGGCGAATTTTTATGTTAACGTCTCTTTTTAGTGCAGCATGAAGTTATTACGAAATTCTGCAATTAACTTTTTTTTGGAAACCCTCTAGGAAGAGTTAAAATAAGTGTTATTTCTTATGTAAATGACATACATAAATTTTATAGATCAAAATCAAATAAGTATATGATGTTAATTTTGGTTTGCATTTTAGTTCACCTGAGCACGACGTGGTCCTTATGTATTTTGTTTTTAAAAAGTAACCATTTTACAACTATTGCATATGTAGGCCGGGATATCTGGATTGAAGCTAACCATAGCCCTTGAGCCAGAGGCGGCATCCCTTTTCTGTCGACACCTTCCAGTGGAGAAATGTCTCGGTGGTGAGAAGTTTACATTGGCTAAGTTCAAAGCAGGAACTAAATATTTGGTTTTGGATGCTGGAGGTAAAGATAAAAGTTCAATTTTATATAAGTCATATTGTCTTTAAATTACTAAACACGAACATTCTTTCCATTGATCAAGTTAGCTTTCTATTTAAAGTGTGAAACAAAACATATGTTACAAGAATCCACTTTTTCGTTTTCATAAAGGAGGTACAGTTGATGTCACAGTACATGAAGTTATGCCAAATGGAAATCTTAAAGAGCTTCACAAGTCAAGTGGTGGAGCATGGGGAGGAACAAAAGTTGATAAAGCTTTTGAAGCCTTCCTATCGGAAATGTTTGGTGAGTACGAACGATACTTTTAGCACTCCATTATAATGTTATCCAAATCAGTGTAAGATATTTTTTGCGACTTTACAAAATTATTTAATAAGCAGACCTCTATTTAAATATAAAGGGGGAAATTTACAAGAAAAGATAACGAAAGGTTTACGGATTAAAAACCGTGTTGGAATTTAACAGAAATTATCATGACTCTGTTTCATTGTTTTTAGGAAAAGAATCAATGGCGGAATTCAAAGAGCGACACATTGAAGATTACATAGACTTATTCAGAGACTTCGAGATAAAGAAAAGGGAAAAGCCGCAAGGTAAAAGTTCGAAAATAACAATCCGAATACCGATCACATTTGTCGACATTGCAAATGAAGGGAAAGGGAAAACCTTGAAAGAACGAATTCTGAATTCACGTTTCAAAGAGCAGATAGTTCTCATTGGAGACAAATTTCGAATGGAAGAAAGCATTTTGAAAAGTTTCTTCCAAGGCTCGATTTCAAGTGTTTTAGATCATCTTGGAACACTTCTTCAAGCACCTAAGGTCGTCGGCTGCTCAGCAATAGTGATGGTTGGTGGATTTTCCGAGTCTGCAATATTGCAGGAAAAAGTACAAAGCCGATTCTCGGACATGAAGATCATTATTCCCGAAGAAGCTGGTCTAGCAGTTCTAAAAGGCGCAGTAATTTTCGGACATAATCCTACGACAATCGCAGAGAGAGTTTGCAAGTTTACTTACGGCAGAAAAACTGCACATTTAACTTCCCCAAATTGTGAACATCCAAACACACATACAAGGTTGGACGAAAACAATGAAAAAATGTGTTATAATATCTTCAGAATCCATGCAAAAATTGGCCAGTCAGTGAAAATCGGCGAAGAGCAAGATGAATTGATAACAGGTCCTGCCCGTGACAATCAAGATAACATTAATTTCATGATTTATGCTTCGTCAAATCCAGATCCTGTTTTCATCACAGACCCTGGGTGTAGCAGAATCGGCACATGCAGTGTACCGATAAATGATACTTCCCTAGGAAGAGCCAGGAAATTCGGAGTGAGCTTTATATTTGGGGGTACAGAGATTGAAGTGAAAGTCGTTGACAAAATAACAGGGGATACAACAATCAGATCAGTAGATTTCCTTGGTTAAATAACTTCGGTGAACAATGTACGTTTCCATTGTAAATAAAATCGAACACATTTTGGATACTTCACAAACTGTGTGCATGACTTTTATTCTCAGTCCGGACTGGTTTACGGAACAGACGTTTAAATAAACATTTATCAACAAATATAACTATGTATATTAATTTAGAAAATCGATACATGTTTCTTTTCTCCTATTTTACAATGATACAATTTTCTATAAATTAATGTAATTTGCATCTTGTACGTTTGCTTTTACAATAAAAGTAAACAATATGAAATACAAATGTATTTAACAAAAGTTTTATATTGTTTTGTTTTCCGCCATTGTTTAGTAGATATGTATCGTGTCTACATGTACCTGGCAACTTAATTGATTGATCAAATTCCACGGTGGCCGCCAAGCTGGCCACCAAAGTTATTATCAAACGCTTTTTAAACATATTGTATTCTAAATTATTCTTGGTTTTATAATTTGCAGATAAGTCAGTATTTCTAGTATCAGAAATATTAGTAATGTTACATGTATGTATAAAATAAGCAGAAAAGATGATATTATAGAGCCATGGGGAACAACAGATGAAACCAGAAGTCGATCATATTCTATGTAATTCAGACTTTCTTCCTAGCTATGTTCTGTTAGATAAACTTAAAAAGAGAACTACTTTTACGAGAAAAGATAACGTTTAAATTTATGTAACAATATGTCGTAATCGACAACGTCAAAGACTTTTCGTGAATCGAGAACAATCGCTTACAAATAATTCCATGAATCTGTATCTTGTAGCCGTGTCTGTACCGTATTAGCTAGAACTGTCAAAAACTGGTTGCTGAGATGTATGTATTGTTTTATGTCTAGTAAAAGATATATCCCGTTTGTTTTGATACATGCTGCTCAAAAGTGTATCGTTGGCAACATTGAATAGGTCCATAATTAGTTAGGTAATTTCTATCGCCTTCTATATGTATTGGAATAATAAATGCATATTTTAAAATGTCATAAAATATCTGGAATAATTTTACAAACTTACTGAAATTCAAATTCGTCCTCTTTTGATAAAATGTGATGAACGCAGTCCACATTTAAAGTTTTCAACGCTTCAGTGACAAGAGTATGATTATAGACCTGAGACATTGCTTGCGGTTTTGAGTGGTCTGATATTTACTAGACTAAAAAGTCAACCTTGTTTTGAAAATGGCCTTCAGAATGGACTTAGATTATAATGTTTTTCCATCAAAAAATGTTTATGTATAACAAAATGTTATAAAACAACAAAGTTAATCGTTTATTGCAAAACAAAAAAAAAGACTCGGGCACAATAGCTATGTTTAATGTGGTGTAGGTACAATAAATATGTTAGTGTACATGTACATTCTGTATTTATATTAATATACTGTATTCCTTTGACATTCCAACACCGTCCTATTTCCATTTTCCGAAAACACGCATAATTAAATACAATCGATGTATCCCCTTGTAGCGAACTATTTGAAATCTCAACTCATTTGAATGGCGGTCCTGAGAAAATTATCAGTTACCTAATAATTCAAGAATCAAGATAAATGGTAACGACAATAAATTAAAAACAAGATTTTCAAGCAAAAGGAAATCGGACATCAAGATAGTATGGAAGAAAATTTTAAACGATAATAATTAACTTCCAAACCACAACAATAACTAAAATGATGCTATTAAGAAATAGAAAATCTGATTATTTCAAACACATAGGAAAATCTGGTTATTTCATATATGTGGTAACTACATAAAATTAAACTGCAAAAGTCCATAGCAACAAAACAGTAAGAAAATCTGGTTATTAGAAAAATGGAATAACTTTTTGATTAGAACTGAACATAATAAGGGTAGTTGCATCTACCATATTGTTCATCAAAAATTGTTCCATCCGGGCATCTTTGTTCTACCCAGTAGTAAGTCGCAGAGCCATCCTGTTGTGTTGACAAAGGCGAACACTGGCAGAACTTCATGCAGCCAGAACTTTTTAAAGCAGTGAGACGGTTATATTTATCTGTGTGCATTTACCTGGATTTATAGATGCGATTCTGTGCATTTTGTCGTTTAATAAAGCAAAAAACATAGTCTGATTCGGGTACATATCACTATACCAATAAAATGTATTGCACTGATATCAAGGTGAATATTCTTTTCAAATATATATATGATCCAAAGTGTAAAGTGTTTAGTTTATAGTAATCAATTTTAGCTCGATTGTGAAGAAAGTTTTCAGCTTATCGAGTCACTCTCGAGTCCGCTTCCCGGAAAAACCAGTACTGGTGTCATATGTGGAGTTACGGTCGTAACCCCAGTAGGGATCAAACCCGCAACCTCCGGGAAGAGCGGCAGACACCTTAAGCTCTATACCACCACTCCCTTTAAAGTGTTTCAATCTCCTTACAATTTTCTACAACCAACCTTTTTTGGAGATCGGAGACATAGTTGTTCGGATACAGCATGCTAATGCTACAGAACGTACATGTGTATTTAACAGGCTTAGACAGGACTATGGGTTTTCAAAATTGATAAAAAATGTGAATTATAAATCATATACTAAATACGTTAACATGTTTTGCATATAGTACAGAATGATAAAACCAACCTGTTACCATGTTCTCTTTCACAGTCTTTTGCAGCAACATCTGTACCAGAAATAGATACAAATGCTTACAGTATGTAAATATAGATCTATATGGTTTGAAGTACAATACAAAAACTAAGTCTTGTTTTATAATAGATCTAAAAATGTTCAAACTTTAATTATATCTATGGTTAGTTATATGCCAAAATGAATTTTTCGTAACAAGGTTTATTAAAATATCAACCTCTACAGATGGAATTTTCTCAGAGGTCATTTATCATTTAGTCATGTATTTGATATTTTCTGAAAGCTTAGACTTTTACCTCTTATAGCCGCAAAAAATAATTCAACGCCTTTACTTCACTTCACTGCATTATTATATCCTTCATGAACAATATCCGATAGATTTTATTTGGGACCAAGTAACATTTACTGACAAATCAATATTAATAGGCAAAGGGGTCTGTAACATTGTCTACTCGTTTGTTAACGTTACATGTATATAATAAGTACAAGGGAAAGAACTGCCACGCTCATACGGATTAATATCACATCGTTTGATTTATTGTTACTTGAAAAAGAACCGTTATACAACGCTCAAATATGCCTCAGTTTGCTGATTAGACAATTAACTTTCCAAAAATGTATACTTTATGTACTCCAAGTGTAGCCACAATACACAGATTTCCTTTTATTTCTCACAAATCATGCGTTTTTCCGTAGGTTTTAAACGAAGTCGTAAAACAAAAACAAACGGGGTTTTGTGAAAGCATTCGCTGTATTGCATGAATATTGAAGGAAGCGGGCAACTCTGAATGCACATTTTTAGAACAACAGTAATCTCACCGAATGCATGCAATATTCTGCCGCTATCGTCTCTAACAATTCTTTAATCAGACGTTCCGTCGTTTGTTTGTAAATTTATTTCTCCATGTGCCATGATGTATCACGTGACAAAAACAGAACTGCGTATTAAAAAAGATGTTCCGATTGGATGGCGAAAATTTTGTTTGGTTCTGGTTTTGTGTACGCACGGGTATAAAGTGAAGGCTAAGGATAGTGGTGCCAGAAAATATCAACAACGTCATATGATATTTTCGTAGGTGTTTCACCTAAGGTATTTTTATCAACCAATCAAATTTGTCATTACACAAAATTACGTATGTAATGACAAAAATTACGTATGTAATGACAATAATGGAGAACTTCTTCAACTTTTATCACTGTCAACAAATAGAATTGTAGACTTTTACATCGTATGAGGCGATAGCGGCGGAATTTTGCATGCAATCGGTGCGTTTACTGTTATTTTATAAATGTGCATTTAGATTAGGCCCGGTTCTCTCATTATTTATCAATACTGCGAATGTTTTCGCTAAACCTCGTTTGTTTTGGTTTTACGACTTCGTTTAAAACCAACGGAAAAACGCATGATTTGTGAGAAATAAAAGAAACCTGTGTATTATAGCTCAAGTTAGGGTAGACTAAGTATACATTTTTTGAAAGTTTAATGTCTAATGGACAAAGCCAGGTATGTTAGGGTGTTGTATATCGATTCTGTTGCAAGTAACAATATATGAAACGATATGATAGTAAGCCCTATGCTAGTCACAGTTCTTTCCCTTGTACTTATTATATACATGTAACGTTAACAAACGAGTAGACAATGTTACAGACCCCTTTGTTAATAGGTAGTATATACCTGGCTTTTAATAATTAAGATTACACTAAACAAAGTAATCCATACACAACACCAAACGAGCAAGACTTACACGTAGATCGGTGAATCCCGAAAATGCAGTAAACACGTTTAAACACTACAGATGATATTCAAATGTATAAAGATAACGGTTTTGTCAAGTGCAAAAGTAACAGACAACACTTACATGATATAGATAAAACATATACATAAAACAAACACAACGCCATGCATTGAAAAACCACATAAAACAGGTCGAATCCGAGGTTACTGTCTTGGAACGGCCAGTTACCCGAATTATTGCCTTGGGAACTGTTGGGTCTAAACCGGCTTTTACATGTCAAACCCGACACTTCAACGGTCTTGAAATTTGTGTAAACTAGAACTATCACTGAAGGTGATGAATACCCCCGCCCGAATACCGCACTGTCACAGTATAAAATTTATGTAACACTCGATTCTTTAATTATTGGATCGTGCACAACTAGGCTTGGTACTTATCACTTCTGTAAAAAATCATTAAATTATGGCCATGGGGTTTAGGAGATTAAGAGCGCACACGAATTTATTCTATCGAGCCCCTTTGACCTTGACATTTGACCTAGTGACCCGAAACATGGACTCTACACAACAATGCATGGTACAAATCACTTCTGTGAAGTATTTTTAAATTCTGACTTTGGTTTTAGAGATTTAGCGTCCACAAGATTTTACTATCTTGAGCTCCTGTGACCTTATCCTTTGACCTAGATACCCAAAACATTGACTACTCACAACTGAGCATAGTACTTATCACTTGTGTAAACTTTGGTGACTCTGAGTGTGTCAATTGGTTGAGAAATAGTGTGTGCCAATTCAGAATGCCTTCATTTTGACTAAGTTAAAAGTCATAACTGTAATCTTATTGGTCTGATATCAATACTTAAACCCTGGAGTACAACTTTTCACTAAACATGTGTATGAAGTTTAGTGAATTTAGGTCAATAAGTAAATTAGCAGTGCATGCCACACGATTTTTGTGACAGTCATACAGTACGTATGCAAATGTACACTACCTATAGACGGGCAGACAATGCACCCACTTGGGTGGGGGGGGGGGGCATATATGTTGATATTTTGACTAAGCCACAAGTTATTACTATGCCCGTACTGTTTGGTCAAGGGGAATCAAATCTCCAGCAGCACAACGAGATATATGATCAGAAAAAGGCATAACCTGTCAACAGTGAAAGACAAGAAATTAAATGATTTCCTATGCCAGATTGTGTAGCTTTTGAAATGTAGGCGGTGTGTCGTAATAAAGTATTAATATAATATCATGTACCAGTAAGATTTAACAACTTACCACTTCACTGGGATTCGAATTCACAATTGTAAGATAATAGCTATTGTAATCCTGTATTGCTTACAGATTGAGCTAACCCAGAAACTACTGCAAAACATGTTACCCAGAACGGCATTATTTTGCTTAAAACCATAGACATCTAAACTCACTGTCGATTAAGAAACTTCTTTTTCTTTAGATTTAATTACGCCCACTTTTCTTTTTGTCACTGACCAAATAACGTTATGGATGTTTATCATGTTAATATTGCAATTGCATATTCATTTCCCCAGAGCAAAAGCGGGGCTAACGGGGAGGTACATATCAAAATTAAATGTGTCTAAATGCAAAACCGAAGAAAAGGAACAATTATGCTAGATGTCATAAATGTATTTTAACGTAATATTTACAGTTTTATACTTGATTTTCCACAACTAAACCGCACATTATACGCTACCATGATGGCAGCATAGTGATACATTGGCTTATGGCTAATATGTTCTGGTGGCCGATGACTATGGGCACTTGCAACTTATATAAACTAATTTTGATGAATGCTTCCTGAAGTTTTGACCAGTACTCATGTCGAAAGAAGGGATTATGGAGGTTGTGATCAAATGCTGCTGTCCGGAACACTACTCTTAAGTGCCTTGCATTACTTTTATTTTTATTCTTAAGAGTCAACATAAGATGCTACTTGAATATAGTCCAAGGTACACTCCTACCCCCTGTGCATCAGATGCTGTGTTATTGTCACTACTTTAGAAGACATTTGTATTACTAATGCCGCATGTTTTAGGTTTTGTATCCTAGGTGTCAAACTCAACACGTGACACCTAAGTGTCGACGCGCTTAATAAGACACATTTTATATTCCTATGAGATTAGATAGCCATTCATGATATCGCAATTCTCCCAACATTGCACACTTTTTTCTTGCATTTTTTCTCTCTCCAAACAATAATCTTACTCCCAATGACATTCTTTGCTTAATCACCTATATCCCTACGCGTGAATTTTAAAATAATTGTAAAAAAATTATAGCTCTAAGTGGACAATTGTTATAACTTTCCCCGTCACCAACCTTTGTAATTGACATGGATATACTTCATTACAGTATTGAACTATGTACTTTTTTCGTCACGTACCCATATGTATGCTAAATTATATAAAGGGGAGTTAATGTTTACATTTCTATAAAGTGACAAAATGCATAAAAAGATTATTTTTATCTTGCGTTCGCCGATTTTTTTCAAGTGAGTTAAACTTAGTGATTCGAGTACAATAAAAGTTACAAATCACAGCAAAAAGTAGAACAGTTGAATATGATTTTACAATTTCTCTGGAAGAATTGGCCAACTGTTCAGAATGACACCACATTTGTATCATTTAATATTTAACTATTTCATTCATAGAAGGTATTTTTAAGAGGACAGACTACAACTTGAAATACCACAACCGCTTTTTCTTTTGTCGAATAATATTATATGCAACTCTTTTTTAATAACCCTTCGATCAGGTATCAAATATCTATAAACATTCTCTAACAATTCTATAAATATTTTGTACGAACCTAATATCGGAACTCCTTTGCTGAAGGTACACAGTGCACTAATCGACATTGTTATTTTTTGACATTTTCAACTCCTATATCGACAAATTGCCGTTTTGCTGACTTTTATAATTTATATTGTCGGGTATGTAAACTGCTCTACAAATGAAACGGACGGAGATTTTTTAAAATGTATTTCAGGCGAAGCCGGTTTGAAAATATAGGTAGAACTAACAAACATGGTAATAATTTGAGCATGACTCCTGGCTATTTGTCTGGTCGTCTATAAACATGAGGTTACAAGTATTATTGACTGTACTTATTTTTGGCACTTTGTCATGTTTACTTTGGAGCAATGATGAGTAGCCTTTACCTTTATAATAATTTATAAACCCCACATTTGGTCATAAAAACACACTTGACGCTATCATAAAGGAGCTTGTCAAGTCAGTTTAGAGAGAGAACGCCGACAGTCGATACAACGCAACATGCACGGTATTTTTCTGTTCTTTTTGTAAAAATAATCTCGGCCAGCTAACATCTGAAATGAACTACGTGGTGTTACATGTACCACTCATGTTGACAGATTCTGCTTGATCATATTCTAGAATCATCGGCTGTAAGATGAACATTTCCAGAACTGCTAAAAACCTCCGGAAATTATCATTAATTAATTTGTCATATCAGTTTGAAGGTTTTTTTGTTTGAATCAAATGAAAGACATTTGACTATATCTATAATATAATTAATTTGTCAAAAGAATCAGTTTCTAATTCTGTTTTGTTGATTCTTTCAATTTTTCAACCCACCAATCACAGTGAACAATTCCTATCAGCCTTAAAGGACTTTCAACCCGCTGGGTACCAGCGCGATGGATAAAGTAGTAAATGGTGCAGATAGCCAGATAATGTAAGAAAAGGTGAATACAAGATCGGTCAATGGGCGATGCAGATCGACTATTACTCGTCATCACACGAAAGATGCACATAAATGGTCGCGTAATTGACGTTTTCATTTTCGGAGTGTTCACTATAATATCAGCCATTTCAGATGCAAAGAAAAAAAGTTATAGATTTATGGATTTCTGATTTATTTACATTTAAAATGAAATACAAATGATTGTCATCAAAATATATCATCACAACAATAAAATGAAGAATAATTTCTCTGTTTAACACCAAACCATGTAGTCATGGTTACACACAGGTGAAGGTAACTTGTCGTCAAACAATGTTCCTGATGGACAGTTATGTTCTACCCATTTGTAGGTGACACTTCCATCTGGTAAAGTTGATGCATAAGCACAATGACAGAAAGTCTTACATTTGGATTTCTTTAGTGGACGTAGTCGAATATTTTCATAGATATATTGTGTACATACACCTGAAAATATAAGAATTTTATGTTACATGATAGAATATATCAACTATATGGTCTTAATTGTAGTCCGAAGTGTTTATGCTGGTGTTTGTTATTTATTATTTATACACTGTATAACACGATCCAGCAGATAGTAAAGCAATTGTGGACTAAACAATTGTGCATGCATTAATGTGCTTCGGTACATGCATACAGTGCTACAGAGTGTTACATTAACTGAGATTATGTTTGAAAGAACTTAACTTTAGACATGTGTTTTCATTGAAATTAACATAGATTATTATACACGTTATTCACACATTGAATTTGAAATGTATCTTAATTGCTTATTTGGAAAAGGGTTGTGTATATAAGCGATTCAGCAACTGCTAGGACTTAATTTTGCGAACATATTAGCCTTTTAAAGCAGATATGCAATTATTCATGAAGTGTGGTAACAGTTCTTAAGTAATAAGCGACTAAAGGATAATACGGCATCAAAGAATTGAATTTAAGGTATATTAATGTTCAACTAGTTAGATCAGTGATAGTTTATTGTACAAGTTATACACAGATATGTAAACATATTGCTCATGTAAGACATTAAGTACTGCAATTTCCTTTAACGGTAATTGATTCAACTAATGGTTTATTATGGTTTTAAGGATAATTTATAGAAATATATACCATGTTCGCTTGTGCATCTGTCATAGTTGAGTTTATCTGCAAAGAAAACATGTATCATATATGTTATTGTATGCATTGCAATTACAGATATAAACTAATATAGCATCATAATAAAACACATTATCTATAAATAGCTTATGTTTCAAATGAATAAATTTTTAAGATACTTTAACAAACATAGCAGTAGCACCCATCTGTTTAACATGTTTTTCAAATGTGTCACAGATGAGTCAACATAATGTCATTTACATTGGATTCTATACGTTTTGATACATTTGTTAAAGCTGCTTGCTCTCAGATTTTGGTAAAAAATAAAGTTCTTCAAACTGTATGTAAATAACGTATTTAAGAACATATAGTCATATAAAAGGGCTCCAGTAAAAACTCCTGTCACGTATATCTCTAAGTTTAAAAAAATACGCTACCAAACGCTTTTGAAATTTTAATATAAACATATAGTGTAGCGGTGCCGTGCAACCGACATTTTTAATCGATTTCTGCAAATTCCCACCTGGATTTTTGCTTATATTTTGATTCTAGCCTTTAGTTTTATGTTTATGAATAAGTATATCAGTTTTTTTAAAAAATATTTCTTTTCAACTGTAACTGAGAGCGAGCAGCTTTAACCCTTTGCCAGATTTTGCTGTGCATATTATCTATATTTTTTATCAATATTGTGATGTTTTTTAAAAATTCTGTCCTGGCCTTATTAATGTCGTTGAAAGCCAGGATCATTAAGAAGAAAATTCCCATAATTCTATAAAAATTCAAAATTTTTAAAAAGTAAGTATGACTTCTTCATACCAAAATTATGCATACATGTAAGACATAATATGAACTTAACTTATCTCCGATCTATTTAGCAGACGAAAGAAACAAGCGTAATCGCATGAGTATCAAAAAAAAGAAATATGTAAACTTGGTAATGATGATCAACCTAGCGTTTAGCTGGTAAGGTACATATATCTTACTTTCAGATACACAGGTTGCAGACTCCCAAACGCCTGAGGACTGACAGGTTATTTTGGAAACGCTTGCAAAGAACTTGTCGTCACACTGAATGAAGGCTTCAGCCCCATAGGTTGATGTGTTGCCATAACTCAGGGTGATGTTGCCGTTTGAAATTGGTGGTGGCGGCCCACAATCTGAAAATAGATGAAGCTTTCTTCAAGACGTATTTCTGATCATTTAATTAATACTATGTGAAGCATGCCTGCATTAGAATTTGCAAGATGTTACGTCATTGTAAACCATTAAAACTCTTAACGTCATTTGCAGACGTTCACGAAGGAAAATATTTAGATATCGACAAGTCAGATCTTGCCAACTTGTATTGATGGTACGGACCGTGGGTTAAAGTAAGATCTAGAATTTCATTCGCATTACATACGAATTAACTATTCATTGTAGAAGCATTCGACTTCAGTAATTGACTTTTAACTATTAAGAACAATCTCTTCAAGTTAATCGCACGTCTCCATTTCTTAAAGGGGCACTCCCTACATATACAAAATTATATTCTCCAAACATACATAATGTGTTAAATCAACGTTAAATGATAAAAAAAATACAATTTTAAAGAAAGCATATCGAAACATGCCACTGTAGGTTGGGATCATTAGTCCGACACCCGAGATATATTTGTCTGACCCCTATCGCAGCTGTAACTTGAGAATATAAGTCCGACACCCTATTGCAAAGAAACGTATATGAGAATATATGTCGGATGCATTACTGTTGCTGTAAGTTGAGAGGGGTTTTAAATACGGCGTGTATCAGTTAAGATAAAGTAACGTTAAATTTACCTTTAGGTGTACAGATCGCTGTCTCCCAGAATCCAGACAGCTCACACATAACGAGTGGTATAGATGCCACGTATCCTGAATCACAAGTTACTCGTGCCAAAGACCCAGCTGAAGCATTGCCAGTCACGACTATCTTCCCATTATTTATTACTGGCAAGGATCGACATCCTACGGGTAAGAGACACAAGTTTCTAACTAATAAATTAGCACAGTTAAATTCATCCGAATAAAGCATGTCCGAAATGACGGTACTTTTTTTTGCAAGATGTGGTACAATATCATTTATTTATAACCGCTTTTATTTACCTTTATTTGTACAGGCTGGGTTTTCCCATATTCCCGAGGATTGACAGGTAATAATTGGTGTGTTGGTTGAAAAATTGTTATCGCATATAACAAAAGCAATAGCTCCAAATGTCGAATCTTTGTCAGCAGTTAGGGAGATATTTCCAAATGGAATAGTCGGAGGAGTTCCACAATCTAAAAATAAAAAAAATCTTAAATCGATATCATATGCTTTTAATTATTTCCTGCCGCATTTTTATCGAAGGGGATATTGTTATGTTATATGCGTCATTCCATGTATGGTGTGTTTATGTATGCGTCACAATATTTTGTTCGTTTTCTAACTTGAACAACTTTTATGTAATCATCAAAATACTTGTAACGATGTTTATGGGAACATCATCTCGAGCAAATTGTACTGTATAATTAGCGTGATCCTCATGGTCGATCCAGCGTTATCGTTCTTGATTGATTATATTTTGACCGAATTGACACTGTCCGCTCTTTAACGTTAGCAACTGCTTTTCAATCAACACTGAACACGGTCACAATACCTATACGCACAATATCTCGGAAAAGTTTAATAACTAACCTGACAAATTTTTACTACTTCTACGAGTACTACCCCACGAGGAAATCTAATTAAATCAGGGACCAGTTGCTCTAAATTTTAACCAACGATTAAGTTAACAACAGGTTAAATTTTGATTCAAAACATGATTCTTGGCGGAAATCATAAATAGACTATTACTGCTTTACTGATAAGAGGTTTAAGATTTTACTGTTTTGAATATATGTATTTGCTTTCATAAGTCGTTCAAACGTTAGAAATGCAATCTTAAACGTTAAGCGACTGTAAGGATAATGGCCGAGTAAAGTTTCAACCCACCCGGAACAGGTTTAATATTCATATCTTAAGAAAATGGAGGGGTTTTCTTCTGGCCATTGATGGGCCGTCAAATTCCTCATACTTCTATATATAAATCATTGAAGTTGTTCATCATGTTTCTCACTCAAAAATATTTGCTATTAAATACATGAACATTAAATACGTTGCGAATTCAAAGCAACAAGCCCCTGTTACTTAGATAATATTCTCAAAAACGTCAACCAATCATAAAATTGCAATTTAGTTCCTATACCTTTAGCTTTGCATGAAGTTGTCTCCCAAAGTCCTGAATTCCTACACACTACTGTAGATACATTAGATTCGTACCCTATGTCACACGTCACAATAGCCGAAGATCCGATCGAATATTTTCCAGACAAAGAAATCGTCCCATGATGTAATTTAGGCAGTGATCCACAACCTTATTTGTATAGAAATGGTATAATGAAATAACGAAAAATATATACACTGACGCAATCGGCGATTTCTTTATTTAATGATTTATACATACAGTAAACTCCGTATATAACGGCTCCGAATATAGCGACATTCCGGATATAAGGAACAAATTTTCTCTATTCTAGTTTTGCTTCTTTCTTTGTTTAATATGACAATGTTATATGGATATAACAAACTTCGGATATAACGAGCAAATTCAAATGGTCCCAATGATGTTGTTATAAAGGGACTTTACTGTATATCCTACACCGTACGTGGTATTCAACGGACAAAGTTTAACGTAGCACAGCATGTATTGACTAATGATTTTTGTCCGAATAGAGAAAATGCTTACGTTTATCCTAAGCGAAGCATATATGTTATTTTTAATTTGAGTGTTTCCTATTCCATGAGCTCTAAAATGTTGTAAGTAAGGTGTTTTTATTTTTAATATAACATATCGCATTCTCCCATATTCCTGAAGACTGGCATGGAATTATCGGCTTGGTTGCAACATATATATCTTAACAAGATATCAGCACTGTTGCGCCAAATTTCGAACTGTTAACATTGGCTATGGAAATGTTTCCAAAGTCGATCGTAGGGAAAGGTCCACAGCCTTTTTCAAAGTTTTAACAATGAAAGTATTAACCTCGGGAAAAAATGAACAAAGGATTAATATTTACAAGGACAAAACATAATGATAAAATATTTTGATAATTTATCAATCTAGTTTAATATTTATTGTTAAATTATATTTTATTTTCTTTTCCGTGTCCTTATTTTAGATTCAAAGATTAAAAAACAGCATGGATATACAAAGACTTTGCAAGTGACATAGAAGAACCAATTTACCAGCCATTAAGTTTAATAAGTATACATTAATATAAGATCAGATTTAGTCTAGCGGTTGAAAGACGATACCTATTGGTTCAAACTGCAGTATGAATTTAAAATCTAAATATTAAACACAAGAATGAAAATATGAACATTCGAAAAATGATATAAAATGATATAGAGTAGCCAATAAACTTGTCATTAAGAATGTTTTAAGCAGTGTCCCTTTATGGTAGTCTGACTCCCTTTTGCATCATGTTATCAACACAGAATCAACATTTAAGATGAAAGTATACAATGTATCAACTATACCTGTTATTGTACAAACTGCAGTCTCCCAGAATCCAGACAGCTGGCACATAACGAATGGAATAGATGCCACGTATCCTGAATCACAAGTTACCCTAGCTAAAGACCCAGCTGAAGCATTGCCAATCACTGCTGCCATCCCATTGTTTATAACAGGCACAGCTCGACATCCTAAAAGTAAGAATAACAAGTCTTCTAAGGTTGAAGATGAAAAAAGCATATATTAAGCTTTGGTTATAAAACTTGTCCGAAATGACAATAGTTTTGTACAAGATATGACACAATATTGAAGTTTCTAACTAAAAATAGCATCGTTAAAGCCATCTGAATAAAACATAGCCCTAAACGGCAATAGCTTTCTACATGATACGGTACACTATAATGCATTTATAAACACCATCACATGTATTTACCTTTATTGGAACAAACAGGTTTTTGCCATACTCCTGAGGATTGACATGTAATAACTGGCGAGTCAGTGGCAAAATTGTCATCGCATGTAACAAAAGCAGTTGCTCCAAATTTCGAATCTTTGTCAGTATTCAGGGAGATATTTCCAAATGGAATAGTTGGAGGAGATCCACAATCTAAACATCAGAATAAATCAGTCTTTTAATTGAATTCATACATGTATGATATACTTTAGTTTTAACTACCACCATCTTATTTTCGGCGAAGTTTATATTGCTATGGAATGTGTAATTCAATGATTGTGTACGTGAATGTGTCACACCTTCCTGTCCGTTCTCTAACTTAAGCTACTGTTATCGTATCGTCACAAAACGTGGTCACAATATGTTTGGGAACAATAGCTCGGTTTAGTTCCATAATCAGCCTGATTGTATTGGTCACTCCATGGTTATAGCCATTGGTTGGTTGAAATGAGCAACTGCCGCCTTTTCGTCACTAAACTTGGTCACAATGTGTGCTGACAAAACAACTCAGCTTGCTCACAATTTTTGCGGACAAAATATCTCAATTTGGTCACAATGTTTGCGGACAAAACATCTCATTCGGGTTTGATTATCGTCATTTATGACGAATTGTGCCAACCGCATAGAGTCTTTATATTCAAAGCAAATAGCCACTGGTTATTCTTTGCTACCCGATAGATATATAATGAAATATGATAGTCAACTCTCAAAAGTAGCAGCTGTAATCTTTTACCTTTAGCTTTGCATGAAGCTATCTCCCAAAGTCCTGAATTCCTACACACTACTACTGTAGACACATTAGATTCGTACCCTATGTCACACGTCACAATAGCCGAAGATCCAATTGAAAAGTTTCCCGTCAGAGTAATCCTCCCATGAGATATCTTAGGAACGGATCCACAACCTAATTTTAAACAGAAATAATATAATGAAATAGCTAATGAAGTACTTTTAAAAAGATCTGAAGCGAAAACCAACATTTGTGTTGATAATTATAGTTTATGTACTAAATTGCTTGGGGGGTCTCTTTTGCACAAACAGCATTTCTTGGTGTCCGTGAGACTTATCTGATTGAAAAAAATTAAGTGGTCAACCCTTGAAAGGTAGGTATGATACGGGGTCACTTTTTGACTAAATTTATGATGTAAGTCAAAAGGAAAAACAATAGCTCTGTTTTGACTGGTAAACCTAAAGACTTGACTACTATATTCCGATATCATCAGTAATTTCATACATTAGTCTTCTGTACGGGAAATTCCAAGGGCATACTAAATAACAACGTACATTGTCTTAAGAATTCTGTCTGAATCATTTATCTGAAGCGCAGCACATATGCTGTTTAATAGAATGTTTGGATCCATGAACTATAAAACATTTTCAAGTATAAGGTACTGTTACCATTAGAGAAACATGTCGCATTCTCCCATACTCCTGATGACTGACATTGAATTATCGGTGTGGTTGTAGCATATTTATCAAGACAAGTTACCAACGCTGTTGCGCCAAATGTCGAATTGTTAACAGTGGTTAAGGAAATGTTTCCAAAGTCGATCACAGGAAGAGAACCACAACCTTTTTGAAGACGTGAAGAAATAAATTATTTTTACTTTAATGTAAAAATGAAATGATCTAAGCAAGGACGAAATAACATAATCAAATAAATGTTTTGATAAATAATCACGTTAGGATTATTTATTACATTACATTATATTCTTTCATATTCATGTCCTAATTCTAAATCTGAATATTAAACATAAGAATAAAAATAAGAAGATTGAAAAAATAATATAGAGTAACCAATAAACTTGTCATTAAAAACGTTTTAACTAGTGTCCCTATATGAAAGTCCTAATCTTTTCTGCTTAATTTTATCTACGCAGAAAAAAAGCATTTAGATGAAAATATACAATGTATCAACTATACCTGTTGATGTACAAACTGCAGTCTCCCAGAATCCAGACAGCTGACACATAACGAATGGAATAGATGCCACGTATCCTGAATCACAAGTTACTCGTGCCATAGACCCAGCTGAAGCATTGCCAACCACTGCTGCCATCCCATTGTTTATTACTGGCACAGATCGACATCCTTAAAGTAAGAATAACAATTATCCCCAGGTTCAAAATCAAAATAACATAACTTAAACTATATTCATAAAGCTTAACCGTAATAACAATAGTTTTGTACAAGACGTGAAACAATACTATAGATATAACAACACAATGGCACTTTACCTTTATTTGTGCAAGTTGGTGTTTCCCATACTCCCGATGATTGACAGGTAATGACTGGCGTGTCGGCGGCAAAATTGTCATCGCATGTTACAAAAGCAGTTGCTCCAAATGTCGAGTTTTTGTCAGTATTCAGGGAGATATTTCCAAAAGGAATAGTTGGAAGAGATCCACAATCTAAAAATCAAAATAAATATCACTTTAATGGGCTATATGCATTTATGCTTTAAACTCAGTTAAAAATTTAAAGCAATTTAAAACTAGTTATTTAGGCTGGATCGTTTGCCATTTTACGTGAGTATAGTTATTTACAATAACAATACGGCTGATATATTATAGACATATCTGTTACAAATATAGACTTAATTTAAAAACAAAACAACAGTATTGTTACATGTACAGATAGAAAAGCAATCAGATAAACAATATGTTTGATACACAAGTATCTGTGAAAACCTATTTGCCTAGAGGATATATTAATTATTCTCAGAAATATAAATATGATTTGCTTAATTGGGCTAACATAGTTTAGAAATGACATAATATTTCTTTATTTCAATACACATACTTGGGCTGTGGACGTAGAATAGAGCATGTACGCCATAAAAGTGTTAAATTTAAGGAGAAATTAAAAATATCAAAATATATAGAAAAGTTGCATGTTTTCATATTAATAGTGAATGTGTTCTTATAGTTACATTTCAGCCGCCAATATTTCACATCACAATCTTAAGGCTACTTTATCATCGAAAACACAATAAACATGTAGTGATAGGCATAGCTTCTCTTGAACACTTTTTAAGCTGTATGGAATATTAATATTACATACCTTTTGGTTTGCAAGCAACATTGTCCCATACACCAGAACTCTGACACGACACGGTGGATTCATTCGTTTCATAACCCGTGTCGCATGTTACATTAGCTGACGCCCCAAATGTGGTGTTGCTTGGATCACGAAGAGAAAGTTTTCCAAACGAAACCTTTTGAACTGGCCCACAATCTGCAAATGTATTCGTATATTATAAAGACTAGATATAGGTTAACTGTGGCGAACCTAAGTTAAATGGAAATGAATTTGTAAAGCGTTTATAACGCTTGTTTTCCAATCAATTCTTCTTGTGTATGTGTATGTTTATTTGCAATATTGAACGGAATAAATATGTTTAAACTAACTGAGGTGAAGCTGATTCATGTTTCATGAAAATATTTGTTTGCCCTATATGACTATCATTGTAATATTTAAAATAATTGAAGAATGCATACACATATAGATTTAATGGAGTAATATCTGTTTGGATCAATTTAAGTTGCACTGTTATTACTCACAGGAATGATCATATCTTCTTCAAAGTTAAAATAACTTCTTTGAAAAACGCTAATTTGCAAAAGAACCAGCATGCGAATTGAATTTGAATTAAAGATGAGACATACGAATAACAATCCGTACCTTTAGCAGTACAAGTTGCAGTCTCCCATAATCCAGAACTTTGGCATTTTATGTGTGTTTTCTTTGTTTCATATCCAATATCACATACAACAGAAGCCAAAGCTCCAAATACAGTGTTATTGACATCATTAAGGAAAAGTTTGCCAAAGTCAATAGCTGGAACTTTGCCACAATCTATAAGGTAAAAACAGATTCACAATTTTAATAGTATTTAAAAGAAGTTTTAAAACAAGATGGCTGCTTACAAAGCATCCAATAAGTTATGCCGCATGGGAAGCATGCATGCACATAACAACATGATGGACCTATAAGCTCATCTGAGAACCAAAACGTGTTTGGCATTCAAACCATTTTTGAGCTTGCATGCAGATTCTTTTCTATTTGATCAGGGGAATAGATCCCGTAAACAAGAGTGCCAAACTGTCACAAAATACGCCCGTCAAGGAGGCATAACTCAGTATCTGGCAGTTCATTTGTTTTGTAAAACCTGCTAGAACTATAGAGCAGACAAGGCTAATTCACCTGTTTGAACTATGAGCTGAGAAGGCTAATTTCATAATTTTCGATAATTCAAGGGCAACAAGAGCACTGTAATCAAGAGCAAATGCAGAGCAATATCCACACAGTTATATGACGCTTGAACCCTAAGTGTGACCTTGACCTTGAAGTGAGCCATCCGGAACATGGCTTCTGCACATCGTCTCAATGTGGTAAACAATTGTGTCAGGTTTCTTCGAAATCCTTCACGGGGTTCAAGAGTTACAGAGCGGAAGGGAAAAAAAGTCCGAAAGCCTTCACGGGGTTCAAGAGTTACAGAGCGGAAGGGAAAAAAAGTCATATGACCTTTGAACCCCTAAGTTTGACCTTGACCTTGAAGCGAGCCATCCGGAACATAGCTTCTGCACATCGTCTCAATGTGGTAAACATTTGTGTCAGGTTTCTTCAAAATCATTCACGGGGTTCAAGAGTTACAGAGCGGAAGGGAAAAAAAGTCATATGACCTTTGACCCCTGAGTATGACCTTGACCTTGAATCCAGTCATCCGGGACATTGCTTCTGCACGTCATCTCAGTCTGGTTAACATTTGTGTCAGGTTTCTTCGAAATCCTTCAAGGGGTTCAAGAGTTACAGAGCGGAAGGGAAACAAAATCATATGACCTTTGACCCCTAAGTATGACCTTGACCTTGAATCCAGCCATCCGGAACATTGCTTCTGCACGTCGTCTCAGTCTGGTTAACATTTGTGTCAGGTTTCTTCGAAATCCTTCAAGGGGTTCAAGAGTTACAGAGCGGAAGGGAAATTGCTAACGGACAGACGGACGGACGGACAGACGGACAGACGGACACCGAGGCGATAACATAGTACGTCCCCTTCGGGCGTATAAAAAAGTCGATGCTGAGAGAATAATCCATTCTTATATAAAATGAAGATTGAAACTGAACATACTGTAACATGACCATAGACCTTCAGCAAAACGTACAGACAAACGGACGGACGGACGGACATATACATTGGCCAATGATGTAGACTAGAAAGTGTTCCCACTAGAATTGTTTTTTTTTACTAATACACGTATTTGTCATTTCCAATTACGTGTAGTTGCCGCAAAACAGTGAAATACTAGTGATATTCTAACCGAAATCGCCTTTATTTTTATTGACAAGTTCTGATATAGATGTAGTATAGAAGCTTTGATAGATGCAGGAGAGAAGAATGGGTGAAACCCTCAGGGAGATATTTTCCAAATGGAATAGTCGTCGGAGATCCACAGTGGACAATGATTTAGTTTGAATACAACAATATCTGCGTATTGACGCCCTTGTTTACATACTTACACTCTTGAATTTATAAAATACGAGAAATTATTACAGGAAACGTGTTATCTACTTGTTCATATAAAGCCCGATGCAATTCTCTCCATTCAATTTATTAAATATATACTATAATAAGACTACACAATGTATTTCGAAACAAACCTATTTCGAAATACTCCATTATTTATAATATGATTTCAGTACGGTGTACATATCGGTAAAATTCGTGACTTTATAAGAACACCAACAACACTTGAAAAGTCTTTACAATTGGTCTGAACAATTCGAACGAACTACATATGTACGTAAATATGTACATCAACAAATAGTATAAATATAAAATGCCGCTTTTTATTTAGTGTAGTCATAATGTCAGCGGAGCCTAACTGTACATGTTGCATAACATTTCCCTTTTTAAGTAATATAAGGCTATAATTTCACCTTTAATTTTGCAGACAGCAGTTTCCCACTTCCCTGATTCCTGACACGTGATGACTGGTATTGAAGTTTCATAGCCGGTATCACAAACAACATTTCCAGAAGCACCATATAGTGTATTGTTGTCATCAAGTAAATCAATATTTCCAAATGGAATTTTTGTAACAGGTCCACAATCTGAGTAACCAAGTAAAAATGTAATTTTAATTAATTTACGGCAACATTGAGATCTGGTGCAATAGACATACTTAAATTGAAATACATTGATGATTTTCATACATCTTACTAATCAGTGTAAAAATTAAAACGGCTGCAGTTACTTTAAAAATTGTGCTTATTGAAAACAAAGATGTGATTTCTTTTTTACATGTCATGTATTAGTAATATAAAAATGAATAAAACAATTGATTCATTGCAACTTTTCTTTAATTAGACCTAAACATTCTACCTCTAGGTATACACAGCGCAGTTTCCCAGGTTCCTGTAACTTGACACGTGACTAATGTTGAAGAAGCGTCATGTCCCTTATCACATGTGACATTTGCTTCCCATCCAATTGTAGTATTGGTAGATACAATTTTACCATGTGCTATTTCTGGTACCGATCCACAGCCTGAATACCAATCAATGATGTAGTCATTTATTATATTTTACTTTGTAATTTCCCCAGTCTATGTTATACTACATTTTGTATTTAATTTCCATTTGGATCCATCAGTCAGAACAAAGGAGGTGAGGGCTCTATAACAATTGGACAACTTCAACTTAAACGCTCACACATACAGACTTAACTCGTCAGATAAGAAAGAAGAATAATATTGAGGAAATAGCCATAAGAATGTAACATTAATTGTAACCAAGAGCAACTAAATAAACTAAACATACTGCATCCGATAGCTTTTTCAACGCAAATAGTTGTTCCATTTGGCTGTGGACATGATTCTAGTCCTTCCAAACACACCGGCGAAACTATGTAAAGATACAGAAGTTGCATGTTAGATGTTTAATTTGTAATGAGTTTATCTTCCCTAAAATACTTCCAATAATAGAATAATGATTTTCAAGTACAGACTCGAACAAGTGCCGTAAGGCGACATCGCCTACTACATGCAATGCACAATGAAAATGCCTAATGCACAATGAAAATGCCTAACACCGCACTGCAACAATCCCCCACACAAATAGTTCCGAAAATAGCCCATTGAAAGTTTAACTTTATTGTTTTAGATTGAATAGTATCGTAACATTGTGAGTATGACATGACATGCATTGCACACGTATCAAACTGCCAAAAATGTAAACACTATTTCAAGACAGCTCATCACGCTTTAATCGTTTGTTGACCTTACCATTGCAGTTCTGTTCATCCGACCCGTCATTGCAGTCAGGGAAGTTATCACATCTTCCGCTTTGTTGTATACACGTTCCATCTGTACATTGCCATTCATTCACTGGACATCCAGCTCGAAAGTACAGAATAAATATTATCAGTAATCAATAAACAAACTGTTCACGTAAATCACGAACTACTCTTATATAATACACGCAGTCTATGAAGTTTTAAGTTATTCCCTTAAGTACTTTTGGAGTTATGCTACGGACAATATTATGTCTGTACAAGATGATTCAATAAAGGGAGACAATAAAAAAAACCCAACACAAAGTCATTGTTCTTAGGCAATGCATTTTCTCTGAGTGTCTTCTCTCATTATTTGCAGTTTGAAGGAATTTCCTTTAGTACTTTTCGAGTTATGCTCAAGACAAGAAAATGCAATACAGGGGGATAATTAAAAAATAAGGCAAGGAAGAGTTATGGTTCTTTTGTACTGCACTTTCCTTCATCGTGCGCTATATCTAAATAAAGTTTCAAGTAATGCCCTTCAGTACTTTTTGAGTTATACCCCGGACAAGAAAAATCAAGAAAATGTGACAAAGGGGAATAATTCACAAATTAGACAAGGTAGAGTAATGGTTCTTGAGTACTGCACTTCCCTTATTGTGCTCTATCACTGTATTAAGTTTCAAGTAATTCCCTTTATTACTTTTGGAGAAATGCTCCGGACAAGTTATGGTTATTGGATACTGCACTTTCCTGCATTGTGCTCTATCGTTGTATGAAGTTTCAAGTAATTCCCTTTTGTACTTTTGTAATTATGCTCCGGACAAAAAGTGGGGACGGACGGACGAGTCGATTGCTATAGAAAAAAGAAAATAGTTATATGTACTTACATTGCAAAGGTGAATAAAATTAAGTGTAACACGTCCAGCTTGTCCTCATTATTTATGATATATATAAACGCATTATTTCATTAATATGTTCTCCTGACATATGATCCACTTTTCGTAATAAGTGTAGCAACAAACAACAAATCAAAATGATTTAAGGTAAAATATGCCCTTAATACTAAAATTATTTTTTCAAAACGTGTAAGAAAAGAGTGCATACTTACTGGGTAAAGATTGACTTCTAATGTCTAATACAAGTAAGATAATTAAACTACTAATTTTAATCATAATTTTCTCACGTTGAAGGTCTTAAATCCGTATGCAAAATTATTCATATAGCAAGTGAGTTGACTATTTATAAAAAGGGGGAGAAGTACTTTTGATATACTATGACGCAGTTTTGTTGTCATGTGACGGCAGCTTTTGAAAAAACGGATGTAACAGAAATTTCTTTAAATGTTTGATATTGTGGTGTACACCACATCAATTATCCCACGTTATCATTTTAAGGTACAGGTGAAATAATAAAGTAGGATGTTTACATTTTACAGCCTTTTTTGAATTCTTCGTTACTAGGTAAGATGTGACTTTAAATATATTTGTTATATAGATAAAGAGTCATTACTAATAGGATAGGACAGTGGTGTGTCACTTTTATATCCTCATCTAATACTTCCCGCATCATGCATGCTATTACACAACTTAAATATTCAAACAGGATATCGATATAAATGAGGAAGAATAAATTGTAAAATTCACTATCACATTTATTTGAAGTTAGGTTAAAACCTTGTTTGTCCGTTTGACTACTGCATCCTTTTGATTTTTGTTTAAACAGATGAACGTCATAGTAGAATCGTGCACTTCATCAAATGGTAAAGTTTTCAATATGTATGGTTTGATATATTTTCATTGGTTTAACTGTTATCTTTATATGTACTTTAGTAATGTAACACGATGTTATATGTTACGATCATTTCCTACTTTTAATTCACTTTATATCAGTACATAAACATATATAATACCGAAACAGGGAAACAATAAACTCTTACGCGGGCGCGTATGCACCTGTACTCGAACCAATTAAGACTTATTTTTTCCCTTAGTATGCTGATATGGGCTCGATCAGTGACAGACACACTCACTGTAACAGTTCTGATTTGTTCTATTGGATAGTCGTTCCTATGGATTTCAAAAAAAACAAAATGTGTATAACTAGGAAAGATGATTCAGATTAAACGTCTGTCCTTATTTGCCTATTGAGTTTCAAAAGAAAATATCGTAGCTGTTTTTTTACTAAAACTATATGTTTAATAACAACTGCAGACTAAAAGGGAGACAAATAAACTAAACACTTTTAAATTAGTGGTCCTGTTTTTTGGTTCTGTTTGTCATCACTAATGGACGCTTTTTTATTAACACAACTTGGTGTATGAGGTTCATTCATAACTTCTTAACAATAACAATCTCCAATAATATGCAGGGATAATTTTATTCCAAAGAGCCATAACTTGTCATGACTTTGCAAAAATCAACATTTTCATAAAACGGTTATCCAAATGTATGGACACGCATGGAAAAACATACGCTGCATTGAGCTTATTGATGAATCAATATAAAAGATATCTGTTCAGTATGAATATCCATTTACGCAGTGATATATGTTTTGTAATATTTTCCATTTGAATAAACGTCTGTCCTCCGCTCACAAAAGTGTACAATAAATGAGTAATTTGGTATATTTTCGTTTCTTCTTTGACAGGACAATGTTCATGAGCGCCAATGAGTTATAAATACAGTAAGATTTATCTAGAATAGACATCAGACTTTTCCTGTGCTTCAACTAATACCCTGATTTTATCGTCCATTTGGAAAGTATTGGAACGATGACATCATATCAACAAAGACTAGAATCAGGATGTAGCATTTACTATGCTGTGCTTTAAGCAACATAACGCCTGTTAGAAGCAAATTATAAGTAAGTTACTACCTATTTCAAGTTCAATATTTCTTTAACTAACGCAACTATTGTTAATTGATAAGTGGACAAGTCAACTATTAAAAACAACACTTGTAACGATTAAATACTTTATTTCCTCTTACTCTCATAACATCTTTAAATTTAATTTGTAATCAATACATGAGGATGACATTGACATTGCTATGTGAAATGTACGAGAATTGAAAACTTATTTCGAACTTATTTATTCACATTTCGAAGTTCATTTATACAGCACCAAAAACTTTCAGCTCCGATCTGTTATTGTTGTTATATATGTGTATGGACATCATATTCATATTTTTGTTTTACATATACACCCATGTATTTTGTCCGTAGGCTCTGACGTTTGTATAAAACATTGCAGTCAAATGCAATCAGATTGTATCTCAGATTTCACATTTTGTATATCCATTGTGTGGAAACGGGAATATGAGTCAGTTTGCATGTTTTTGTATGTTTTTGTTCTGTTTTGTTCTGTTCTGTTCTGTTCTGCACTTCTCGTACATTCACATGCTGAAATGAAAAAGAAAATTGAACTTTTAAAACATTAATGTACTTCTATTACATTAAGTTGTCAGCAATCTGAATCAGAACGAAGTTACCTATTATATCTAAGAGAGTTAAATATGCGATACCGTTATGCAATGTGTATGAGACCTAACTAAACCTTTGTATAATTCATGTATAATTCATAATTGTGGCCGGAAATCCTTTATTTAATTTAGGTCACTGCAATGCGGTAAACGTTTGATATAGAGAGGAACCAATTTTAAAATGGATATACGATGATGTTTTACTATCTCAATCCAAGAATATTTTAATTCTACAATAAATGAGTTAAAACGAGATAAAAAAAAGAACATGAGAAAAAAATTGACAGGTACCGATATTTGACAGAATGTTCAAAAACGTTTAATTAGTTGATATTTACTTGTGCAATAAGATTACAATTGTATCAACTGAACTGTGTTTTGACGCCTTGCATCTGTCACTACCAACATATTCAATGTGACTGATATACCGAATTAAGTGAAAATTTGCTACTCATACGTTTTTTCTATTACTTTTCTGGACAGTTCCTTAGGCAATCACTTAGACATTAGATTTATCTATGTATCTTATCTTACCCGTATACCTCTAGTCATATAAGTCTATTGGTGGGAGGGACTCATTGCAAAGGTCATTCCCACATTCATAGCGACAGAATATTCTAGAGCCTGTCTTCTCACACCCCAACTTTTCAATAGCCGAATTAACTGTCGGGTTCTTGCAGCCTTTTTCCACTTCATACCAATCTCCCCTCCATTCGACAATCGTCTGACAAGACTGAAATATAGACGAGAAAATTTGTAAATGAACGGAATTTTATTTGATATTTAAAAGGCATTACAACCTATCATGATCGTCCTACAGAATGAAAAGCTATATATCACGGAGACATGATTCACATGGCATTCAAATGATTTGCAGATTCATTTGCTATCTTGCTTTGATGTAGGATGACTATTTACAAACTTATATTTATATTCAGTTCACTGGAATCTATTTAAGCTAAATTACGAGACAGATTCCTTAGTTCAATGAATCGCTCTCGAACGAACCCTTTTCAAATGTAATCAAGCTAGCGCGAGAGAGGCAACGAGTTTGTCATTGGTGCTGCCTATTTATATACGGATGGATATCAGTGACTTTCCCCAAGGACGCAAAACCGAGCATCGGTTGGGATTTAAACCTGAGACATAATAACATACTACAGGCACAAACTCTAAACAATAGGTTATCCGTGGCACAAACTCTAAACAATAGGTTATCCGTGCCCATTTAGAGCGAACTTACAAACTATTTAAATTCAACTTCCTTATCATGTGGTGGTATATTCAATTGCATTTGCATAGGAAAAACACAGAAATCGGAAATTGGTTACCCTCTTTCCATTTGCTTATGTAAAGCTCGAAATGGAATACAATACCTGATTTTTGCCTCTACAGACTTCAGTCATTCCGTTACACTCACTGTTGGACTTTTCCTTGCTGCAGGTAAAACATTCGACAGATTCCTGCGATACTAAAGAAGCAAAATTTATTTTACCATTAATATAACGATTTTATGGTGTAAAACATTTGTTAGAATAGATAAATACATGTATATCGATAATTAACAAAACAACTGAGTTTATGCTTTGTAAAGCTATTTCACATTACATCAATGATATTTCAACAGTTTGAAAACAGTAGTTGCAACACGACTGACAACCTATACACCATTAATTAATGTTCACTTTTCAGACACCTTTGCTTTTATTTTCTTTTTCAATATACACAGTATTAAATCCAAGTGATGCCAAATAAGGAGCATGTCAAACACACATATATTATCTAGGTTTATCTTTTATTTACACTGTCCTGTGACTTTGGAACATGGTGGGGGTAAGAGTGAGGTTGGGTGCGCACCATAAACCGGTTTAAGCTCCCCAGTGGTGTTTTTGCCACTGACCGTTCCAAGGCGGTGCCCCACTGTGTTCCTTTAATTGTTCGTTTTGTCCTCGTGTGTTTGCTTTGTATGCTAGTGTGTGTTGGTAGTGTATATGTGTGTGTGTGCATGATTGTGTGTGTCGTGTGTGTGTGCGTGTGCGTGTGTGTGTGTGTGTTGGTGGTGTGCACTTCTGGGTGCTGTGGGTTCGTTTTGGGGAGGCTGCGTTTTTGGTGCGTGGCATTCCCTGTTTGATATTATTTTTGTTTTTTTACATGTACGACAACATACTTGAGAATCTTTAAAAAGTTACCACGTGACATCACTGATAAATTAATGTTTTTATACCTTCTTTTAATTCGTATTCGACATCATCAATGCCACGGCTACTTTTGCTTCTGCTTTTGTTTGTGCCTTTGCTTTTGCTATCTTTGCTTTTACTTTTGCTTGAGCTACTACTGCCACTGCTACTATCCTTACTGCCACTGCCTTTACTTTTGCTTTTGCTAGAGCTGCTTTTAGAAGCACTGCCTTTACTTTTGCTTTTACTCTTGCTGTTGTCTTTACTATCGTTGCTATCATTACTACCACTACCTTTACTTTTACTTTTGCTTTTAGTAGCACTGCCTTTACTTTTGCTTTTACTAGAGCTGCTTTTACTTTTGCTCTTGCTTTTACTCTTGTCTTTGCTTTTACTTTTGCTTTTGACATTAGTATCGCCGTCATTATCATTACTTCCACTGTCGCTTTCACTGTTTGTATCATCATCTTTACTTTCAGTGTCAATACTGCTGCTACTTTCGGAGTTATTGGAATCACCATCAATGGAATCACCGTCACTGTCAGTTTTGGTAACACTATTTTTATCACTGTTTCCACTGTCACTGTCATCACCGCCATCATTGTTATCGTCGCTATCACCGGTAGCATTATTATCATCACCATCGTCGTTACTATTGGTGTTATCTCCGTCACCTTAAAATCAGCAGTTAAAGTAGCAACGTTTTGTACACAGAAGAGATCTTGGTTTCAACGTTGTTATACATTTTCTATTGTTGAAAGGTTTTAGACCCATATTAAGCAATGATTCAAAGGCTCCAAGAGTTCTCATTTTCATTAACTATATCCTTTTACATACACAAATGCAAATTTTGAAGGATATTTACTGTTGAATAATGAGTATTTATGAAATTTTACAGCCTATCCCCGCTTTGGAAAATTCAGACAAACCTAATATTTTAGCATTACCAGAAAAACAAAAATAATATCAAACAGGGAATGCCACGTACCAAAAACGCAGCCTCCCCAAAACGAACCCCACAGCACCCAGAAGTGCACACCACCAACACACACACACACACGCACACACATACGACACACACACACACACAATCATGTACACACACATATACACTACCAACACACACTAGCATACAAAGCAAACACACGAGGACAAAACGAACAATTAAAGGAACACAGTGGGGCACCGCCTTGGAACGGTCAGTGGCAAAAACACCACTGGGGAGCTTAAACCGGTTTATGGTGCGCACCCAACCTCACTCTTACCCCCACCATGTTCCAAAGTCACAGGACAGTGTAAATAAAAGTAATCCCTGCTAGGAGTTTGCAAATTTCAGTAACCATATTCATAGTTAAGGTATTAAAATGTTCATTATTCAATGTAGAAAACCAACAGCAGCACAATCACCCTTTACATTTTACCAGTAATTGACCCTAATCACATTATAATGATACATACATGTATTACCACACAGTTAAAATCCTTTAAGTCCATAATAGTAAGGGGAGCAAAACATCAAAGGAAAGTGCAAATTGTGTAAGTTGTGCATAAATTTTAAATTAGCTTACTAGTAACTGTTTTTCATAACACTATTCTTAACATAACGGCAAAAAGCATGAAGCTTAACCGTGTAGATTTTTAAAATTTCAGATTTGAAATCAGTCATAACCATTTTGCATAAAGTGTTTGACCACTGCACCATGGAGACTGTAACGCGTAGTTATTGTAATATACTATTATATACAAATTTATTGCAACTGAAGAGTACTCAGGTGGAGACTGCTTATTATGCTCTAATACCTTCAACTTGAATATTTGAAAGTTATTATCTAGCAAATATCAATGGTTAATGATCATGTATTGAAATGTCGCAAAACGACATAAATACTTTGATATCTTTAAATTTGCGCGAGATTTGACTGACAACCTCATCATGTCTTGATGGTTTGTCGCACTTTCATAAGATTGTATCTCTAATACCCTTATTGCTATTATTTTAGATTCGACAGTACATTGGCACTTGATCTTAATATGTAACAGCAAAGTACGACAAAATTTTTTTTTTAAAAACAAAAAAAAAAATTTTTTTTTTTTTTCTTTGTAAATCAGTGCCAAAATTAAAAACATGTTAAATACCACCACATTGAACACTTCAATACGTATATATGCCAGAGTGGTATTTCACGAACGAAATTATAAAAAAATTCAAGACAGAGGTGAGGTCTTTAGAACAATATTTGAACAGGTTTTGTTAAAACAAACATACCATCGCATTGAACCTGGCTAGGGTAATTACAAACTCGAAGGCTGTCATCAAACAGAAGCGCTCCTGGACATTGGTGCTTCGCCCATCTATACGTAACAGAACCGTCTGCCTGAGTTGACGCATGCTCACACTGGCAAAACTCTGCACATCCGGAACTTTGTAGAGCAACATGATTAAAACGAGGATCGTCGTAAATTGACTGAGTGCAAACACCTTTAATCAAAAAGGAACGTTGTCATTAGATTTATTAACCTTATTCTGTGTAAAATACTGTCATTAGTAAAACATTTGTGACGATTCAGGGTTTGAAGTTCTTTGTTAGTCATGAAATTCTAAATATGTGAAATGATCTGAAGAGAGATTATTATATATATTTTAAAAGTTTGACGAGAGATCGACAATTGACTGTGTCCATTATTTCATGCCATTTGCTTATCAATATATTTCTTAAAGGGACAAACATAATTTTCACACACTTTGTAAAACATGAATGTAAAATATGCGAGGGGTAATAAAATACATTCAACTTCTTGCAACGAAGTATGTCACAACAGAATGTTCTTGAAACATTTTATTTCAACATTGAGGGTGAAAATAAAAATCTAAAACTTGTCTTACTATAACGGTAACTGTACTAGTATGTATTTTTATATAACTAAAATAGTAAATGTACTGTTATGTTTCCGTTATGTTTCTAATATTTTGTTATACTAATTTATTTATTCTCGATTGCGAAGCAAGTTCTTACAATTAAGAATAATCGCTCTCGAGACTCGTTCCAGATGAAATAAATCTCGAAGAGAGAGAGAGAGAGAGAGAGAGAGAGAGAGAGAGAGAGAGGTGAAATATCTGTGTCTTGCATAAGGACACAACCGCCGTTGCACAGATGGGGATCCATTATGTCTTTCTAATTTGACCTACCGCAATGTCAAGCATATTTTGAACGACTGATTAATTGAATATTTTTGAATGCATAAAGAGCATATATGACAGAGAGAACAGTACGTAACCTTTTTCTTGTAGACACTCATCGTCGTTATCATTATCGTTATCGCCATCACTGTCACCATTATCCCCTAAAATTGATGCAATCAAATCATTGAAAAGTATGAATGGTTTTGTTATCAGAATATAGTGTTCAATACGCCATTTTTGAATTCCCATTTAGATACTAATGATGTTCTCCACATTTCGCAGTTACTGTTATATATGTTGGAAAGAAGTGACAAAGCTAGGCACGTAAATAAAATATCAGATCAACAGTAGCTTATATTGTGTTAAAATCAAATGCGCTGAACTGTACACGCCAACTGAGAAATATGTTTAATTTTAATTTACAAATACAAAAAAAATGAAAATCTTCAGTACGTCAGTTGATACAAACATACCATCGCATTGAACTTGGTAAGCATGATTACAAACTCGAGCTGGAAGGCTGTTATCAAACAAAGTTCCTGCCGGACATCGGTGCTTCGCCCATCTATACGTTACAGAACCGTCTGTCTGAGTTGAGGCATGCTCACACTGGCAAAACTCCGTACATCCGGAACTTTGTAGAGCAACATGATTGAGACGAGAATGTTCGTATATTGACTGAGTGCAAGCACCTGTAATTAAGCAGTGACGTTATTATCATATACATACACCTTATTCTGTATTACATTTATAAATACGGGCATTAGTCAAACTTCTGTGCTGATTCAAGGTTTGAAGTTCTTTGTTAGTCATGACATTCTTAATCTGTGATTTGATTATTTGAAAGATTATTATATATATTTTAAACGTTTGACGATAGACTGACAATTGACAACTCTCCATTATTTAATGCAAATGCGCATCATCAATAAAATTCTTAAAATGAGAAACATAATTTCCACGCACTTTGTACAAAAATAAATGTAAAATATGCGAGAGGTTATAAGATATAAACTTATTGCAATGAAGTATATCACAACATAATGTTCTGGAATCATTTTTATGTCAGCATGGAAGATGAAAATTTAATCTAAACATTGTTTTACTATAACAGAAACTGTACTAGATACACTGTAAAATAGGAAATATTATGTATCTTTTAGTAGAATAGTAAATGTACTGTTATTTTCCAATTATATCTGTTATATTTTGTTATACTTATTCATTTATTCTGGATTGCGTAGCAAGTTCTTACAAATTAGATTAATCGCCCTCGAGACTCGTTCCATACGGAATCGATCTCCAGGAGAGAAAGGGAGACAGAGAGACAATCGTAAATATATATGTCTTGCATAAGGACACTACCACCGTGGCACTGGAGGGAAACCATTAAATGTCTTTCTTATTTGAGCAACCGCATGGTCAATCATATTTTGAACAACTGATTAATTGAATACTATTGTGTAAATTGAAATAAATTATGACAGAGATAACAGTACGTAACCTTTTTCTTGTAGACACTCGTCGTCGTTATCATTATCGCCATCACTGTCACCATTATCCCCTAAATTTGATGCAATAAAATCATTGAAAAGTATGAATGCTTTCGTTCTCAGAATATTATGTTCAATATGCCATTTTTGATTTCCCATTTAGATACTAATGATGTTCTTAACATTTCGCAGTTATATACATTGGAAAATAGTGAAAAAGCTAGGCAAGTAGATAAAATATCAAATCAACAGTAACTCATATGGTGTCAGAATCATAGGCGCTGAACTGTACACGCCAACTCAGAAAAAGTTTAATCTTTATTTACAAATACGAAAGAATGAACATCTTCAGTACAATTCATACAAACATACCATCGCATTGAACTTGGTTAGCATGATTACAAACACGAGCTGGAAGGCTGTTATCGAACAAAGTTCCTGCTGGACATCGGTGCTTCGCCCATCTATACGTAACAGAACCGTCTGTCTGAGTTGACGCATGCTCACACTGGCAAAACTCCGTACATCCGGAACTTTGTAGAGCAACATGATTGAAACGGGAGTGTTCGTATATTGATTGAGTGCAAACACCTTAAATCAAACATAGAAGTTATTATTAAGTACATAAACTTTCTTTATTATGTGTAAAATAATGTAATTATTGAAAAGTGTCATTTATATTTGAGTTGCCGCAAGGTCAATCATATTTTGGACATATTTGAAAGAATTAATGACAGAGATGATAGTACGCTACCATGTTCTTGTAGACACGTATCCTTGTCACCATTATCATTATCGCCATCATTGTCACCATTATCCCCTGAAATTTATGCAATAAAACCACTGACATTTATCAAAATGTTACGTTTAAAAGGCCAATTTTTATTTTCAAAAAGTTATGATATACTTTTCAAAATTGCAGTTCATATTGTTGCAAAATAGTTTCAAATCTAGCTACATACGTAGAAAATGGTATGAACAATAGCTCGTATGGTGGTGCAGCTCCAAATGCTTTAATATACACATCGATTTTGAAAGATTTAATCGTTCATTTACAAAAACCAAGATTAAATATCTTCATTAACAACAACACGTCAATTGATTCAAACATACCATCGCATTGAACTTGGTAAGCATGATTACAAACTCGAGCTGGAAGGCTGTTATCAAACAAAGTTCCTGCCGGACATTGGTGCTTCGCCCATCTATATGTTACAGAACCGTCTGTCTGAGTTGAGGCATGCTCACACTGGCAAAACTCCGCACATCCGGAACTTTGTAGAGCAACATGATTGAAACGGGAGTGTTCGTATACTGACTGAGTGCAAACACCTGTAAATAAACATAGAATTTATAAGTATGTGCATGAACTTTATTCTTTGTTTAATTATGTGAGTATTGAAAAGTGTCATTTATATTTGATTTACCGCAATGTCAGTCATATTCTGGACATATTTGAAAGAATTAATGACAAAGATAATAAAACGTTACCATGTTCTTGTAGACACGCATCCTTGTCACCATTATCATTATCGCCATCATTGTCACCATTATCCCCTGAAATTTATGCAACAAAATCACTGACAATTGTCAAAATGTAACGTTTAATATGACATTTTTGTTTCTTTTATTTTCAAAAAGTTTTATGATATACTTTTCAATATCGCAGTTCAAAGTGTTGCAAAATACTGCCAAATCTAGCCAGATACGTAGAAAATGATATGAACAATAGCTCGTATTGTGTTGCAGCTTCAAATACTTAAATGTACACATCAACTTTAAAAATTCAATCTTTCATTTACAAATACCAAGAATAGATATCCTCATTAACAACAACACGCCAATTGAAACAAACATACCATCGCATTGAACTTGGTTAGCGTGATTACAAACTCGAGCTTGAAGGCTGTTATCAAACAATGTTCCTGCTGGACATTGGTGCTTCGCCCATCTATACGTAACAGAACCGTCTGTCTGAGTTGACGCATGCTCACACTGGCAAAACTCCGCACATCCGGAACTTTGTAGAGCAACATGATTGAATCGGGAGTGTTCGTATATTGACTGAGTGCAAACACCTGTAAATCAAACATAGATAGTCATAAGTATGTGCATGAACTTTATTCTATGTTTAAAGAATTTGAGTATTGAAAATTGTCATTTATATTTGAGTTACCGCAATGTCATTCATATTTTGGACATATTTGAAAGAATTAATGACATAGATAATGGAACGTTACCATGTTCTTGTAGACACGAATCCTTTTCACCATTATCATTATCGCCATCATTGTCACCATTATCCCCTGAAATTCATGTAACAAAATAACTGACAATTGTTCTCAAAATGTAACGTTTATATATGCCATTTTTTTTTTTTATTTTAAATAGTTATGATATACTTTTCAATATCGCAGTTCAAAGTTTTGCAAAATACTGCCAAATCTAGCAACATACGTAGAAAATAATATGAACAATAGCTCGTGTATGTTGTTGCAGCTCCAAATGCCTAAATGTACACATCAACTTTGAAAGATTCAATCTTTCATTTACAAATACTAATAATAGATATCCTCATTAGTTACAACACGTCAATTGAAACAAACATACCATCGCATTGAACTTGGTAAGCATGATTACAAACTCGAGCTGGAAGGCTGTTATCAAATAAAGTTCCTGCTGGACATCTGTGCTTCGCCCATCTATACGTAACAGAACCGTCTGTCTGAGTTGAGGCATGCTCACACTGGCAAAACTCCGCACATCCGGAACTTTGTAGAGCAACATGATTGAAACGGGAGTGTTCGTATATTGACTGAGTGCAAACACCTTAAATCAAACATAGACGTTAGACGTTATTATTATGTACATTTACTTTATTCTGTGTAAAATAATTTGAGTATTGACATCTGTCTTTTGTATTTGAGTTACCGCAATGTCATTTATATTATGACATATTTGAAAGAATTAATGACAGAGATAATAGAAAGTTACCATGTTCTTGTAGACACTCATCCTTGTCACCATTATCATTATCGCCATCATTGTCACCATTATCCCCTGAAATTCATGCAACAAAATAATTGAAAAGTTTTGTTCTAAGAATGTAACGTTATATATGCAATTTCTTATTTTTCTAGTTTTAAATAGTTGTGATATACTTTACAATATCTCAGTTCATAGTTTTGCAGCATACTGCCAAAATCTAGCCACATAAGTAGAAAATAATACAAATATAGCTTGTATGTTGTTGCAGTACCAAATGCTTAAATGTCTACATTAATTTTGAAAGATTAAATGAAAGATTTTATCTTTCATTTACAAATTCAAAGAATAAATATCTTCATTAACAACATTACGTCAATTGATTCAAACATACCATCGCATTGAACTTGGTTAGCGTGATTACAAACTCGAGCTGGAAGGCTGTTATCAAACAATGTTCCTGCTGGACATCGGTGCTTCGCCCATCTATACGTAACAGAACCGTCTGTCTGAGTTGAGGCATGCTCACACTGGCAAAACTCCGCACATCCGGAACTTTGTAGAGCAACATGATTGAAACGGGAGTGTTCGTACATTGACTGAGTGCAAACACCTTAAATCAAACATAGACATTAGGCGTTATTATTATGTACATTAAGTTTTATTCTGTATTAAATAATGTGATTAATGAAAAGTGTCTTTTGAATTTGAGTTACTGCAATGTCAGTCATATTTTGGACATATTTGAAAGAATTAATGACAGCGATAATAGAACGTTACCATGTTCTTCTAGACACTCCTTGTCACCATTGTCATTATCGCCATCATTGTCACCATTATCCCCTGAAATGCATGCAATAAAATAATTGAAAAGTTTTTTCTTAGAATGTAACGTTAAATATGCTATTACTTTTTTTTAATTTTAAATAGGTATGATATACTTTTCAATATCTCAGTTCATATTTTTGCAAAATTCTGCCAAATCTAGCCACATACGTAGAAAATAATATGAACAATAGCTCGTATGTTGTTGCAGTACCAAATGCCTAAATGTATACATTAATTTTGAAAGATTTAATCTTTCATTTACAAATTCCAAGAATAAATATCTTCATTAACAACAATACGTCAATTGATTCAAACATACCATCGCATCGAACTTGGTTAGCGTGATTACAAACTCGAGCTGGAAGGCTGTTATCGAACAATGTTCCTGTTGGACATTGGTGCTTCGCCCATCTATATGTAACAGAACCGTCTGTCTGAGTTGAGGCATGCTCACACTGGCAAAACTCCGCACATCCGGAACTTTGTAGAGCAACATGATTGAAACGGGAGTGTTCGTATATTGACTGAGTGCAAACACCTGTAATTAAACATAGAATTTATAATTATGTGCATGAACTTTATTCTATGTTTTATAATGTGTTTATTGAAAAGTGTCATTTATTTAGTGTGTGTTGGTAGTGTATATGTGTGTGTATAAATGATTGTGTGTGTGTGTTGTGTGGGTGTGGGTGTGTGTGTTTTTTTGTTGTTTTTTTTTTTTTTTGGGTTTTTTTTTTTTTTTTTTTTTTTTTTTTTTTTTTTTTTTTTTTTTTTTTTTTATTTGAGTTACCGCAATGTCATTCATAGTTTGGACATATTTGAAAGAATAAATGACATAGATAACGGAACGTTACCATGTTCTTGTAGACACTTATCCTTGTCACCATTATCATTATCGCCATCATTGTCACCATTATCCCCTGAAATTCATGTAACAAAATCACTGAAAATTCTCAAAATGTAACGTTTAATATGCCATTTTTGTTTCTTTTATTTTCAAAAAGTTATGATATACTTTTCAATATCGCAGTTTAAATTTTTGCAAAATACTGCCAAATCTAGCCAGAAACGTAGAAAATGATATAAATAATAGCTCGTATTGTGTTGCAGCTTCAAATGCTTAAATGTACACATCAACTTTTGAAGATTTAATCATTCATTTACAAATACCAAGAATAAATATCTTCATTAACAACAACACGTCATTTGATATAAACATACCATCGCATTTAACTTGGTAAGCATGATTACAAACTCGAGCTGGAAGGCTATTATCAAACAAAGTTCCTGCTGGACATCGGTGCTTCGCCCATCTATACGTAACAGAACCGTCTGTCTGAGTTGAGGCATGCTCACACTGGCAAAACTCCGCACATCCGGAACTTTGTAGAGCAACATGATTGAAACGGGAGTGTTCGTAAATTGACTGTGTGCAAACACCTTAAATCAAACATAGACATTAGACGTCATTATTATGTTCATTAACTTTATTCTGTGTAAAATAATTTGAGTATTGAAAACTGTCTTTTGTATTTGAATTACCGCAATGTCATTCATATTTTGGACATATTGAAATTTGAAAGAATTAATGACAGAGATAATAGAAAGTTACCATGTTCTTGTAGACACTCATCCTTGTCACCATTATCATTATCGCCATCATTGTCACCATTATCCCCTGAAATTCATGCAACAAATTAATTGAAAAGTTTTGTTCTCAGAATGTAACGTTTATATATGCCATTTCCCTTTTTATTTTTAAATAGTTGTGATATACTTTACAATATCTCAGTTCATAGTTTTGCAACATACTGCCAAATCTAGCCACATAAGTAGAAAATAATATAAATAAAGCTTGTATGTTGTTGCAGTACCAAATGCCTAAATGTATACATTAATTTTGAAAGATTTAATCTTTCATTTACAAATTCCAAAAATAAGTATTTTCATTTACAACAACACGTCAATTGATTCAAACATACCATCGCATTGAACTTGGTTAGCATGATTACAAACTCGAGCTGGAAGGCTATTATCAAACAAAGTTCCTGTTGGACATCGGTGCTTCGTCCATCTATACGTAACAGAACCGTCTGTCTGAGTTGACGCATGCTCACACTGGCAAAACTCCGCACATCCGGAACTTTGTAGAGCAACATGATTGAAACGGGAGTGTTCGTATATTGACTGTGTGCAAACACCTTAAATCAAACATAGACGTTAGACGTTATTATTATGTACATTAACTTTATTCTGTGTAAAACAATTTGAGTATTAACATCTGTCTTTTGTATTTGAGTTACCGCAATGTCATTCATATTTTGGACATATTTGAAAGAATTAATGACAGAGATAATAGAACGTTACCATGTTCTTGTAGACACTCATCCTTGTCACCATTATCATTATCGCCATCATTGTCACCATTATCCCCTGAAATGCATGCAACAAAATAATTGAAAAGTTTTGATCTCAGAATGTAACGTTATATATGCCATTTCTTATTTTTCTATTTTTAAATAGCTGTGATATACTGTTCAATATCGCAGTTCATAGTTTTGCAGCATACTGCCAAATCTAGCCACATAAGTAGAAAATAATACAAATATAGCTTGTATGTTGTTGCAGTACCAAATGCTTAAATGTCTACATTAGTTTTGAAAGATTAAATGAAAGATTTTATCTTTCATTTACAAATTCCAAGAATAAATATCTTCATTAACAACAATACGTCAATTATTCAAACATACCATCGCATTGAACTTGGTTAGCGTGATTACAAACTCGAGCTGGAAGGCTGTTATCAAACAAAGTTCCTGCTGGACATCGGTGCTTCGCCCATCTATACGTAACAGAACCGTCTGTCTGAGTTGACGCATGCTCACACTGGCAAAACTCCGCACATCCGGAACTTTGTAGAGCAGCATGATTGAAACGGGAGTGTTCGTAAATTGACTGTGTGCAAACACCTTAAATCAAACATAGACGTTAGACGTTATTATTATGTACATTTACTTTATTCTGTGTAAAACAATTTGAGTATTGACATATGTCTTTTGTATTTGAGTAACTGCAATGTCATTCATATTTTGGACATATTTGAAATAATTAATGACAGAGATAATAGAAAGTTACCATGTTCTTGTAGACACTCATCCTTTTCACCATTATCATTATCGCCATCATTGTCACCATTATCCCCTGAAATGCATGCAACAAAATAATTGAAAAGTTTTGTTCTCAGAATGTAACGTTATATATGCCGTTTCTTAGTTTTTAATTTTTCAAGTGGTTGTGATATACTTTACAATATCGCAGTTCATAGTTTTGCAGCATACTACCAAATCTAGCCACATAAGTAGAAAATAATATAAATTTAGCTTGTATGGTGTTGCAGTACCAAATGCTTAAATGTCTACATTAATTTTGAAAGATTAAATGAAAGATTTTATCTTTCATTTACAAATTCCAAGAATAAATATCTTCATTAACAACAATACGTCAATTGATTCAAACATACCATCGCATTGAACTTGGTTAGCGTGATTACAAACTCGAGCTGGAAGGCTATTATCAAACAAAGTTCCTGTTGGACATCGGTGCTTCGCCCATCTATACGTAACAGAACCGTCTGTCTGAGTTGAGGCATGCTCACACTGGCAAAACTCCGCACATCCGGAACTTTGTAGAGCAACATGATTGAAACGGGAGTGTTCGTATATTGACTGTGTGCAAACACCTTAAATCAAACATAAGTAGGCGTTATTATTATGTACATTAACTTTATTCTTTGTAAAATAATTTGATTATTAACATCTGTCTTTTTTATTTGAGTTACCGCAATGTCATTTATATTTTGGACATATTTGAAAGAATAAATGACATAGGTAATAGAACGTTACCATGTTCTTGTAGACACTCATCCTTGTCACCATTATCATTATCGCCATCATTGTCACCATTATCCCCTGAAATTCATGCAACAAAATCACTGACAAGTTTTGTTCTCAAAATGTAACGTTTAATATGCCATTTCTTATTTTTTTATTTTTAAATAGTTTTATGACATACTGTTCAATATCGCAGTTCAAATTTTTGCAGAATACTGCCAAATCTAGCCAGATACGTAGAAAAATGATATAAATAATAGCTGGTATTGTGTTGCAGCTCCAAATGCTTAAATGTCCACATCAATTTTGAAAGATTAAATGAAAGATTTTATCTTTCATTTACAAATTCCAAGAATAAATATCTTCATTAACAACAATACGTCAATTGATTCAAACATACCATCGCATTGAACTTGGTTAGCGTGATTACAAACTCGAGCTGGAAGGCTATTATCAAACAAAGTTCCTGCTGGACATCGGTGCTTCGCCCATCTATACGTAACAGAACCGTCTGTCTGAGTTGAGGCATGCTCACACTGGCAAAACTCCGCACATCCGGAACTTTGTAGAGCAACATGATTGAATCGGGAGTGCTCGTATATTGACTGGGTGCAAACACCTTAAATTAAACATTGGCGTTATTATTATGTACATAAGTTTTACTCTGTATTAAATAATGTGATTAATAAGAAGTGTCTTTTATTTGAGTTACTGCAATGTCAATCATATTTTGGACATATTTGAAAGAATAAATTACATAGATAATAGAACGTTACCATGTTCTTCTAGACACGTACTTGTCACCATTGTCATTATCGCCACCATTGTCACCATTATCCCCTGAAATTTATGCAACAAAATCACTGACAATTCCCAAAATGTAAACGTTTAATATGCCATTTTTTTTTCTTTTATTTTCAAAAAGTTTGATGATATACTGTTCAATATCGCAGTTCAAATTTTTGCAAAATACTGCCAAATCTAGCCAGATACGTAGAAAAAGATATAAATAAAAGCTGGTATTGTGTTGCAGCTTCAAATTCTTAAATGTACACATCTACTTTGAAAATTCAATCTTTCATTTACAAATACCAAGAATAGATATCCTCATTAACAACAATACGTCAATTGATTCAAACATACCATCGCATTGAACTTGGTAAGCATGATTACAAACTCGAGCTGGAAGGCTATTATCAAACAAAGTTCCTGTTGGACATCGGTGCTTCGCCCATCTATACGTAACAGAACCGTCTGTCTGAGTTGAGGCATGCTCACACTGGCAAAACTCCGCACATCCGGAACTTTGAAGAGCAACATGATTGAGACGGGAGTGTTCGTATATTGACTGAGTGCAAACACCTTAAATTAAACATTGGCGTTATTATTATGTACATAAGTTTTACTCTGTATTAAATAATGTGATTAATAAGAAGTGTCTTTTATTTGAGTTACCGCAATGTCAATCATATTTTGAACATATTTGAAAGAATAAATTACATAGATAATAGAACGTTACCATGTTCTTGTAGACACGTATCTTTGTCACCATTGTCATTATCGCCATCATTGTCACCATTATCCCCTGAAATTTATGCAACAAAATCACTGACAATTCTCAAAATGTAACGTTTAATATGCCATTTTTGTTTCTTTTATTTTCAAAAAGTTTTATGATATACTGTTCAATATCGCAGTTCAAATTTTTGCAAAATACTGCCAAATCTAGCCAGATACGTAGAAAAAGATATAAATAAAAGCTGGTATTGTGTTGCAGCTTCAAATTCTTAAATGTACACATCAACTTTGAAAATTCAATCTTTCATTTACAAATACCAAGAATAGATATCCTCATTAACAACAATACGTCAATTGAAACAAACATACCATCGCATTGAACTTGGTTGGCGTGATTACAAACTCGAGCTTGAAGGCTGTTATCAAACAATGTTCCTGCTGGACATCGGTGCTTCGCCCATCTATACGTAACAGAACCGTCTGTCTGAGTTGAGGCATGCTCACACTGGCAAAACTCCGCACATCCGGAACTTTGTAGAGCAACATGATTGAAACGGGAATGTTCGTATATTGACTGAGTGCAAACACCTGTAATTAAACATAGAAATATTCATTATGTACATAAACTTTATTCTGTGTAAAATAGTGTGATTATTGAAAAGTGTCATTTATATTTGAATTACCGCAATGTCAATCATAGTTTGGTTATATTTGAAATAACTAATGACAGAGATAATAGAACGTTACCATGTTCTTGTAGACACGTATCCTTGTCACCATTATCATTATCGCCATCATTGTCACCATTATCCCCTGAAATTCATGCAATGAAATCACTGACTTTTCTTAATATGTAACGTTTAATAGGCCATTTTCGTTTTTTTTATTTTCAAAGAGTTATGATATACTTTACAATATCTCAGTATAGTGTTGCAAAATAGTTTCAAAAATACTTAAAATAGCCATATACGTAGACAATTATATTAACAATAGCTCGTATGGTGTTGCAGCTCAAAATGCTTAAATGTACACATCAACTTTGAAAGATTTAACCGTTCATTTACAAATACCAAGAATAAATATGTTCATTAAAACAACACGTCAGTTGAAACAAACATACCATCGCATTTAACTTGGTTAGCATGATTACAAACTCGAGCTGGTAGGTTTTCATCAAACAAAGTTCCTGCTGGACATCGGTGCTTCGCCCATCTATACGTAACAGAACCGTCTGTCTGAGTTGAGGCATGCTCACACTGGCAAAACTCCGCACATCCGGAACTTTGTAGAGCAACATGATTGAAACGGGAGTGTTCGTATATTGACCGAGTGCAAACACCTTAAATTAAACATAGATGTTATTATTTTATACATTAACCTTATTCTGTGTACAATACTGTAAGCAAACATGTGTGTTGATACAGGTTTGAATTTTTATGATAGTTATGAAATTCTAAATTATGTTAAATGATCAGTATAGAGATGATTACTTGTGTTTTAAAAATGTTGAAGTCCTTTGCGCTTAAATTTACACGTAAACTGAGAGTTGATTTCAGTTTTCATTGACAAATATTAAAGAATGAATATTTTTGTTAAACTTCATAGTAAACTTTCTACTGAGAGTACAAAAAATTCAGAGCCAGAATAAATACATTAGTTGTTTTAGGATTTTAACAAATACTGGAAGTCGTCTATCAATTGTATCACCGGTAAATTCTGCAGCGAGTATTTTTGTACCAGAACATTTTCTCTCATAATTGTGATGATTATCTAGTCATACAGTATTTCTGATATATACAACAACAACATGATGCTGATATATATCATTTGCAGATTAAAGATGAACAATGATGTCATTTACCAATGATTTACAGTAATTTGGTCCTACAAAGTTGTCTAAAATTTTGTATTTTCCCTAAGAATTTCTTATCAGATAACTTGAGATGGGGTCCTGCCCTATCATATTGTGATGTGATGTGATGTGTTGCATCTACTTTTGTCTCCAAATGATTTGAAATGACTCCTAAAAAAGCAGGTTTTCAAGTTTTATGAGATATTCACTGTTATCCATGATAGACTTTGCTTCATTTGGACAACTTTGTAGGACAAAATTAGTCCGACATTGGATCGTGTCAACAGAGTCAATTTACATATTTTAAAGAAATACTTATATATGTGCAAAGTTATGTAAGCAGCATGTACCGTGTTCCTGTCGGCAGTCTACATCTCCATTATACGAGTCAACAATATCTGAAATAATTAATAAAGAAATGAAATGTGCAGGTCTTACAACTGTATTTTAGAAATACATGTAAAATACGTACTGATAAATTAAAAGAGATCTCTGATTTTGTTCCAAATTAATGTTTTGTTTTCATTATAAAATATTAATCTAATCTTGTTGCATATAAGGTAAGTGTAAATTTAGGTTAATCGGAATGGTATCTTCCATCTCTGAATATTTTATATTTTCTTATACATTTTTTGTACCTTTATTTCTAAATTTAAACAATCGTTATTAATATGGAACGTCACATGTTTGACAATGTAAGCGTATAATTCTACAATGTGAAGTCCAGATGAATTAAGATACATTTGTTAAGATACATTTGTTAAGATACATTTGTTAAGATACAGGTGTATGAGTGTCTAAATATACATGTATACTAAACATAAAAAGACGTCTTACTGCCACATTGAACTTGGTATGCAGGGATACAAGTGGGTTCGGGAAGAGTGTCATCAAACAGACTTCTTGATGGACATTCATGTTTTACCCACAGGTACTTCGGAGCACTAGCACCAGTCATATCTTCGAAACGCGCACACTGGCAATAATTCCTGCACCCAGAACTTTTTTGTGCGAGCAAAAGCACGTTTTCAAACTTTTCGTACGTACATACCCCTAAAATGTAACACGTTTATGTGTAAAAGAGCAATTCTAATCAAATAACTAAGATACACATGAATAATTAAAGCTTAAGGCATAACGTAGCAAAGAAATTGATGATAAAGGTAAATCCAAAATGTGTAGAACCTACAAAAAAATCCCTTTAGATATAAACCCATACTTGCTACTGGAGAAAGGAGCAGTACATACCTGCGTCGTGCTTAATATGAAATACACACTTTTTGGTGAAAATGTGGAAAGAAGAACACAAATGTGTTAATACTGATACATAATGAATAAAACGTCAAATTAAATTTGAATTATGTATTTTGTGTAGGCTTCTTGAACTGAATATTATGTAATCTCATTAAGCATCGAAGCTATGAAAGAACCTCCATGTTGAAATGGTAAGAAATATACATAGATAACTTGATACAAACCATGCTCAGTCAGGCAGACAACGTCTTCTGAAAGTACATGAAGATAACAAATGATAAAAGGAAGCAATAAATGAATATTTATATTCTATATACCTTTTTTTCTAGTAGCCACAAGATTAATACATCAAGGTGAGCATGGTGTAAGTAGATAACAGATGGAGTAGTTTTATATTGACAGTAAACATGGTTAAAGTCCCAGGAGCACAATTTAAAGTAGCTCTTATTTTACCACGAAAGATGTCCTACCGGTAGAAATTACATTTATTTGTACCAAAACATTCCTAACTTAGCTGTTTAAATCGATAAGTACAATTAGAAATATGGGTAGTAATTTCTTCACAATCAGAAAGGCTTTCTAACAACTATTTTTCGTGAATAACGACTTGAATACTAAAGAAAGTCATATGTCAACATTGTTTTAGAGTTAATGGAACATGGTTCTATCATTATCCCATCACTAAATATATTTTTCAATATCCGTAAATTCAAAGTCAAACTGGGACTTTAAATAACTGTTTTAAATGAGCATTTCACTAAATTAAAAAGACATTTGTGTAAAATACAGTACTCGAGTTATATTGAAAATATTAATACATATATATGAGCCGTGTCATGAGAAAATGGCCTTTGATGTCAAACTCCTCAAAGTCTACATATTTGTGTTTTTAGGAAGTACTTAAAAGAAAAAACATGGACAATGATTTAAAAGTTTAAGAGTGTTTAAGACATGCTCATTTTACGTAACCCATTGGAGAGATCGAACATCAACGTCATGCATGAGGTCATTCTTTCATTGAATGTTACACATTTATTTGAAGACCAAACAAAACAATTGAGATTCAATGCCAATTTTGAACTTTTGTAGTTAATAAACAATCAAAACGGGCCAATGAGACTTACGAACATACCAACATTCGCTATGAAAATTCATATGTACTCGACAAAGTGTTGCCATTACAACAAATGAAAGTATGTCTTAGTAATTTTCATCAACAGTGAATTATCAAAAATTAATATGTTCTTATCTAAGCAAACCATTTAAAACAGTCATGAATTTCCATGTAATTTTTAAATGTAAATACCCATTACTTGTGTTATGCTAAGGTTCTAAAGATCTAATTTTCTTATGACGCAGCTGATTTGTAAAACACAAGTGTTTCTTGAATATTATATAACAGAGGAAAATGCTTCATGATTTTATGAAATAAATGTTTAAATAGTAAATAATCATAATACATCGAAACAAAACATGCAAATATCAAATCACTCTCTTACTAAACATTAGTCAGACCACAATTAGAGTACACATCATCTGTATGGTCGCCACATACCCAGGTTAATATTCATAAGCTGGAAATGGTCCAGCGACGCAAAATTAGATGGGTCAAAAATGATTAACCAGTGTGACAGACCTGCAGAACACCCTCGGCTGGAGCACCCTTGAGAACAGGCGTCAAGCCGCCGAACTGGTCATCTTTTACAAAATATACTACAATCTTGTAGCAATCTTCCTACCTAATTATCTAGAAGTGCAAAACAGGTTAACAAGACATATGCAGCCCCTTAGTCTCCGCCAAACCCATGCAAACTCGGACATCGTTAAGTACTAATTTCTGCCCCATACCACAGGCCTGTGGAATAGGTTACCCTTGCATATTGCGACCCTGTTTCATCTTAAATCATTCAAGCAGGCAGTGGCCCAGCCCAGTTATTAATCGTACAACAGTTGTTTTAAACATTTTATTCTTTTAATCTTTTTAACAGTTTTAAAATCTTCATTCTCCTAACTGGAAGAACTATCTCGCAGTTTTCTTATTTTATCTTTTATTAACATCCGGCGTGCACCCTGCCCATAGTACTCGAGTATGACAAGATAGATAGATAATGCACATTATCGAAAATACTGATTTTTATAAAGAAAAGCAAACCTTGCAGTGACCGTCCTTCTATCATAAAGACACAAACAATTAAAAACGAAAAACTTAAAATTGTGTAATAATACATTGTTTTTATGATTATCAACTTCACGTCTGCGACTACCGATGCAGTCTGTTATACCGCAGACGTTTTATGCATTATAAACTGGGTATGTATACTAACAATCACAAACACGGGTGCAGGTTTGTAAAACTTACAAAAATGTACAAAATTTTGAAATAAACCGAATTAACCTTTTCAGACAGTCCGCGTTTCAGGTTCAGATACTGCTTTTTTCAGATTACATACACATTTAAAGGTCCATTACTAAGACCAAATCGAATTTTCTTTCAAATCTGGAATTGTAATGGGCGTCTTCTCAGAAGGAAAAATATGACATACTGCATCGCTTGTAACCATATTGTTTTGCAAATGTGAGTTTAACAAAAGAATTAATAAATTTTAGTTTGACTTTTCAAAAACGAAAGTAGGTTTTCCAGTTATCATATATCTTTGTAATTTTCCAGTAGTCTCCGAGAAAGGGGCTGTAAATAGGTTGTACATGAATAAACATGCCTATTTTGAATAATAGTTGAAAGAACTTTACTTGCAATGATATGCAACATATTTCTCTGACTATTTACAAAATGTTATAAAGCGAAAGTAGGACAAAAAGACCACCCAGGTCATTCTAAGGAAATACAAAAACATTCAATCGTTTTTCTGCAGCAGTATTTCAAACAGGGAAATACTCCACGGCTATTATAAAGTTTTAGAAGCCAGTTTCAAACTGTATTTTCCTGTTACAATTCCAGATTTAAAAGAAAATTCGACTTGGTCTTAGTAATGGACCTTTTATGATACTAAATGCAAACGATATTTACATAAAGAAAAAGAAGAAGAAGAAGAAGAAGAAGAAGAAGAAGAAGAAGAAGAAGAAGAAGAAATAACCCTTTTTTCACGACTTCTGTTCTTGAAAAAATTTGTTATGAATTATTTTCATTACAATCAAAAATAAAGACTTAATATGTTGTCTTACGGTGTACATTTGCATTGAGTGCAAACAAACCAGTGTTTTAGCCACACTGGCGCAGATGTAGTACCCTCGCCTCAGGATCGCAGGTTCAATGGCTCGAGCTTCACAAGTTCCACGGTTGTAGTGTCCTTAGACAAGACAATACTTTTTATTCGAAGTATAGAAATGTGGATATATTTATATAAAAACAAATAAATATCGCATAAGATAAGCCTCGTTTTGAAGTCACTGTGTGGGTAGTGTATTTACTAGCATGGGTTTCAAGATCAACTACACTAAAGGAATATATTAAACATTAAAGAGTCAAAAATTTATTAGTTCTACTTCAGTATGTCATACGCCCGCCGCCAAACAGTTTACTTTGGCTAAACCGTAATTTTGTTTGGATAAAGGACAATCTTTTGAACATTGTGGAAGATACATAACCTTTGTTAAGTTAGAGTCAGGAACGATTTTGTCCTGTCTTTTTTTCTATTCTATTTTAGCGATTTATGTGTCGTATTCTATATTTGCGCTGATGATGCCAAAGTTAAACCGGTTGGCAAATACAAATAGAAATCTCATATAGTGTCATTTATTTTCATTTTATTTATAATTTACTTATACCGGCATATCGTTTAACATTTTTTATATCTTTAGCGATATATATACCGGTAACAGAAAAGTATCTTAATTAATTTCTACAACATGTAAAACTTGCGTAACATGTCAATTAAAGCTATGATACTGCTCAAAACGACCAGAAAAAGTACGGTTAAGAAAAGTTCTTAAAACATAAAAAATGTTTTAAGGATTAAAAGAAAATAATTTCTTTCATTAGTACATGCAAACATAAATTTATCATATCAAATTGATGGAAAATCATTTTATGGCCCGGCGGGTTTTGTCATTTTTGAACTATGTTCAATAGGAATAATTTATGTTATTTAGCCATAACTTTCGCAATGCTTGTTTTTTAATGATACTAACCATTGGTGAATGTATTACATTAAATTGCGATTATCAATCATATTGAAGGGTGTTATCACTTTAAATATTATGACGACCAGCAACAGGATTTGCTAATATAAATCAAATAGTTGTAGATGGATCTACTAACTTCAAAATCTTGGACAAACAATTGGATAAATGGACAGGAGGGACGATATGATATCTGGTGTAGGTCAATTGTTTGAATAAGTGAGATGGCCTTTTAGCATTGTCGTAATTATGGAAATAATTATGGAAATCCTGTTTTAATTGAGAATAGTTGTTGAAACTGGACACCAGATGACGTAGAAAAATATTTTTATTTGTATATTCATACCCTTTCACATAACAAAAAATTTCGTTGCGCAAACCGTCAAGCCCAATGTAAAGAAGGGATTATTAAATGGTTTACAAGGTGTTGTCAGACTTTTTTCCCCTATGAGAACAGAGTTACAATGAAAGGTATTTATTTTTGATAAATATAGCATATGATAAGAGGTATGCTGTTTTCGTTGTTATAAATCCAGTAATGTTACACTTGATCGTTAAGAGGTACCTTTTATTACATAAAGCACTGTGTAACACTGGGTGTCTAAAATTTTTTATCTTGATAAGTGTTCATATAGCCACAAATAAGAGATTTTTGACACTAAAGTAAACGAAACCATAATCATATCAAAGATACAATATAGAGAAATGAATTCAATGATTATCACTTAGCGATGAATAGACTCGAATTTCAGCGGCTGAAATGTGTCCGACGGGGCTGCAAAGAATTTCACGAGACTTAGTATTTGTGTATTTCCCATTTCCTCAACGTCCACAAGTACTTCAGTCTCTATCCATGTATTTTAATCGATCATTTTCATTTTAGGACCTGTATCAGTCGCTCATTACGTGCATTTTGTAAGTACGTTCTTGTTTTCGTTTGTTTTTCGTGACAATTCATCATTTTAATAAGTTTGCATTTAGAAACCTACTTTAAAGTTCAAGACTTTACAGAAAACTTCACGACACCCATTTGTTTGCAATGATTTAATCTTTTTATAGAAGTGTTTACTCACACTTAGCTCAAAAAGGCCGTTTTTAGAAATGAAATATTTACGAGCATATTGAAATAAAAAAAATTTTCGACTGAAATTTCATTGGATAAAATTTCCTTACTCATAGACGAAATTTCAATTGCCAAATGCTTCAAAATTCTTTTCATACTTTTTGCTATCATATATAATAACAAAAAGGAAGAACTTGGCGAAAGCAATTTTTTGCTGATGTCAGGCGCTATCTCAATTTTATTCAGCTGGCACACAACGTTGACTGTTATATAAATTAACACTAGTAACTATGATCTCTCCATGAATACCATGTATGTATGTATGTATGTATGTATGTATGTATGTATGTATGTATGTATGTATGTATGTATGTATGTATGTATGTATGTATGTATGTATGTATGTATGTATGTATGTATGTATGTATGTATGTATGTATGTATGTATGTATGTATGTATGGGTGGATGGTAGAGATGGATGGATGGATGGATTGATGGATGGATAGGCAGGGCGGTTAAGGTAGGCAGGTACATGGGTGCGTACGTGTGTACGTGGATTGATGCTTGGATTGATGGATGGACGTAAGTGCCTACGTGCGTAAGTTAACGGTTTTATTTGACCCTTAACTTGATTAAGTTCATTTATGAATAGACATGTATCTGTTTTAATCCATTTAGAAAATCCAATCAATAGATATAAGTACAACAGCCCTGGTGGTTAAGCTGAAATAAGCGACGGAATAAAAATATTTTACAAGTGCTCTCAATAAGTCATAAATGATTTCATAAGTACATAGTTACACGCTGAAACATGTGTTTCATAAATTTATTTATAACAAGTGTATTGTTTTTGTCTTGATTTGCAGTGCTGCTCTAAATAATATGCATTGTACTTGACATGTGGGTGTAAAGATCTAATAAATCATAAAACTGTAACTTTAAAGAATATTTCTAATCAATAAAGTGTCTTTGACGTCACAAAACGATGAATTGACCTCATATAAAAATGCGAAGCAAACGTGCATTGAATCTCGAAAGAGGAACACAACTCTAAAACTTATACCAGAAATAAGTTTCATGTTAAATTACAAAAGCACGGACTCGCTAGAAGTTGAGCGTATGAAATATCTCCTGTCTATGAAACTGGTATAAGAGTAGATTCAACAAGAAAATGTGCAGAACCTTGATAATAGAATGTTGCTTTTCGATGTCGAGTGTTTCAAATCCCTTCATGGTCTTTGCATTTGAACACCATACAATTTAGATATGCTCCTTAAATGCGTCAGTCTTTTGAGAGTGTTAATATTGAATGCACCGAGAGTATACATTCATTCGCTATGTATTAGATGGTTGTGAAAAGAGTGACAATTTAAGGTCAACGGATCTTTTTGAATTTACTGATAATATGAAATAAATTTACTGACAGAATAATTATTGAACCATGTTCTATTCACTCTAAAACAATGTTGACATATGCCTTTCTTTCGTATTCAAGTCGTTTTGTTACGAGAAATAGTTGTCAGAAAGCCTGTCTTGTTTTTGCAATATTATTGAAAAAAATACTGCACTACTATAATGTTATTAATCAAGTGATTTCATATTGGCCTTGTTATTTGTCCGAGGGTGGTCGTATTGGCCCAAGGCCCAATACGACTGCCCGAGGACAAATAACAAGGCCAATATGAAATCACTTGATTAATGATAATTTTATTATTCAACTTTACAATATTGGCTAAAAAAAACAAGAATAAAGTGATTCTAACATGTTCATGAGTTGTGGATAAGAGGGTTGAGATACTACCCAAAAACGAGGCCCTGTCGAGTTTTTTGGCGTATCTCAACCCAAGGGTTGGATTTCCTTATCCACAATTAAATGGGCATGGTAGATTTATTTTCTCACCGTTTTAATCGCATTTTCACACAAGTAAGAAGAAATAAGTGTAAATACAGGATGGGGATGAAAAATGAAAATCAACTTTTTCTCGAATTTTACTTCCAAACTGCTATAGATGGATAGAAAATGGTCTTACTAAGAAAATGAATACCCATGACCCTATGTTTATTTCAAAAATAAAAATTTTACAGTCATTTTTCGATTTTTATGTACGTGTTCATGACCATTTCTTAGATAAAGTCATTTCTACCATTTATGAGTTAGTTTTGAATCCCAGCCGGGAGATGTCCAAAAAGAGGCTGCGAGTTTTTCATCTTTTCATCCCGAGGGTGGGATTTCCTTATCCACAACGAAATGGACATGGTAGATTTATTTTCTCACCGTTTAAATTGCATTTTCACACATTTTCAGTAAGAAGGAATAAGTGCAAATACAGGATGGGGATGAAAAAATGAAAATCAACTTTTTCTCGAATTTTACTTCAAAACTGCTGTAGATGGATAGCAAATGATCTAACTAAGAAAATGAATACCAACAACCCTATGTTTATTTCAAAAATAACAAATTTACAGTCATTTTTCGATTTTTATATCTGCTTACAATTAACGTAAAATAGTCCGGCAGCGATGTGAGATAAGCGATGTGAGATAAGTTTATCTCACATGGGTAAATGCGCGGAACTATATATCTCATAGGTGAGAAAAGATTTTCCATCGCTGTTAAAATAGAGATTTTTCTGTCCGGTAAGTGAGAAATAAATGTTCTTGTAGATCTAACAATAACAATTTTATTTGTATTTAACTTAGTAAAACAAGATATCAGCAGGAGTCTAAGAAAAGTCTGCATATCAACTGAAACAAAACAAAATGGCTTCGTTTAAAAATCTAACGGAAGTGACTTCCTCATATTGGCCCTCTCTTTTAAACCAGTCAGAATGCTTGAATTCCACATTAGCCCTTTTTCTCGTATTGGCCCTGCTTTTCTCATACTGGCTCAGTTATGCTTTGTATTAGCTCTACCTGTTTCATATCATGTGCGCAATTGATCTAATACAGTGTGTAATATTGTAAAGTTGAATAATAAAGTATATTACTTGCATGTACTTTTTGTCAAAAAGCAAATTTATGAATGTTTTTGGTACAAATAAAGGTAATTCCTGCCAGTTAAGACATCTTTCTGTGTGAAAATAAGAGCTACTTGTTTATGTGGTCCTGGGACTTTCAATTCAGCTGTTTAAACACATCTTTTATAGGTGTTTTTCCATAAGCTACTGTTTATTATACCCGACAGGCGTGTTGTTGAAAAAAGAGGAATGTCTTTTACATGTTTCAATCGTTTGCACTTATGCCAGGCGAATACTGTTGTTAAAGCACAGGGGTTAAAGAGTTTCATTTTTGAAAGCAATAAAGTACATGCTTTCATTTTATAATCGAACTTGACCTTTTGCACAGTAATAACTTTCAGACACTTCTCTCTTGATAAGCTATTGCTGATCCCAAATTATACGTAGGCGTGATTTACAAAACATATTTTTGATCAAAATCATTTAATCGACTTTTGGGCTAGGCCATTAAAGTCTTCATTATTTTCCTATTTTGATTCTGATTTCCGGCGAACGATATGGGAAAGGACTAGATAAAACGATTTATTAAACCTATATCAGATGAAACATTTTGTTCATAAAGGTTTCATTCAAATTTCTGCCATTATAACTATTGCCTTTCGGAAATAGTGTGCAGATTACAGGTATACTTTTAAAACGGGTTTAGTTTTTATCTGCATACTTGACACGAAATCGCGCTTAAATTGTTCACAATCCGTGCATATTGCTTCTGTTGTGCACATAAAGGAGTATGTAACTACGTTTGAGCAGCCAAATGGACATGTCGTTCTTCTTAAGCGATAATTTGTTGAATTAAATATTTGCGATAGACTTTCCATTCCACTGGAGGTTCCATTTGTTAATTCATTACCTAATGGTAAACATAATTTCCTTCACAGTAAAGGAAGATTTACCCAAATTATTCTGCTAGGAAATTTCCAAATTAGAATCATGAAACATTTCTTTAACGCAGATGTTGCATGATCAGTAGGCAATCAAAGATCAGCAAGACAGTTCCAAGAATCAGCTGGCATAAGTATCAAATGAATCCAAAAATAATCAAAGTGCTGAAGGAACTGGGGTTGTCAATTTTACAATATGATTACATTTCTCGTCAGAATACAGATCCGAAATGGTGACAAGAGGGCAGTGATAGCCATCTACTGCGTCCACTTTCCAGCTGTAGAATGTATGCATGATGTCTAGGAGGTAACTACTGAAAACATTCATATATGTGATCCAGGTCTTACTGTCATATGCATTGCATCCGCGTTTGAATATGATTGCTTTAGAGATGTGAATGATAGAGTGTACAACAAGTTAACGGACGTTTGCAATGTAGTGCATGTACATGTACATTGTCCCCTACCAGTTAATTGCACTTCCCCTAAATGCCCCTTATATTTTTATGCAGCTTGAATACTCTTAAAATTATATTTTGAACAAAAAAGTAAAAAAGGAGATCATTAACAAGAGTGCCAAACTGTTACAATCATCTGTTGTTATTGAGATATCTCGGGATTCATTTTTTTAGGGACGGACAACGGATGGACGGAAATATGGACGGGCATACCTATAGTCAGGTGAAAAATGGTTGGGGACTAATAACTCATTGTGGATATAATTCATACAAGTTGTTCACCCTGAGCCTAAGGTTACCTTTTCTGGCACTCTGAACCATTGTATTGCATCAATGCCATTTTTGGCCTTCAGCCCCCTAGGCCTAAGTTACCACATACACTGCAGACAATTTAACTGTGCTATGTGCGAATAACAACTGTAAACATGCGCTATGCGAAAGTAGTGCAAGACAGACCAGATCAATCTTCTGTTTGAATGTCGCAAATGATAAGCATATTACAAATAAAAAGAGTACATACAACTTCAAACGATTGCAGAAAGGTATAAAGCTTACGGGCTGCATTACACATTTCTTTCTGTTTTAGAAATTAATGCGCTGTTAGCTGATTACGGAAGATAATCATATGCATATCACGGAAAAGTACAGATATTTACGGAAATTTACGGAAAGTTTGATTTTCAAATTTCCGATGTGATTTCATTGACAACTTTATTATTTACGAACGATTACATATATATTTACCTAGAAATAAATTTCTCTAAAAAAAAAGATATAATTTACGTACATTCCCGAGAAGGAACTCACGTGATCAAAATCACCCGCCATTTATCAAGGAAGCTGCATGTCAAGGCCCAGTGAACAGTTTCACCTATTACAACTACAAGGTAACCCAGAATCATTTTTGGTTTTCTCTGTTATACACATTGTACAGTACTGTATTTATATTTCATTGCTGGTATTGCTTTGTTTATTTCTGCTCAAGGTATTGTCCTTGGTACACAATAATTTTCGATCCACATCATCAGATCATATCGCTTGAAGTTGTACAAAGCGCAGATCGAATTATTTTTATTGGCTTTAACAATTTATAATATTGACTATGTGATTATTTTTCATTTAACGTACGTTTTATAATAAAACAAACTTCCCTGCACCCATATATTTGTGAATCATTCATTCTGTGTCATATATTGAATTTCGTCCTCTGCACATTTCGACCCGCGCTTTAAGTAAGGTTCAGGTCAAAAGTTTTTTTCCGGGAGTTAGCCCCCAGGCCTTCTGAGAAAGTAACAAAAGTCACTTCCCTAATGGCAAGATTAATTTTACAAATATTGATCTAAATAGTTCGCTCTTATAGTTGGCTGGTGTAAAACCATTCATATCAACATGGACACCACTTTTTCTGACGTAGTTATATAGAATTCGGAGATTCAATGAGTTTCAAGGAAGCACCAAAATATGCGATTCGAAATAATTCAGGTAGTCTAATATTTTTTATTTAAATCAGTAACACATTTACATGAGATCCAGTTTGTTTCAAAATTAACATTTTGCAATTAATACAGTGCAGGGCTAGCATGCATAGTAGTAATATGAGCGAACATAGCTGACCAAAACATGAACAGTCCAAATCTCTATATCTGAAAACTAATTGATAAAACATTATCGTCAAACAATTTGGTCCAATCTGCATCGTTAACACTACCATGCCATAAGGCGACCTGTTGATATGCAACTGTCATGTGGCTTAACTATGGCAAGATTATATACATATGAAACAAGAACAATAATGCAACTGTAAACTTAAAAATATTTTCAGTGAGACCATCCAGTTTGCTGTCAACAATAATGAATCATAGGTCCAGATAATGTTAAAATTCCTAAACACTGCATTTCCTTTTATGCGCTTATTATCAAGAACATCAGATAAACTTTAATTGATCTATATTCACTACAAGCGTAATATAGGAATGAAGAGATGTAATTCAAAAGAAGACAAGGTAGAGTTAAGGATTATTACTGCAGTGGGAATAAGGTTTAGGACAAGCATAATTTCATACGATAAAGTGAGGTATTCATTTGATAGAGATATTTTCTAAGAGAAAAGGGAATTTAAGAGAAAATAAACTTCTCCCAATCTCTACAGACTTTTACGGTTCTGGACATTGGTTTATTTCTCTATGCAAAGAGCACGGTATGGCAATTGCTAACAGCCGTCTAGAGTCAGAAAGATGTACTAAGTTTTGCGTAATCAAATGGGTGCAAGTCTTGTTGACTACTTGATTACAATTTGTTTTTAGTTGATATCAGAACTATCTTATTACTGTCCCATTGTTTTTAATTTTATCTACCAAAGTTTTGTAAATTGCAATAAAATGGAATCTGTAACGGAAGATAAACTTTACTGGATTAGTGAAAAAGGCAGATATTCTACTGGCAGAACTAGAAGGCAAGAGATATGTACTCACTGATGTAACAAATGAAATTGTAGATGAAGATGGTGAACTTGACTCTTACATTTGATTGTCCAAGGACAGTAGTCAAGGTATCCGGGAAAAGCGTACTCTCGTAACACATATGCTTTAAACATGAAAGATGAATGTAGAATTGCAAAAGCAAAACTTCTATCAGATAAAAGAAGACTTTCTAGATATAATATTTTCATTCTAAGTAAAAAGGTATTGGCAGAATTGAAATAAATTTAGAAATGGAAAGAAATCTAAAAGCTGTGATATCGATGCAGCTGACTTTGCATATTATTTATTGGAAAATCTTATTACATAATCTGACTAAAGCTTTGTACTTACGTCTGTTAATTTGGACCGCAACATTCAAATTGATGAATTAGATAAAGCATTTGATAAACTATGTGATAGAGTCGTGTCTGACATTTTCATTGATGCGAAACCTTTTTATATGGTTTCCGAAATGGTAAAAGCACTGTTGACTGCGTTTTTTTATTAACATAGTAATATACAAAAATATCTCAATAAACAAATGTATGTTACTCAAATTGTGTTTTCATAGACATTTGAAAGCATTTGAGTCAGCAGCGATTTTTAAAACTTAATTTGTAAGTTTGTATGTTGAAATATATCTAAGGACATGTATCATCATGTGTAAAGTCATTTCAAAGTGTTTCTGACTTATTTTTGTTCGAATGCGTAAAACAAGGAGAGCCACTCTCGCCAATCTTATTCATAGTATTCGTGAATGATGTAACGAATAATGTTGACAGATGATATGGTATAGTATTTACTATTGATGGGAAAAGCCTCCAGGCACAATTAGATATTCAATGAAATAGGGCCTTGACATATATTAGACGAAAATATGCATATTTCGAAAAAGAAATGTAAATTTCCGCTGGTATATTAACAATAAACAACTAGATATTATCGGCAATTTTTGTTGTTTGGGTGGTAAAATTATCAAGTAACTGCCTTAACCGATCAAGCAGTAAAAGCTGTGAAAGATTTATATGATTTTTACACTTAGTCTATTGAAACTTGATGTAAAGACAAAACTACTACTCTCCAGCCGTATGGTTGAACCTATTATGTTGTATAGTTCCGAAGTATGGGGTATATAACGCAGAAATAGTTGATCGTGTCCATTTGAAATTTTGCAAATAATTACTTGGTGTAAAACAACAGACTCCGAACATAGGTAGTTATACATGTACTGCGGTACCACGTGAACAAAGAATATGTCTTAATTGTCAATTAAATGTTAATTGAATCGAATATCATTTACTGGTAGTAAATTTATGTCCAAAATACAATGATATACGACTTAAACATTAAAAAATATAGCTTGGCCAAATCTGAACAGATTTGATAAATTAATGTCATCAAACAGTTTAAGAACACCTGTACATGTCTGTAAAGAAACATATGAGTTACGAAACCGAAGTATATGGAAGGGAATATCCGCCAGGAAATGCATGCTGCTAAATGACAATTGCATATTGCCTTATGTTATTCGTTACAAACTAACTGCAACTTCCGTGCGTCTTTGTGCTCCTTTCCATCAGTTAGTGGCACATAGCTTGCATCTTTCGTTACTCGATGTATGTGAATCACATATTCTTGCGTGTAAATGGCAAATGCATGCATTCTGTGTCATCTTAAAATGTTTATGCGAACAAAAAAACAAAAATAATATCAAACAGGGAATGCCACGTACCAAAAACGCAGCCTCCCCAAAACGAACCCCACAGCACCCAGAAGTGCACACCACCAACACACACACACACACGCACACACACACGACACACAACCACGCACACACACACACAACACACACCAGCACACAAAGCAAACACACGAGGACAAAACGAACAATTAAAGGAACACAGTGGGGCCATGGGCCACCGGCCCCCCCTTGGAACGGTCAGTGGCAAAAACACCACTGGGGAGCTTAAACCGGTTTATGGTGCGCACCCAACCTCACTCTTACCCCCACCATGTTCCAAAGTCACAGGACAGTGTAAATAAAAGTAATCCCTGCTAGATGAATCTCTAACACACGCAATGGAAACAAAAAGGCATGGTATGTAAAACACAAAAATGCTCGTGTATAAATATATAAAAAGCAAACCTTGAGAACCAAAAAACGTATGTACTCAATGCCTTTGCAGAAGGCAGAGCACCAAGAGAAAACCTTAAGGGGCCGACGAAACAGGCCAGAGGACAGAAATCAAAACAGTTTCGTCCCAGTGGGATTTAAAACTGCCCATCACAGAGTCCTCCCCTCTTCCGTCAGACACAATCAAAGAGGGAAGCGTAGCGTCCAACTGTAAACGGGTTGAACACCAAACATGCGGTGTGTCTCAAAACAGTTGGGTCGTAACCTCTTTTAACAAAACGTTTTATAATTTTAGCAAATACAGTTGGAAAATTGCCATGACCCAAAATCTTACGAAGTTTGTAAACCACATCCCCATAAAAATCGGGTTTTGAAATACCTTCTCGCAGAAGAGTCTTTAGATTACTATTGAATTTCAAAACCAAATCAGAATTACGATAGTAAAATTTAGCAAAATATTTACGCAATTTGTAATAACGGTAGCCCTGTTGAAGAAGTTTATTTGTAATATATTGATTACGTTCATTGAAATCCTCAACATAACTACACGCTCTGGCAAACCGAATTAACTGAGAAATGTATACCCCATAAGATGTAGCATGAGGTACATCCCCATCCAAATGGGGAAATTTACAATACTAAAATTAAATCATCCCTCTTGTCATAAATTTTGGTATGTATAATATTGTTATAAATAGAGAGATGTAAATCTAAAAATGAGCACCAGTATCCAAATTGTTAGTTTTAATTAACTGGAGTTCCCGGGGATAAATAGTGTCCACCAATTGACCAAAAAACGGGTTATTCATATTAAGAATATCACCAGATAGCGTGATGTATTATTAAAAGCAGTGATAATGTCTGCCTGCGTGTCTGGAGAAAGACTCAACATAAAGTCTCTTTCATAACATATAAAAACAAATCTGCGACAAGGGGTGCACATTTGTTCCCATGGGAATACCGATTACTTGTCTGAAAACTGCTTCCCAAACCTTATATAAATGTTGTTCAATAAAAGGAAAGGGCTTTACAAACTTCGTCACAGGTCCCATAGTATAATGTTTAACAATACAGCTAGTAAAAAGCTTTATCGAAATTGCAGGCGAGAAATGTAACATTCTCCCTGGCAAAAGTCTTTTGATTAGGGCAGTTAGCTTGTCATTTATCAAATTATGTGGTAAAGTGGTATACAGTGTAGAAAAATCGTATGTACTGACTGAAGTTCTTTGTAATTATTACTTTAATCTTATCCAGGATTTCGCCAGAATTTTTGATCGACCAAAATAAATGTTTACCAGAGTTTTCGTATACTTTATCACATATCTTTTCACGTGGGCTTTTATAGCAGTTAGGCAGATGTTAATAGTTTTGAAATATTTGTAGTGGTACAAGGCTTGAATTAGCGATGAAACGAGCTTTATATGGTTGTTTATGTAATTTAGGAATCCAGTACATAGTAGGAAGTTTAATATGTTGATCTCTAACGACTTCAAATTGAAACTTCACTGATGTGATCAGTGACCACATTTTGTTCAACGGAAGGACTCAATATATGCTTTAGTGCTATTTAGTTCGTTTTGTAAAACATTAATTAATGTAGGCGTCAAATGATGATAATTTGTTGGCCGCCTGTCTGAAAATAAGTTTTTATTGCTTTGTACGTTTTACTTTGTGAAATTGATTAAACCGTTCCTCCATTATTTAATACTGACACATGCATGTTAACATTTAGTTGTTGCCCGTTGTTGTTTTTTCTGTATATAGGTCCCTGTTGTAGGTTTCATTCATAAATCTGACAAATGGATTCTTACTATTGCTTTCTTCACTTGCGTATATACGTATATTTTTATTAAATATCCGGTAATGCTAGTTTAGGCATTAAATGATTGAAAGTTATGCAAGGCGAAAACAATACTAAGTAAGTACTAAGCAACATGAAGTTAATCAAATGAGCCTTTACCATTTGTAATATGTAATTCATAGAAAGCTGGGAACCAGAATTTCCGGCAGTTTCCGTAAAATCGATGAACCATGCACGGTGTTTTAGCAAAGCTCATTGGGCAAAAAGCATGCAATTTAATTGTGACAATATTGTTAAAACCTAGTCAGGAAGAGAAATATTTTCACTACCAATAACACTATCATAAAACACTATGCACATTTCGGAATAGGACCCCAATTCGGACAGTTGAGTTTAACGCTTCAATAGCGTGAAAATGTAAATAAAAGCTGTGTAGATTTCTCCATTATTTTGATCTTTGAATGTTTCAACGTTACAGATTTTGACTGACACAAAACAATATCAAAATATACAAGAGGGCCAAGATGGCCCTATATCGCTCCCCTTGGTACAAGTCTACTTGCCTGGTGGAAGATCACTAGATAATGTTATATACCAAATAAGTTTTCCTATATACGCCTTTGTAAAACAAATGATCCCCCCCGGGCAAGGTCAATTTTGACCCCAGGGGCATAATTTGAACAAACTTTGAAGAGGTCTACTAGGAAATGCTACATGCCAAATATCTAAGCTCTAGGCCTTTCGGTTTCAGAGAAAAAGATTTTTAAAGTTTTTGCTATATAAGCCTATGTAAAACTAAGTGACCCCCGGTGCGAGGTCAATTTTGACCCGTGGGTCATAATTTGAACAATCTTTGTAGAGGTCCACTAGCCAATGCTACATGCCAAATATCTAAGCTCTAGGCCTTGTGGTTTCAAAGAAGAAGATTTTTAAAGTTTTTGCTATATAAGCCTATGTAAAACTAAGTGACCCCCGTGCGGGGTCAGTTTTGATCCAAGGGTCATAATTTGAACAATATTGGTAGAAGTCCTCTAGCCAATGCTACATGCCAAATATCTAAGCTCTAAGCCTTGTGGTTTCAGAGAAGAAGATTTTTAAAGTTTTTCCTACATAAGCCTATGTAAAACTAAGGACCCCCCGTGCGGGGTCAATTTTGATCCGGGGGTCATAATTTGAACAATCTTGGTAGAGGTCTACTAGCCAATGCTACATGCCAAATAACTAAGCTCTAGGCCTTGTGGTTTCAGAGAAGAAGATTTTTAAAGTTTTTTCCAATATATTCCTATGCAAAACTAAGTGACCACTGCCGCGGGGTCAATTTTGACCCGGGGGTCATAATTTGAACAATCTCGGTAGAGGTTCACTAGCCAATGCTACATGCCAAATATCTAAGCTCTAGGCATTGTGGTTTCAGAGAAGAAGATTTTTAAAATTTTTTCCTATATATTCCTATGCAAAACTAAGTGACCACCCCGCGGGGTCAATTTTGACCCGGGGGTCATAATTTGAACAATCTTGGTAGAAGTTCACTAGACAATGTTACATGCCAAATATCTTAGCTCTAGGCATTGTGGTTTCAGAGAAAAAATGTTTTTAAGTTTTTCCTATATGTGCCTATGTAAAACTAAGTGACCCCCGGTGCGAGGTCAATTTTGACCCGTGGGTCATAATTTGAACAATCTTGGTAGAGGTCCACTAGCCAATGCTACATGCCAAATATCTAAGCTCTAGGCATTGTGGTTTCAAAGAAGAAGATTTTAAAGTTTTTGCTATATAAGCCTATGTAAAACTAAGTGACCCCCCGTGCGGGGTCAGTTTTGATCCAAGGGTCATAATTTGAACAATATTAGTAGAAGTCTACTAGCCAATACTACATGCTAAATATCTAAGCTCTAAGCCTTGTGGTTTCAGAGAAGAAGATTTTAAAAATTTTTCCTACATAAGCCTATGTAAAACTAAGTGACCCCCCGTGCGGGGTCAATTTTGATCCGGGGGTAATAATTTGAACAATCTTGGTAGAGGTCCACTAGCCAATGCTACATGCCAAATAACTAAGCTCTAGGCCTTGTGGTTCAGAGAAGAAGATTTTTAAAGTTTTTTCCTATATATTCCTATGCAAAACTAAGTGACAATCCCCGCGGGGTCAATTTTGACCCGGGGGTCATTATTTGAACAATCTTGGTAGAGGTCCACTAGCCAATGCTACATGCCAAATATCTAAGCTCTAGGCATTGTGGTTTCAGAGAAGAAGATTTTTTAAATTTTTTCCTATATATTCCTATGCAAAACTAAATGACCACCCGCGCGGGGTCAATTTTGACCCGGGGGTCATAATTTGAACAATCTTGGTAGAGGTTCACTAGACAATGCTACATGCCAAATATCTGAGCTCTAGGCCTTGTGGTTTCAGAGAAGAAGATTTTTAAAGTTTTTCCTATTTGTTGCCATAGCAACCAGAGTTCTGCATGGAATGGAATTTCTTTGAACAAGTTTGGTAGAGCTCCATGCAAGGAACATTCCTGCATAGTTTTATCAACATTGGCCTAGAGGTTTCAGAGGAGATGTCATTTGAATCAAAATGTTGACGGACGACGGACAATCACCGATCAGAAAAGCTCACCCTGGCGTAGCCAGATGAGCTAATAATGTTGAATTATTTTAACTAGATCTAGCCCTGACCTGAATTGTTTTCCCAGACAAAAAACTAGGACTGAGTCAGTGACCACTATCTTAGCCTTAGGGATATATGTCCTATTCTGTGTTTGAGAATCATCACTGACTATGCAGCTGTTGAATCAGTAAACAATAAATGAGCCGCTAGGGTTCTTATGTTGAACTTGAAGGCTGATCAGGGGCGGATGCAGGATTTTAACTGCAACTTAATACTAAAGAGAACCAGAGGGGAGAGTCACATGCCGTCGCCGGTGATCAAACCCGGGACCTCTCGCATTGCAAGCGGACATCAAAACCGCATCGCTAAAGGGTTAACCCAACAGCAAGGCTGTTAGGAATGCCTATTATAGGCCAATCACTACAATACTGCCAAAAGTCAATACTGACTATACTAGGCAGGCACATGTAAGGAATATATTTACAAATTTGAGTACTGTTATGAATTTAAAAAGTGATAAATTTATCAAAAGACAAGGGTATATCTTACTATCAATTTATTATGAAGATATTAAAAACAGTAAAACTTGTTTAGCCCACTGTTGAAGGATGGCACTGTTGGGGTAATCTGAATATCAGTCGGTAGATCGTTCCAGAGTCGTATTGCCCGAAGGAAAAGTGAGTTTATGTGATGTTGTGTTTTTGAGTGTGGTATTAGAAATTTGTTGTTTCTGGTATGTGTTAGGTGAGGATGGTCCACATTGACATGGTTATTCTTAATTTTGTATAACATGACCAGGGTGGCATAGTTTATTCGTTGTTGTAGGGTTGGCCATTTAAGTTCATTTAGCAGCAAAATCATTCAAAGTTGTAAGGCCATGTGCTTTTGGAAAGATATAGAAATTTTGAAAATAAAATCCTTTATAACAACTCTTCCCTGTCATATATCAGGAAAATAACATCAGAAATGAAATCAGCATGCAAAAATACACAAACCATCCAAGTTTCATGACAATATCTCCTTTTGTTAAAAAGTTACAAAAACATACACTTGTTAATAATGAGTTTTTCGGTGCCATGAATTTGTCGCGAATCGCTGCGTAAATTTGCCTGAATTTGACGCAAATTTCAATACTTAAAATGCTGTAACTTTGGTTCTAGTTGAGATATTTCAAACAAAAAAAAAAACAGTATTGAGCTTGTTTCAAGTACATTATCTACTGTTCTAGTTTTTCGGTGCCATGAATTTGTCGCGACTCGCTGCGTAAATGTATCTGAATTTGACGCAAATTTCAATACTTAAAATGCTGTAACTTTGGTTCTAGTTGAGATATTTAAAAAAAAAACAAAAAAAAACAGTATTGAGCTTGTTTCAAGTACATTATCTACTGTTCTAGTCTGTATTATGTCATAATCATTTAATAAATTATTTTTGCAGGTATGAGCCAACAGTTTAGAGCGGCTTCTCTGTTACGGCAGGCCGCTGACTTGTTAAATGTGGATACCAGGTCATCAGTACCGGTAACAACAACTTTCAGCACTGCTAGTTCTGCTAGCAAGTTTTGCGCCATACAGCTCATCAATACCTGCACCAACAACTACCAACACTGCTAGTGCTGCCAGAGCGATTTTTGCGCCATACAGAAGGACAGTTACAAGGCGAGGTGGACGTGCACAGGCAGAGGCTGCTACCGCAGTGTCCCACTGGACACACACGTTTTCCATTATACCAAGGTGTGATGATGTAAGTAACATTTATAAGTCATTAAATCAAACAAATAATTACTGGAGATGATTCAAAGCAGCATGAATGTCCTGGCGGATATTCCCTTCCATAGAAGTACAGTATTGCTGCGGTACATTGTATCTATGTTTGGTGCACACCGATGTGTATAGTCTCTTGTAGTTCTGTAAAGAATGGCCATATACTGATTTTATTTTGATTTATGTATCAATTTATGACGTATATGTGTGAGGCGTAAATAAATAGAGGTTAATTGTTGGTTTCGGTGTAATATATAGAGGATAATTGTTGGTTTCAGTGTAATATATAGAGGATAATTGTTGGTTTCAGTGTAATATATTGAGGAAAATTGTTGGTTGCGGTGTGATATAACGTTATAATTTCACCTAGTGTGCACCAAAAGTGATATTTTTACGAGTGGAACAGCTAGAATATAGTACGCATAAATAGTTTTGGTGTTCACGAGTAAAATGACATCGATACCAACAATTGATCTAATTATTTTATATCTCAAACTCTTTTTAGCTCACCTGGCTACGCCAGGGTGAGCTTTTCTTATTGATGATTGTCCGTCGTCCGTGAACATTTTGATTCAAATGACATCTCCTCTGATACCACTAGGCCAATGTTGATAAAAATATGCAGGAATGTTCCTTGCATGAAGCTCTACCAAAATTGTTCAAAGAATTCCATTCCATGCAGAACTCTGGTTGCTATGGCAACAAATAGGAAAAACTTTAAAAATCTTCTTCTCTGAAACCACAAGGCCTAGAGCTTAGATATTTGGCATGTAGCATTGTCTAGTGGACCTCTACCAAGATTGTTCAAATTATGACTCCCGGGTCAAAATTGACCCCGCGCGGGTGGTCACTTAGTTTTGCATAGGCTTTATATATGAAAAACTTACCGTTCCAAGGCGGTGCCCCACTGTGTTCCTTTAATTGTTCGTTTTGTCCTCGTGTGTTTGCTTTGTATGCTAGTGTGTGTTGGTAGTGTATATGTGTGTGTGTACATGATTGTGTGTGTGTGTCGTGTGTGTGTCGTGTGTGTGTGTGTTGGTGGTGTGCACTTCTGGGTGATGTGGGGCTCGTTTTGGGGAGGCTGCGTTTTTGGTACGTGGCATTCCCTGTTTGATATTATTTTTGTTTTCTTCTCTGAAACCACAAGGCCTAGAGCTTAGATATTTGGCATGTAGCATTGTCTAGTAGACTTCTACCTAGATTGTTCAAATTATGACCCCAGGGTCAAAATTGGCCCCGCGCGGGTGGTCACTTAGTTTTGCATAGGCTTTATATAAGAAAAACATTAAAAATCTTCTTCTCTGAAACCACAAGGCCTAGAGCTTAGACATGTGGCATGTAGCATTGTCTAGTGGACCTCTACAAAGACTGTTCAAATTATGACCCCCCGGGTCAAAATTGACCCCGCGCTGGTGGTCACTGAGTTTTGCATAGGCTTCTATATGAAAAACTTTAAAAATCTTCTCTGAAACCACAAGGCCTAGAGCTTAGATATTTGGCATGTAGCATTGGCTAGTGGACCTCTACCAAGATTGTTCAAATTATGACCCTCGGGTTAAAATTGACCCATCGCTGGTGGTCACTTAGTTTTGCATAGGCTTTAAATAAGAAAAACTTTAAAAATCTTCTTCTCTGAAACCACAAGGCCTAGAGCTTAGATATTTGGCATGTAGCATTGTCTAGTGGACCTCTACCAAGATTGTTCAAATTATGACCCCAGGGTCAAAATTGACCCCGCGGCAGTGGTCACTTAGTTTTGCATAGGCTTTATATATGAAAAACTTTAAAAATCTTCTTCTCTGAAACCACAAGGCCTAGAGCTTAGATATTTGGCATGTAGCATTGTCTAGTGGACCTCTACCAAGATTGTTCAAATTATGACCCCCGGATCAAAATTGACCCCGCACGGGTTGTCACTTAGTTTTACATAGGCTTATATAGGAAAAACTTTAAAAATCTTCTTCTCTGAAACCATAAGGCCTAGAGGTTAGATATTTGGCATGTAGCATTGCCTAGTAGATCTCTTCAAAGTTTGTTCAAATTACAAATTATGCCCCTGGGGTCAAAATTGACCTTGCCCAGGGGGGTGGGGGGGGGATGGGGGTGGGGGGTGGTCACTTGTTGTACAAAGACGTATATAGGAAAACCTATTGTATATAACATTATCTAGTGATCTTCTACCAGGCGTGGACTGTACCAAGGTGAGCGATATAGGGCCATCTTGGCCCTCTTGCTTGTTGAGTTTGTTTAAATTAGATATCGCAAACCACGGAAAACGTCATCAGAAAGCATAGGACGTATGAGGTCATTTAAACGATGTCATTTTCCGGTACTCGTTACGGTCGGTATATATTTGGCGTCAATCCGGAATGAAGATTTTGATGTTTTCAAACTTTGAAACAGTAAAAATATAAATTTCATTTCACTGATATATTCTAGTATTTCACTAAATGCATAAAATAAAGGCTATTATATTAAAACATTCACGAAGGGACCCTATCACCGCGTTTTGCACCTGTAGAATTTTGCCTAAGAAACTTTAAATGAAAGAAGATTTGGTAATTACTTGCTTTTAAGACGTGAAACGTTTTCATTCAGTGTTTAATGCATGTGTCACTTATTACCATGAGGCATATGCGTTACAAAGGCCAATCGTTCTATTTTAAGGACACATCTTACTTGTGACGATCAAATGATCCACATATTTGAAGTCTGCCTGTATGACGTAATTGTAATTACTGAATGAATTTGAAAGACACGTGATGTATCTTTTAAGAATAAATGACGTAACAACTTCAATATCGGCAATAATGTTCTGAATCGTTAAGATTTTGCATACGTGAACAGTTTAAATCTGTTTCAATTAACTAAATATTGAAAATGACATTATTGGGTCAGAAGAGGAACATGTTTACATCTTTACAGCATGTCTTGTGGTCGTATGCTTCACCTAGGAAAATATGTCCGCTAAGTGTCATATTTTAATAGACAATTTAAGATGTAATCATCACTTTTGCCATGGCGAAAAAAAGATGTGTTTCTTTGACCTAATTACAGCTTTCAGTACTGAAAGTGCACACCGTAAGACATCTTAATCAGATAGGTCTTGGCACAGATACATGGATAACAATGTTACGGACATTAAGTTTATGTAACAGCTTGTTCTTTTGTTTAACACCAATTTTACAAACACGTGGTATGTAATTATGATCATAAAAAACACATGTGCAGCTATTGTTACGAAGAAAGATATGATTGAAGTAAGTTACAATACGAAAGACAGAAGAAAATCGTTTCGTGTCTTGTGCCTTCCTGTTTTCCTTTAAAAATGTTCTTGCAGCAGATGAAAAAAGTGCAAAGATTTTAATAAACGTAGCAAAGCCAACAGAATACAATGATTTCATCAATATATTATCATATATTTGACTATGATCAGTCTGTATATGGGAATAAATGTGAACTGAAAGCAACATTATAAATCTGACAATTGAAAAACTATCTTATGTGCACAATACAAATGCACAACATGTTTTGTTTTAGTTAAACAACGCTTCCGCACGCTTGCCACTTGACATGAGTTATTGGATATTGTGTAGATCTTGATCGCAATGAATCTGAGCACTATCGTCACACTTTGTTTTGTCAGTACTTGGTAAGAAATAACAGCTAGTTTAAACGGTGTTAGTTGTATGTTAGCCGCTAGACCATACCACAATACGTTTTAACAGATACAATTCACTTTAGAGCATGGTCAGCATTCATTTTTTCCCTCCCGTTTGATTGGACACCGGTCTACGTACCAGGCATGAAGAGGGATCTCTTCATACTCTTCGTGCATTTTACATTGATATAACTTCTTACACCTAGTGTTGCTTAAGATCTTTCTTGGAGAGTTGTCCATGTCTTTTTCATTACAAATACTTGTAAGATATATTATATTATTATGTTTATGATTAAGGGGTTCAATGAAATTTCTGTGTTAAATCGACAAAAGGGGGCCCCCAAAAACCAGCCTCCCAAAACAACCCCACTACGAAGCAACACAAAACAACAACAACACACACACACACAAAAAAAAAAAAAAAAAAAAAAAAAAAAAAAAAAAAAAAAAAAAAACAAAAAAAAAAAAAAAAAAAAAAAAAAAAAAAAAAAAAAAAAGTGAAAGTAGGACATTGGGGCCCGCCTTGGAACGGTCAGTGGCAAAAACACCACTGGGTGTTTGAATCGACAAAACGGGTGCTGGAATCCACTGGGTGCTGGAATCGACAAACAAACCAAACCCCCCTGAAAAAATCAAAAAGGAAGTAGGAATAGGGACATACCCTATAACTGATATAAAACTAAATAACCCCAAACCATAAAAAATAAAATCTTTGGAAGGATTATAATTTAACCTAAAAGTTTCAGCTTTGCATTCCATTCATTATCGATTAAATCGGCGGTTTAAAATATGCTGCAGTACCGTAAACCATTCAATGATCTATGTAGAGTTGTTGTTGTACAATTACTGGGTGGGTGTGATTTATTACAGAAAGCCTCTATATTGATAAATTGTAGTTAAATGAGGCATCTGTCGCCATAGGTCCTTCTTTGAAATTGTATTTATTTATCATTTAAAGCTGCTTGCTCTCATTTACCGTTGAAAACAATTTTTTTCTCTAAATTGACATATTATACATAAAAATAAAATTAAAGGCTAGAATCAAATGTAAGCAAAAATCTAGGTAGGAATTTGCAGAAATCGATTGAAATTGTCGGTTACACGGCACCGCTACACCATATGTTTATATTGGAATTTCAAAAGCGTTTTGGTTGGGCAATATACATGTCAGGAATTTATACTGGAGCCTTTTTATATAAGTATATGTTTTAAAATACGTTGTTTACATACATTTTGAGGAACTTTATTTCTTAAACAAAATTTGAGAGCGAGCAGCATTAACTTTCATTGAACACATAATCAATGTTTCGAGAATATAATCTGCTAGATGTAGGGAGTGCCTCTTTAAAAGAACATACCCTATAACTGATGAGGGCTAAATAACCCCCATAACATAAATAATAGGATCTTTGGAAGTATTATAACTTAACCTAAAAGATCCAGTCATTATCGATAAAAACAAAAATAATATCAAACGGGGAATGCCACGTACCAAACACGCAGCCTCCCCAAAACACCCAGAAGTGCACACCACCAACACTGCGGTTTAAAATATACTGCAGTACCGTAAACCATTCAATACTCTATGTAGAGTTGTTGTTCTACAATTAATGGGTGGAGGCGATTTATTACCGAAAGCCCCTATACTGATTAATTGTAGCCATAGGTTCTTCTTTGAAATTGTATTTATTTATCAGTTTACGTTCATTAATCTCATAATCTATGTTTCGAGAATATAATCTGCTAGATGTAGGGAGTGCCTCTTTAAGGGGTTCGATGAATTTTCTGTGTTAAATCTGCATATACTAAACTTAGCCTTACTACGAAAAAAATCATAAAGTGAAAGTAGGACTTTATATACGTGGGAAGAGTAGTTATTTTATTTTGTTTTGTTTCAAGTCATATTTCTTTTGATTTGATTCTGCAACAAAAAGAATGCCAGCAAACATCAGCTACACAGCTTTCTCCATATTTACTAAATACTATTAAAGTTAGCAATAATGGAGGCCGACCTTGTAATGTGTCACAGGTTGATAAAATATCCAGTCTTCCCTCCAGTATGTGATTATAATAAGGTCAGGAAGTAAAATTTGAATACAATATAGAATCTTTAGATATTTTCATGGTATTCATAAACATTATCAATAATGAAAATTACCGTATAACATTGTGCAATCGTTTTTAGCTCACCTGGCTATGCCAGGGTGAGCTTTTCTGATCGATGATTGTCCGTCGTCCGTCAACATTTTGATTCAAATGACATCTCCTCTGAAACCTCTAGGCCAATGTTGATAAAACTATGCAGGAATGTTCCTTGCATGAAGCTCTACCAAAATTGTTCAAAGAATTCCATTCCATGCAGAACTCTGGTTGCTATGGCAATAAATAGGAAAAACTTTAAAAATCTTCTCCTCTGAAACCACAAGGCCTAGAGCTAAGATATTTGGCATGTAGCATAAGCTAGTGGACCTCTACCAAGATTGTTCAAATTATGACCCCCGGTCAAAATTGACCTCGCGCGGGTGGGCACTTAGTTTTTGCATAGGCATATATAGGAAAAACTTTAAAAATCTTCTTCTCTGAAACCACAAGGCCTAGAGCTAAGATATTTGGCATGTAGCATTGTCTAGTGGACCTCTACCAAGATTGTTCAAATTATGACCCCCGGGTCAAAATTGACCCCGCGGGGGTGGTCACTTAGTTTTGCATAGGAATATATAGGAGAAACTTAAAAAATGTTCTTTGAAACCACAAGGCCTAGAGCTTAGATATTTGGCATGTAGCATTGGCTAGTAGACCTCTACCAAGATTGTTGAAATTATGACCCCCGGGTGAAAATTGACCCCGCACCGGGGGTCACTTAGTTTTACATAGGCTTATATAGGGAAAATTTTAAAAATCTTTTTCTCTGAAAAAAAAAAAAAAAAAAAATATCAAACAGGGAATGCCACGTACCAAAAACGCAGCCTCCCCAAAACGAGCCCCACAGCACCCAGAAGTGCACACCACCAACACACACATACACACACACGCACACCACAAGGCCTAGAGCTTAGATATTTGGCCTGTAGCATTGCCTAGTAGACCTCTTCAAAGTTTGTTCAAATTATGCCCCTGGGGTCAAAATTGACCTTGCCTTTTACAAAGGCGTATATAGGAAAACTTATTTGGTATATAACATTATCTAGTGATCTTCCACCAGGCAAGTGGACTTGTTTTTGCCACTGACCGTTCCAAGGCGGTGCCCCACTGTGTTCCTTTATTGTTCGTTTGCCCGTGTGTTTGCTTGTGTGCTGGTGTGTGTGGGGGGGGTAATGTGTGTGTGTACAGATGGTGTGTGTGTGTGTCAGGGTGGCGTGTGCGTGTGTGTGTGTGTGTGGTGGTGTGCGCTTCTGGGTGCGGGGGTTCGTTTTGGGAGGCGCGTTTTTAGTACGTGGCACCCTGTTTGAGCGATATAGGGCCATCTTGGCCCTCTTGTCTATCCCTTTAAAGATAGAAGAGTCTTAATGACTACCTGTACAGTCTAATACCCATTCAATTTGCACAATTTTAGGATTTACCAATAAATGATACGATTTTAAAGTTTAAGACTACGTGCATGTCGCTGTATTTAATTCAATGACCTATAACTTACTTAGTTAAGTTAGTTTAGTTTAAAGTGACATTATGCTCATCTTACTGCACATAGTGTATTTTGGTGACATTTTTATAAAAGTAATTTTCGGTTGCTGTGCATTTAAATGTGTTAAACTTATGATAATGCCGCATTAGTATTTGAAGTTTGTGCTTGGACTGTTACTTATAAACGGTAATCTCTACGGCAAGACGAATTCACACAAATTATATGTAAAATAAACTACAAGACTTTTGTATTATTACAACATGTAACACTACCATGACCTTAATGGAAAGATAATTATCCTGTATTATGCAGTCATATACCTTACAGTCACTAAATAAACTGTTTCTAATCTCTGTCATTGACTGTTTGCTCAAGATATACCGGTAGCTGAACAACTTTTGTCATTAAACATTTCTATCACTGTCATAATTGTATTTATATTATCCTTAAAACACTTGGATACAATGTTCATAATACTAACAAACATACATTTTCATAAAGACTGCACGATTTCATCTTTAGTCATCAAATACTTCTACCATCGTCACATTTCTTTTCTTATTACCGTTTAAGTACTGTTACAATACCAACATACATACATTTTCATAAAAACAAAAATAATATCAAACAGGGAATGCCACGTACCAAAAACGCAGCCTCCCCAAAACGAGCCCCACAGCACCCAGAAGTGCACACCACCAACACACACACAACACACACAATCATGTACACACACAAACACTGCACGTTCTCTGTCTTAAGTAAAACCAGAAAACGCTTAAAACAAATGTACTTCAAAACCAGATGCATTTATAATGGTATATCCTGGCACTTACCCATGTACTGAATTTTCATTCGAATTAAAGATTTGTTTTTGGTACGTGGCATTCCCTGTTTGATATTATTTTTGTTTTTTTGTCCTCCTAGCTGAGTCTTAAGGGAACGACGATGCTAATTGGATCAAAAAGTGGTATTTCGTTTTGTTGCTTCCGTGCTTCAACACATTTCAGTTGTTGAATTTCAGCTTCAGTGGGTTGTTTGCCTGTTGCAATTTCCCTGAGAACTTGGTGCATATAAAAGCGTGCCCTGCAGGAAGCTGTTTCACCCTTCTCTCTGTGATGTTTTGCAGTGCCAGGCAGTGTCAGGCAGTGCCAGGCAGTGTCAGATAATTATATTTGTCGAGAAGGTATGCCCTTCATGTCGTGGCAGAAACACTGCTCTGCACATTTCGTTTCTAACTGCATAACTAGGAATTAAAGAGCAAGCAGTCTCCTATCAGCCGACATTTGCAACCAGTCATTGGGTGGCCATGTTAATACGTTTCCATTTAATGTTAAGCCTACATTTGTGACTGGTGCCCATTCTCTTCTTGCAGGCGAACATAAGGGCATAACTCTTGATTTTAATAATTCAACAGCCCTGGAATGACATTCTTTATTACCATTATTACTTTGTAGAGGTAAAGCCGTCTGCCTTAATGCTAAATTGCTTTTCAATGACACCGTGGTTTGACTTGTTAGGATTTCCCATTTCAATGTTTAACAGGTCAGTATCTGCTCTTTCAGATACCTTCTGTTCATTAGTGATGCTTTAACTTGCTTTCCTTTTCTCCTCCTGATGTTATTTTTACCTTGTAAAAATTGAATCTTTTTGCCTTCTTGGTTTAAAATTACTATATCATTGGCATCATAATCATGTTTTCGTTTTCAATCACCTACACTTACAATATTTCGGATATTTTCTTCATTATTTCATGTACTTACTTTGGGTTCGTCTTGTGCTGGTGTGCTGCTTCCGGTATTGCTTTTAGCACTTAGATGTTTCAGTTCACTATTGTTTATGGATCCTGACAATTTTTATTCTACTTTGATTCAATTATTTCATCTTTGTACCCATTATAATCTGCTTGAGTTTGAGCTAGGCTTGTCGGTTCATATTCATTTATGTAATGTTGATCATTTGACTCTAGTTTTGTTTATGTGACATCAGACTTGAATTTGGTTTAGGAACATTTTGTTCACACTTTGGTTTTGTGTCTCTTTGAATATTATCTTTATTTTTACTACAATAAGGTTTATTTTCACCTTTGTCAGCATTTACTCAGACTAATTTTCATTGCAACCACTTTCAACCCACTACGCAAACCTGCTCGCAAGTTCTCAGTTTTAACATTTTTTGTTTCGACTGTTTTAACCCATTTTAATAAAAGCCGACTAGCTTCAATTGCTTCCGACGATGACCATGGTGCTGGAGATGACTATTTGGCATAATCATACGGGTGCAAGGCAAAATAGAAAGAGTTACCTACAGTGAAGAAGCTTTTCATTTGACATGTTTCTATTAAGTGTTTGGATTCGTAGTGGATAGCTAAGTTACCTGGGTAAAAGATCTTCACAATAACAGCATTGGCATATTACAGACTGCCTTTTATGAGCCTTTGCGACCATGTGTACATGCAGCTCCATAATACTTAAAACACTGTTCAGTCCGATGCTAGAAATGTTCATTATACAATCGGTTTCTTTGCTTGTTCACAGCTATACTATGTCTGTAGCAGTTATTTAAAAAATGACTTTGAAACTACAATACCAGTGTTAATATATGTTCATACTGCAATAGAGTCAAAATGCAATACTAATGTAAATATCTTTTCGTACTGCAATGGAGTCACTGTGCAATACTAAAACAGTGCTGCAATACTTGTAACAAGTTATAGCATTCCAAAAGTTCCTTCTAGGGCACATCTGTCTGTGTATATTATTCAAGTACAAATTACGACAGTCTAAGCAAATTCAGGCATTATATCACATTCTTTAATAGTCCAGGCACCGGTTATTACTTCACCCTAATTCCTGCTTTTATATGGTCACATGGTAAGTTCGCGCCCCCCCCCAACCTTCCACACAGTATTGCATTTTTCTACGCTATGCAAACATATGTAAATTAACATTCTTTCAGCTATTTGTCAAACTCATAATGCAAAAGCAAACGCATTGTCGGGCGATTTCTGCAAGTCCAACGTGCAATAGTTTATTTTGTATATGTGTGCAATAGCTTACCTAGAAGGCGGACAGCTATTAAATGTCAACCTGTAAAAACGGTTTGCCTTCGAAGTGCAAATAGTGAGACTATAGCTTACCCAGTGAAGTTACCAAGTTACCATATAAAGGGAAATAACCACAGTAACGTAAACATGTAGCGTGTACGGAAAAGAACGGCTATTGGTTGTTAGTTGGTTCCATCACATTTTCAATATCACAACGTTTAATTTATAACAGAAACACACCGAAAATTGGCTTACGTGCTGCATTGTTCAGTCAAGTGTGTCTGTACAACTCTAAGCGTCCCTTCCTTGGAAGGAACAATAAGAATTACAGTGTGATACTGATACCATGTTTGACATAAAAAATGTTATATATGATATAACATCACAGTGCAGCACTATTAACGGCGATAGCTGATATTTTGAAATACAGTATTAATTTTCTGTTTCACTGCAAAACCTTCTGAGTTCTATGTTAATCCATGACGGCACATTTGTACAGCCACAGTCTATCAATATGAATGGCTTTTGGCTTCTGCTTTGCAGACTTCTGTACTAAGCAGACTTAATCATCAAGGACCTCTGTCACAAGAAATGGACTTTTCCATTTAACTGTTAATCTAAAACAGACCTTTTTCTTTTTTGGACATACCCTATAACTGATACCTCCAAAATATAAATAAAAGAATTTTTGGAAGTATTATAACTTAACTTAATAGTTTCAGCTGTATTTATCGATAAAATCAGCGGTTTAAAATATACTGCAGTACCGTAAACCATTCAATAATCTATGTAAGTGTTGTCGTTGTACAATGGATGCGATTTATTGCAGAAAGCCTGTATATTGATTGTGGTAAAATGAGGCATTTTTCACCATAGTTTCTTCTTTGAAATTGTATTTATTTATCATTTTACGTTCATTGAACACATACATGTAATCTATGTTTCGAGAATATAATCTGCTAGATGTAGGGAGTGCCTCTTTAAAGAAAAACAGTTCGTAATTTAACACATATAAAAGAGTCGCAAAAACTTGTTGGTACTTAAATATCTGTCTTGTAAAATAACGAGTCATCACGCTGTAAGAAAGCAATTCCGTTAGTTTGTAAACATCATTAAAGTAGTAGTAATGAGCACTAAGAGCAGTATCGATTTCATTTTTAAGTTTTAATTTGTAATAGAAACCATAAATGTAAATTCATCGCAAGAATCTATAGATGTGTATATAGGGCCGTAACACGAGTTATCGGGTTTTGATTATGATGTTGGACTCACTTTTTAGCTACGCCAGGGTGAGCTTTTCTAATTGATGATTGTCCGTCGTCCGTCAACATTTTGATTCAAATGATATCTCCTCTGAAACCACTAGGCCGATGTTGATAAAACTATGCAGGAATGTTCCTTGCATAAAGCTCTACCAAAAGTGTTCAAAGAATTCCATTTCATGCAGAACTCTGGTAGCTATGGCAACAAATAGGAAAAACTTTAAAAATCTTCTTCTCTGAAACCACAAGGCCTAGAGCTTAGATATTTGGCATGTAGCATTGTCTAGTAGACCTCTACCAAGATTGGTCAAATTATGACCCCAGGGTCAAAATTGACCCCGCGGGGGTGGTCACTTAGTTTTGCATAGGCTTATATAGGAAAAACTTTAAAAATCTTCTTCTCTGAAACCACAAGGCCTAGAGCTTAGATATTTAGCATGTAGCATTGTCTAGTTTACCTCTGCTAAGTTTGTTCAAATTATGACCACCGGGTCAAAATTGACCCCGCGCTGGTGGTCACTTAGTTTTACATAGGCTTTATACAGGAAAAACTTTAAAAATCTTCTTCTCTGAAACCACAAGGCCTAGAGCTTAGATATTTGGCATGTAGCATTGTCTAGTGGACCTCTACCAAGATTGTTCAAATTATAACCTCCAGTCAAAATTGACCCTGCGGGGGTGGTCAATTAGTTTTGCATAGGCTTTTATAGGAAAAACTTTAAAAATCTTCTCTGAATCTGAAACCACAAGGCCTAGAGCTTAGATATTTAGCATGTAGCATTGTCTAGTGGACCTCTTCAAAGTTTGTTCAAATTATGCCCCTGGGTTCAAAATTGACCTTGGGGGGGGGTCACTTGTTTTACAAAGACGTATATAGGAAAACCTGTTGTATATAGCATTATCTAGTGATCTTCCACCAGGCAAGTGGACTCTTACCAAGGTGAGCGATATAGGGCCATCTTGGCCCTCTTGTTTGAATAATTAACCGACCCCACCATTTCTCCCATAATGCTATTAAAACAGTGTTTTACTGTCAAAAATATATTTGGAGGTGATGGAAATTTCCGGTACCTTCCGTAGTCCACAATCGGCCCTTTCCGTAGTGTGGTCTAGTCTGGTCAGGCTGCACCCCATCCCCCGACCCGCCCAAATAAAGCAATAGAATTTATCATATTGAAAAGCACATCAATTAATGCCCGCTATTACGATCTGGTGTGCGATTGTTTCTAACTATTATGATAGTCAGGAAAATTGTCGGGAAGTTAAAATTCACATACACAGTGCAGTGACAATGCATTGAATATAGCCTATGCTCACTACAGATGACCGTTATACCATTTACATTCGTAAATCACCACCTTCATAGGTCAAGTTCGATGACTTAAAATTTCAGAGAAATGGTGGATGCCGAGCATATTTGCACCTGTATGGAAGTCGTTATACATGTCGTTATTGCATGTTACTGAATAGCAAAAAGCAGGAGCATCCGTTTCCTTTGGACATATTCTTTTGAACCATTACTAGCTTTTTGCTGTATTACTTTAGGTAGACAAACTCTGACATGCTGTAAAACCCAATGATTAAACAGTACACCATCTTATACTTACTACTCTGGAAAATATTTCATAATCTTTATGCCTGTTCTTCCTGTTTGCAAGAACCGTAACATACTCTTTCACATAATATACATTTTTGTACTTGTATAATCTTTACACAGTTAGTGCTGTCATAAGTAGTTATTGAAATATTTTTAAAAATGCAACCAGGGATTTGCCGAAATTTTTGTTTTCTGTCGAACTTGCAAGTGTAATTTCGAAAATTAAATAAAAAAACTTTCTACATATATTTGTAGCCTGGTCACCAGGTCGGCAGGCCCTGAAATATCTCTTTCACTAATAAATATCTATAAGTTTTATTCTAGAGCCAGTTTACTATGATAACTACTTATGATTTCAGGGCCTGGTTAAAGGCGAATCAAAACAACTATAAAAAACTGAGGTGTCTTCAATCAATTCCAAATCTGAACCGTTCTCTCCCAGCAGGTGATTAAGTTTTATTTCCCAAAACTGCCACAGAGTACAAAGCAAAATCATATAAAATAGACCGGAAATAGTGCATAAAATATAGTATATAGAGAAAACATAAATCTTATCAGACAAGTAACTAGTCTAATGTATTTGCTATACCTTGTTTTTTTCAAAACATTGATTATAATGATTTTTAAAAAAAGGAAGCATTTTTGAAATTATTAAGTATATTAAGAGAATGCGTGTGATATCATTGTGATTACAACAATTAAAAAAGTCTCATTTATTCTTGTTATTAGCTCACCTGAGCCAAATGATGACTGCCGACGGTCAACACTAAACCTTGTACATGTAAATACTCTAGGGGTCTCATTTCACATAACATCATTATGAACATTTGTCAGAATGCTTGTCTCAATGATATCTAAGTCAGGTTTGAATCTTGGATATCTGGAGTTAGAAACTAGTTCACACAGTGTAATTAAATGAGAACCTTTTTAATACTCAAGCAGTCTCATTTTAGAGCCAATCATCATGACAATTGGTCAGAATGTTTGACTCAATGAGGCTCGAATCTAGGTCACTTGGAGTCAAAATCTAGGTCACATAGCCAAATTAAAGAAGAGGATTGTTAACACTCTAGAAGTCACATTTAAAGTTGCTCGCTCTCACTTTCCGTTGATTTTTTTTAATTGACATACTTAAACTAGATATAAAATTAAAGGCTAGAATCCAAATATAAGCAAAAATCTAGGTAGGAATTTGCTGAAATCGATTGAAAATGTCGGTTAAACGGCACCTCTATACTACATCTTTATATTGGGATATCAACGCTTTTGAATTTGGTAGCGTATTATTTGAAATTTAGAGATATACGTGACAGGAATTAATACTGGAGCCTTTTTATATGACTATACACTTAAGGGAACTTCTAACGCTACCTTTCAATATTTTTGAATATCTCAGAAACTGTACTAGATAACAAAATTTTCACAACATGTGGACTGTTGTATTTCGCCACTCGCGAATTAATACATTATTTGGTTGTTGCGTAAATACCAATTTACCGGACGTGTACTGTACACTACCCTCGAAATCAAAAGTCGCAAAAATGAACAACGCATTTCACAGGTTTAAAATCAATATTTTCATCTGATATTCCATCTCTACATTGTTTAACAATAGTTGATTCATAAAATATTAAAAATAGAATCACAAACTCAAATTCCTTTAAACAACGGCAACAATATCACAAAGCGCAAACCAAAAAAGCTTAAAAAATTTCACATACAATTAGACCAACAATCTGAGCCCTTAGCTGTTTAGATATTCTAGCTATTTTTCGGACAGTTTAGGAAGTGTCATAACAGTATAACGGTACCCTTAACCAGAATAGCCAGGCGCTCTAATTATTGGTTGTTGTCTTCCCAGCAACATCGTTTTCGAAACTGACATGTACAATATTGTCACCTTGTCGGGTATTCAGTCAATGTAAAATGAAACATTTAAGTCCGAGAAAAAATGAAATGTGACCGCACACAAGGCCCAGTAGCAGTGACTTTTATACGTGCATTCCGTCCAATTACATTGCGAAAACGGCAAATTTTGCGACTTTCGATTTTGGGGGTTATTATATTTGTGCGAGTGTAGTTTAATAAACAATGGGTCGTTTGCAGTAAATATCATACAAAATTTATCTAATATACTATTTATTATTCGTGTGAAGTTTCAAGCAAATTCTTACAGTAGTTTTCAAAATAATGAATAAAGTCTAAAGGTAGCGTTAGAACCTCCCTTAAGTGTATATTCTAAAATACGTTATTTACATACAGTTTGGAGAACTTTATTTTATTTACCAAAATCTGAGAGCGAGCAGCTTTAATAATCAGTCATATGAAAATTGTCAAAATGTTTATTTATGTCATATTGGAATTGTAGTCACTTGAGGTCCAAAACTAAGTAACCAGGTGAGATCAAAGAATATCTTTTTACTGCTCCATTTGACACATTTAATAACCAGTAAGCATAAGAATAAACCAGAATATTCCGGTCTTGATGATGACTTAAATCTGTATCACATATAGATCAAGGTTGACTTTTTATCACATTGAGTCATAAACAGGCCACGAACTCGTGTAGGCAATATGGTACCAAGATGGCGCTTCTTGTTTGCTAAGAAAATCAGTCGATTTTATATGTCTCTCTCTTGTTCAATAACCTCTCGGAGTCAAATACAGTTTCTGCCTTTATTACAAATCATGCAGCATAATTATTTTGGGCAACGCTATTTACTTTCATGCGATTCGCAGAAACTTCTCAACTTGTAATAATGTTTACCCCTTTTTTGCTTCTTTACACGTGTTATCATCTTGGAATCTTGTAAAAGTCATCTTATTGCTGCATATGACTGTAACTTATATACGATAAGCTTTACGGCATGAAGAATGTTCACAAATGATATTTAAATAAACTACAAGACTTTTGTATTATAACCACATGTAACACATAGATAACAATGATACAGAACTTAAAGCTGCTCGCTCTCAGATTTTGGTAAAATATTATCATACATCTGGCTATGATAGTATATAAGTTTATACATATGGGAATAAATGTCAAATAAAAGCAACAACATATATCTCACAATTGAAAAACCATCTCATACAAATGTACTACATGTATTGTTTTAGTTGAACAGCGCTTCAGCACGCTTAATACTTGACATAAGTTATCCGGTATTAGTGTAGAAATAACAGCTCGTTTAAATGGTGTTTGTTGTAAGTTAGTCACTAGATCATACCACAATTCGGTTTAACTGATACAATTCACTTTAGCTCTTGGTCTGCATTTCCTTCTTCCCTCGTCATACAACTCCCCGGTTGGACACCGTTCCACGTACCAGGCATGAAGAGGGATCCCGTCATACTCTTCGTGTATTTCACATTCACAGAACTTCTTACACTCAGTGTTGCTTAAGATCTTTCGTAGATCATTGTCCATGTCTTTTTGATTACAAATACCGAAAATATACCATGTGTAAAATAGAGTATATTATTATGTGTAAATGGTTTTTTGTGTAAGAGTATTTTATGTGTAAAATAGAGCATATTATCATGTGTAAAATAGAGTATATTATCATGTGTAAAATAGAGTATATTATCATGTGTAAAATAGAGTATATTATTATGTTCTTCTGTGGGTTTTAATTTTCTGTGTTAAATCTACATAGATGAAACGTAACCTCACTACGAAAAAATCGAAGCGTAGTTATTGCATTTTGTTCCATTTCAAGTAAATTTCTTTTAATTCTGCAACAAAAGAACGCCAGCTAACATCCGTCACACAGCTGGTTATGTCGCCATTGCTCCATCTTCATTAAATAGCAAGTTAGCAATACGAGAAACAGGAGACCGACCTAGTAATGTGTCACAGGTGCAGAAAATGTCAAGTATTCCATCCATATGATAAATATAAAGTCAGGAAGTAAAAATTAAATAAATCTTCAGAAAATGTCATGCTATTTTTAAACATTATCAACAAAGAAAATTACCGTATAACCTTGTGCAATCGTTTTTGTCTACCCCTAAAAAGATAGAAGAGTCTTAATGATTACCTGTACAGAACAAAGTATATAATTGTCAATGAAACATTATGACAATCTAATATGCATTCAGTTTGCAAAACTTTAGGATTTACCAATAAATGATACGATTTTAAAGATTAAGACTACGTGCATGTCACTGTATTTAATTTAATGGCCTAGAAACGTAGTTTGGAGTATTTATATTAATATTTTCATTAAAATGGGCAATAGATAAACTATTTTACGATGGTCGAAGTTCATTTACTTCACGCTGTAAATAAACGTGTCCCTTGCATACTGAACAGCTTCGTGTATTGATGTCAATTGTTGTCAATTACCATGATGTTTTATGATATATTTATAAATATGCTTGGTCAATTAGTTGTATATACCTAGCAGTTGGTTACACATAATCCTGAACGATGCTTAAGTTAAATACACAATTGAAGACATGAGAAACTGTTTGATTCTCACACCAATAGAGCAATGAGCAATGACATCCAATGTCTGAAGAGCTAATTATGCAAACATTCTTGCGTTATGGTGAGCTTTTAGGATCGCTTGATGTCCGCTGTCCGTCTAAAGCCGCGTGGCCAATGGTGATTAAACTGAGCAGGGATGTGCCTGGCATGACGTGCTACCAAATTTGTTCAAAGAATACCATGCCATGCAGAACTTTGGTTGCTATTACAACCGACAGGTGAAACTTTTATGATCTTCTACAATGCCGCCTGACGTAGAGCTTAGATATTTCATTTGTAGCATTGTCTAGTAGTTCACTACCTAAATTGTTCGAGCCCTTGGGTCACAATTGGCCCCACCCGAGGGTCACTTGTTTAACAAAGAGTCATATAGGAAAAATCTTTTTTTGTTCGAAAACCAGGAAGACTAGATCTGAGATATGTGATGTAACATTGTAAAGCGGACTTCCCTCCCGCTTGTGTGTATATAGAGTTATAGAAAAGATTTAAATATCTGCTTGTCTGAAAGCTGTAGGTCCTGTTGGTCCTCTACAAAGTCTGTTCACATTATGTCCCGTTGAGTCAAAATTGACCAGGCCCGTGGGATTACAAAATTTTCTCTCATATGTTCAATAACTCAATAGAATGCTTAGACATTTTGAACCAGAATGTGACTTCTATCGATATGGAGGTCACTAGGTCAAAGGTCAATATCAGATATATAATGTTTAATAGCTGAAGACCCATTAGGCCTTTGACCAATAGATTATCCCTACCGACTTTGAGGTCACAGGGCCAAACGCGTGGTCACATGACCTACTAACCTACTTTCTTGTTTTTGAAGCTATATCAATGAAATGTAAATATATGGATGTTTTCGCATGCATATTTTAACATAGACCTTGGCTGGCACTGACATTGACCTGCTGACCTACTTTCTGGATCATGTTTTTAGTTTTTATGTAGATTTCAATTTCAACATTGGCTGAACTTGACCTTGACCATTACGACATGCTTTACAGTAATTGAAGCTTCAACAACGGCATCATTATTTTTGCTCAAGAACACTCGGGCTGGGATTCTAACCCGGGACCTCCCGTTCAGGAGGCAAACGCTATCGAGGCATACGTTCTAGACTGTGTACCTTTATATATCCTAAATATATCCAGAGTTCGGAAAAGTCTCACTAAAAGTAGTGATAAACAATGCCTTTATGCAGATGTATTGATGAAATGTGTACAAACTTTATACTTAACACAATTTCCATGATTACATGTAACGGGGAAGTGAAGGAAAACTTCCTTTTATAATTGAAAAGAATACTCGTTTATATCAGTCATGAATTTTGATATCACAGTAACAGGTTCTACAACCTTAAGTAAGGATGATATACTTAACTTACCATGACACCTGACATGTTTTTTACTACATGCTGAATGGTGGATATCAAACAACTCTCCATCATCACACTTTGTTTTTATCCATTTAAATATTGAATTTTTGGTTTGATTTGTGCATTTACAGTACTTCGTACAACCTGAACTTCTTAGAGGTAGTAGTACATTGAAATAGATAGGGTCGGTTTCTTCCGTACAAGGAACTAAAATGAAGATTTCAAATTTTAGATTTTGTACAAATTATTGTTTCATAATTATAGATAAAACATAATCACATAATTAATGTTCCGGTCAACAAAATAATATCGTCAAAATTACTAATAAAACAAATAATTTCACAAATGTTAATTCACTTTACCGTTGGGTTTCTGTTCTTTTTAATACATGTACATAACCGTGTAATACATGAACTGCAGAATAAGAAGTATACATATTTCAGATGTAATTATACAGTTACGTGGAGACGCGGTGGCCTTGTTGTTAACGCGCCGGACTACCAATTAGGCGGTTCCAGGTTCGAATCCTTACTGAAGCACAGGAAATTTCAGAAACGCTTTTGAGTGTTTCCCAGCCATCCAGAGATGAATTGGTTAGAAACCCTGAAGTCGTATCGGTTCTATACACCGGACACGTGAAAGAACCAAGCAGTTTCGCCAGAGGATAAATCCTTGTGTCGGGCGAGACTATAAACAATACTTATACATGTAATATCAATAACAATATAAAAAGGTAAACATATACATACCATACTCCTTTCGACAGTTTACTTCAAGGTCGTCTAAGATAAGTAAGTATGAAAGTATAAAAACTCGTGTAAGAAGATACAAACATAATTATGTTGATAGATTTTTTAATTTGTATCCTTATACTTTTTCTCCGAAAGTCTTGATACTTTTAAATATAGATTGAGTTAATGTTTCACTGAAATGTGCGTTGGCCTATGAACCTCTACTTTTTCTAATATAACTGACGTAGACAGATCATGTATGTTAGAATAAGTACCTCGTTTTGACAACGGTGATACTTTTATTAATAATGTAGATTTCTCAGGTTATTTTCTTCGCAAACGTTAATCATATATAGCCTGACATCAACCTTGTGATATCATTTTGGCATATTTTCAATAGTCTAAATCGCTAAACACGAACATACATCGGCACAAAAATATGGTGTACAGTTTACTACATGTTTCTAGAAGAATTATGTTGATGTCCAGAAACAGCACATCCATATAAATTCACTAACGTGGTTAAACACGGATGTCAGTGATTTTATTTACTATTTGTTGTTCTATTAATATTATTCAATAAAAAAGCTCATAAGGTGAAGGATGTATTGGACTTACTTGACTGATTTGTGTAAGTTTTGTGAAAATCTTTTAGAATGTTATTAATGAAAAGCTAACAGAGGTCACTGTGACCTTGACCCACTGACTGCCACAACAGTAAAGATGGTCTATGATAAACACCAATCATCCTTTGAAGTTTGAAGACTGTTGTTGATGATTAGATCTCAAAATATTGAGCGGCTATGATTTTCAAAGTTCGGGCTAATGTGACCTTGACCTTTGACCTTCTGACCCACAAAACAATAGGGATCATTTAAAGGTTGCATCTCTCTGAGAGTGTTATCAATTAAAAGAAGTTTGAAGACTGTGGGTGATATAGATCTCAGTATATTGAGTGGAAATCTGTCCGAAGTCAGGGTCACTGTTCTTGAAATGTGGCCTACTGACATCCCCAAAACAAGAAGAATCATCTACAGGTTGCAGGCAACGTTCTGAGCAAGTGTCATGGAAGTCAACTGAAAATTGTGACCAGTACAGTGTTTTCAATGAAAAGTTTACAGACAGACAGGCGGACAATACTTTGTCCAATAGAGCTCAATAAATGGAATTTGAATAAAGCATGTAGGACTTTTCTACAAAACACAAATGCTCAGATATTAAATGCTACACCGAGAAGTTATTCGAAGGAACGTTTTCTTGTAACCATATGCTAAAACACTGTTTTATGATCAAAGAGAAATCAGTGTGAAAATGCCCAAAATGTGTGTTCGGAATATGAAACTTAAATTAAATATACAGTGTAACTTGCCTTCGTCGTCTTCGTGAACTCCACATATCTCACAGTTATCTGCAGGCATCAAATCGTTACAAAGATTCCCATCACATTTGTACTTACAAACGGTTCTCTGCCCTCTGTCTATACATCCAAGGTTATGATTGCCAGTATTTGGATTTTTGCAGCCCTTGCTTATTTGAAAAGTGCTTCCCTTCCAAATCACAATCGTTTGGCATGACTGTGTGAGAAATACAGTTCAAGTTTCAATAACATAAACAGCGATAAATGTTTTTTCGCCTTTTTATATATCGTATTTAGGAAATAATATTTGCTTAATTCTGACATGTGGTAATGCTTACATGCAACGTTAACAACATTAAAGTTAAATGTACTACGTTTTAAGTGGTGAGACATCTCTGTTTGGAGTGCAGTCAGCACCCCAATCTCATCCTCATATTTATCTATCTCATGACACATTTTCCCAAGAAACATGGTACAGGTAACAGGCAACAGATAACCAGTTCCTTACTACACTTACCAACCAGCCACATCAAACAAATCATTCAATGTTTATATTCGACCACGAACTACCTGCATAATTATGTTTCCAATGGGGATACTGATCACTGAATGCTCCTTTCTACGCATGTCGATAGTCCTCCAACCGACACCTTAAGAGCTTGAAAGATTATGAAAATGCACAAATTTACCTGTTTGTTTTCTTCACAAAGCACGTGATTTGTGTTACAGTCTTCATTGCTAGTCGCATAATCACAAGTATAGCATTTCAAAGCATCGGTAGGTACTGCAAAAGTAACAACAAAAATGCAAATAGAATAAAAATATATGATCTTTCACACGTTACGTCACGTCACTTGAAATAAAATGACTCCTGTGTCAATAGTAAGAAAGACCGGTGGTGACATTTCAACATCAATATTTATTGATTTTACGATTTTACTTCACGAATTCACGATTTCACGAATTCACGTTCATTTTACTTCAAACTTCTCTACTTCTTTAAATCGTGAATTCGTGAATTTGTAAAATCGTGAATTCGTGAAATCGTGAAATATTTAAGTTGAAATGTCACCACCGTTCTTTCGTACTATTGGCACAGTAGTCATTTGTAGTCATTTTATTACAAGTGACTCGTAGGCATTTGTGATATCAGTTTTGAAGTTATATTACCAATCAAGGTGACCATCATAATCTTTAAAGAAAGGCAGTACTCCTAGAAAAATGAGGATTGACCAAGTTATGACAACAGTACATAATGGATCTGTATGAAAATGACATATTTGATTAATGATTGATAATTTGATTAAATGATTAATCTATGCAAATTAGATAAAAAAATGTGTTCGGTATATTACAGTTCATATGCAACTATCAATAAGTAAAAGAACTTACTTTAACTCCATTCTTATATGTTTTCAAAGGAATTACTGTAAGTATCTTATATTACCGTTACTAGATATGGTCATTTTGAAGGTTAATGTAGCTTTAAAGTAGCGGTGTTTGTTTTCATTTCATGTCTTTTTAATAAACTAGATTAAATCAGCACTTTACCAGAAAAGAACATTATATGATAAAAAAACTATCCACCAAAAAGCATGTAAGCATGAAAAACTACTGTTTATTGTTTAATATTACTTGGGGAGCAGACGGTATAATCCCAAATTCCAGAAGGAAGGCACGTGAGATGTTGTTTACAGCTTCGATAACCTTCTTCACAGAAGACGTTTGCTTTCGCTCCAAATGAAGAGTCGTGGTTAATCAAAGATATCTCTCCATGACGAATTATTGGAATACTTCCACAACCTAAAGTGTGTTAACATAACACAGATATTAGCCTTTCTGAATAAACAACATCATAAGTGCCAATGTCATTTCCAGACGAAGTAAGTACAATAATTCCAGACGAAGTAAGTACAATAATTCTAGACAAAGTAAGTACAATAATGTAAAGTTAAGACTAACACGTTTATGTACGCTTATACGCCACCGAGGAGCTCTTTTGCTCTCGAGAAGAAAGGAAGACAACATTTCATCCGCTATTTAATGTGTAACTTTAACATAACACGGTCCTAAACATTAACACATGTTGGCAATACTCACAGGATAACAAACATAGGATGAATTACATATACTAAAAAGTACTATAGAGTTCTAGAAGAAAATATGTAATAAATAAAAACTTATCATAGTTATGACGAGACCAGCAAAGTTGAATGTTACATAGGTTCCATTGATGGTAAAAGTATCGAATCCAACGACGAGCGTTAGTCCGTTGCTAAGATTTATAACCGTATGACCTGGAGCACATACAATTAGAGCTGAAAAAGTAGATGACATGTTCATTATAGACAAGTTTATATAGCAAAAATTGCTGGAATATCTCCTGAATCTTAATGATTGTAGAAATATCTACATAATATCTTACTTCAGAAAGGTTGCTTAGTAAAGAATTGTCTTTTTCGTATACAAGTAATATGATATGGTTTAGTTCAAATTATACGGGAAAACCTTTCCGGCTTTTTCCTCTCCTTCCCCCCAAGTTACACGTTTTAAAAATTATTGATGAATTCAGTGTAATTTCAATATATATACGTCCCCCAAAATGCTGGAATTAGGTTCTCCCTTTGATCTTGAGCCTTTTTTTTTTTTCCTTCCCTTGTTTTTTACAAAAACCCCCCCCCCCCCCCCCCCCCCCCCCCCCCCCCCTTCAACAACCAGCTGATAACTGGTTGTTAAACTTAATGATTTTTGAAACCTTTAAAAGAAATTCATTATATGTAAATATGTCCCCAATATCTTAGCCTTCCTTCCCCCTGTAAGGGGAGATAATCGATGCGGTGCGTTTTCAAAAGCGCCACGACCAAACCAAGGTTGTTTAATGAACGTCATTGTACCTTATACGGAAGTTTTCGGCCTATATTTATAACAATTACAAATTAATTAATGCATTTGTTTTTCCCGTGGATAGGTAGCACCTATAGTTATATTAATTGCAGGCATTGCGTTACTGATGCTAGTACTCGTCTCACCGAGGAAGCGTTTTATCAACACAGATTGTCCAAGAAGTAGGTATGAGTATGCTAAATAGGGAGAACCGGAAGCAGGCTATTTGTCAAGGGAACATGCGGACCTACACTATGTGTTTGATTGATGATAGGCTGAAACTAAGTGGATACATATGGGAACATTTCTTTTGAAATAATTGCTGGATGATAGATCACAAATGAAATCGGCGAAAAAATCTGGAAATAACTGAAATATTTAGTATTTGAAAATACATGTACTGACATTTTTGGTTGGTGACCTCTAAAATGCCCCGAAAATGGGGGTGGTGTCATTCAGCTCCAAATTAATGGCATAAAATATTTGATAACATGTATAGATTTTGCTAGTATTGTTATGTAGGACTAGGATGATTTTGCAAAATGAAATACATTCTGCGGACGGTGAAAGTTTGGTTAATACTAGCCGAAATCCTTATAATTTAAGTCTATGGAAATGTATTTAGCATACTTAAACCAAATAGTGTGGTTAGCAAGCTACAAACAAATTTAAAAGCAATGTTACCAACAATGAGGTTAACTGACCTCGCAACCTGTTAGCTTATCATATGTTTTGTAGCAAATTTGTGTTATTAATGTTGTGATTTTTGTCTTTGTTAGTAACGGTCAAAATATTTTGTTTCATCTTAGACCAAGGAACCACCACATGCAATTTTGTTCAAACAGGTACCTCATTTGAGGAGAAAATCCTCCATAAATATGAAAATATAATAAAAACAACAACAAGTGTTCGGCATTAACTGTTACATGTAGTGTTAACATTCAGAAATGAACTTTTTGCGAAACAATGAACAAACTTCAATCATTTCTCTATACGTATGCCGACTGCCACCTTGTAAGATTTTCTAAAAAGATACAGAAGTTGATAAGGAACATCTGGCTAACGCTAATGTCAGTTTGAATGGTAAAAAGTGGCAACAGGTTTTATATGCTGACAGTAGTATCGCATGATGTGAAAATAACTGAAACTTGCGTGTTCAGCCGTTTTGCATCGCACTTTCTTATTTTTTCTGCCCCAAATGGCACTAAAACTAACCCACGTGAACATCGGATTAACTTCTTGTATGAAATATTGCTATCCGACATCTACAAATGTACCAAGCTATACAGCTGTACATACTGTGTGTAATTAGGTTCGCATAATTCCTGTCGTGTATACACATGTAACTTATGTCTACACAAAGTTTATGGAAAAGAAAATAAAAACGTTAGCTCTAGGTTTTTTTTCTTACGTGAATGGCAGTTGCATTTTTGATTTTTTTTTCAACTTGGTCGAATGACTATCGTAGAAGAGTTCCTTATTTATCATATGAATGTACGTAGAAAATACATCTGCATAACAATAAGGGACACTGTCCTGGATCTGAATCACACAGCTTAAAAAGTTACATATTTCTTAACCATGAACAATGAACCCCAGATCAGTGATATAATTGTGTACATGTACTTAGAAAAAATAGAAACGTCCCACCATATTTAAGTAAGTACGTAAAATATGTGGGAGTAAAATGTCGGTCATGACCTATAAATACATTGTGAGCCTTGCTCGTATTCTCAACATCACCAGGGTTACAAATACACGTAACAATGGCCTTTTAGTACATATGTAGACAGCCCTACAGTAGTAATATATGTGACCGCCTCCTTGGTTAAGGTCGCTTACTTACAATCACAAAACCTTTGACTGATTTACGGCCATTGTTCGAGCCCCTACACCCACGGGGTATTATACATGTACGGATGATAATGTTCTCATACTGGGCCTTCCCAGGAACGATGATAAAGTAGGCATGCATACTGACCGCGTTTCGAACCATTAAACGAAGTTTCTGTTATTGCTGAGTATATTTTATTTAAACGTATCATGCTAAAACATGTCAGCTGTGCATTTTAAACATTTCTTTGATCTTTAGTGGATTTAGGCGTAACTTTTATATGCAGACATCTCAAAATATCCATAGTTGGTTTCATGGCTCTAGGTCAAACGCCTTTTGGTTATACGCAGGACACAAATAAAACTTGACAATTTATGTCAAATAACCTTCTTTGAAGATTTTTTTTTTTGCAAATGAAAATTTAGTCAATCGAAAAACAACTTATGAACGTAAAAGGTTTAATTATATCAAACATTTAGCTAATCTATAACTTACGTAAGAATACTCGTTAGAGCGTACCAGTGCGGTTACACTGCGCTGTAGGAGGTAGACATTCACCAGTACATGGCCATGTGTTAGCAGGGCAGCCATCTTGAAAGAAAGTTTTCAAACATAAGAATGACTATAATATAAAACGTCCAATTTTTGTCAAATAACGTTCTGATTGCCTTGCAAAAGTATCATTTTCATGAAAGTTAATCTGAACGTAATTATTTAAAACTCAAGTTGTAAGCACAATGTTATGGATTACGTCCTATTAATCTATTGTGTTTTTTTATTGTAAATTTGTTGCATGGTTGCATGATGGTTAAACTAAAATTCCTAAAATAACGCATCCAATGAACCTCTGTAAATATTAAACTTTATTATATACTGTCCTACTAATGTTTATCTGAATTTTCTTTAGTATTTTTGCGAATACGACACCGTATCAATTTTCCGTATCAGATGGATTTAGCCTATCTTTCTGCCCTGTAGTAAGTTGTACACATGCATTCAATCATATTCCTACGCTAAAGTTGAAATGCCAATTGATGCAGTAATAAGTGTGGTTTCAGTGTCGCACATTATTTTTAAAGAAACTTTTCGAGGACAAATGAATACAACGTCTTTTTGCATTAAATAACCAGAAAGGATTTACATTTTGCATTTACTTTTATTAATGTTGTTTGTTTATACCAGAGAAGACGTCTGATCGCACGTCATACCTACAAACGTGACACAAAATAGCGCATGTTGATTTTTGCCATTAATGAAATAAATTAACGTTTATATACAATTTAAACAATGATATTTGGTAAAATGTTCATAATAAATGTCAATTATTATCATTCGGTTTTTCTTATTGTATATTTCTTGCTTGGTTGCATGAAGGACGCACTGGAGGTTCCCCTATAATGTGATCCGAAACTCAAAAGATACGACCCCGCAGTTCAATGAACCTCTTGTAAATATTAAACTGTATACAAAACATACCATGTTCGTCTGATTCTGTATCAGAATTGTAATACATACGATTTATGTATCCCTTGCATTTATGTTTTTGATATAAGAACGTTTATTTTTTTTAGAACAAATCAAAATAATGAAACCAATAACTACAAACACAGTCTGAGACTGTTGTGTCAATTTTTTTTTTTTCTTAATCGGCATTTTTTTCAGCAGCGAGTTTGTAAATCGTAGAATTAAAAAATAATGGCCTTGGATTTATTGTTTAATTTCTGTTCTGTCTTTTTAAGGGAACAACTACAATATTTCACTACAATAAAGAAGTTGTGACAAGTTATTTTGTTTGTTACAAGTTTTCGTGACTTTTTTTTCCACACACAAGTCGTGGTTTATTGTCCAGTAACTGGTATAGAGTTATTAGAAATTGTGATGAAATCAACTTTTGTTTTGCACCTACTTTATTACAATTCACAAATTAGTTAAACTTATTGCAAAAAAAAATGATTTGGTCATGAACTAATCATAAACAATTTCTTCTTAAGAAATTGCAAAGTTAAAGCCAACGTTAATAGTTTGTGACGGACGGAAATAGCGCGAAATAAGAATAGTTCATGAACAGTTCATGATAATTCTTAAGACCTTTGTTCTGGAAAAGTCTTTCAAACATTCATAACAACTTAAAGAACTGTTCATGAACTTCATTTTTAAGAACTGATCAAGGATTTGTCTCGTTTGCAGTTCAAGGCATTTCAAGAATATTTCCATGAATACAACGAGCTTGAATTCAAAGTGTGCCACTGCTAGGGGTTGGTTAAAATGTAGAATTGAAGTGTCATAAAAATGTTCCTTAAATCTCGATATTAAACTGTACCACATTATAATTTACCTCCTTCTACAATTCATGTCTTTTTTAGCTAGTACGAAGTTTCCAGGTGAGCTTTTAATTGTGATATCCCAGTGTCAGTCTGTCGTCAGTCCATACTTCACCTTGTGTATGCACTGTAGGCTGCATTTTTCGCTGAATCCTTATGAAACTTGGCCGGAATGAATCCCTTGATTGAATCTATGTTGATTTTGAATATTGGTTATTTTAGGTCACAAACTAGGTCAATAGGTTAATTCATAGAAAAACACTGTGTACGCAAATGGGTTGCATTTTTCATTTGATCTTCATGAAACTTGATCGAAATGATTGTCTTGGTGAAATCTAGGTCGTTTTGAATATGGGTCATCTTGGGTCAAAAACTATATCATCAGGACAAATGATAGAGAAAAACATTGTGTATGCAGTTGAAGTAGCATTTTTCATTTGATATTCATGAAAGTTGGTCAGATGATTGTCTGAATGAATTCGTGGAAAAAATTTGAATACGGGTCATCTGGGGTCACAAGGTCAAATCATAGAAAAACGTTGTATATGCAATTTAGGCTGCATTTTTCATTGGATCTTCATGATTACAAGTTTGCTCGATCAAAATGCAGTTAAAGCTCGCAAGATCGCTAGCAGCTTTGAAGACGTAACCTTAAAAAGAAAGTAAGCTTGCAATCTGCGCAGCCATTGTAAGCTTGCGAAACCTTGCAAACTTATTATCAATATTGTTATGGTTACAATTGAAAGCATGCACAACCTTGCAAGCTGATGTTATCTTAATTAAGTTGCAGGAAGCGCGCAAAAAACTACCAAAACAGTAAGCTTAATAAGGTTGCGCTGGCTTGCGCATGTTTAGATTTAAGATTGCCAATGTTCCATCGCAATCTAATCGCATGCTGAAATAAGTTTGTCGCACGCTTATTATGATTGCAACGGCAATCTTGCTGCGACCTTGCCACAATCTGAATTAAGATTGCGGTTTTGGTTGGGTAATGAACATATTTCGTGGAGCGTTTGTATTTTTGGTTAACAACTTATCACATACGTAAAAATTACGGTTTAATCTCTAATGTGTTTCTAAAATATATGATTCTGTTTTACGACAAAAAAGAAATAAAAACCAGATACAGTTTGTAATTTTCTTGCATACCAGATGGGGATATCCGCAGTTTTTACCAGTGCTGGAAAATCTCATTTTACCCCCCCCCCCCACCCCGTCTAAGACGACATACGTGAATTACTTGTGATGTAACGTTATAAACAATGTGACGTCACTTTCCCAAACATAGCATCTACAGAACTTTTGTTTTTATATCAAAATGCATCATTTCGATAAGTTTGTTTTTAAATATCTATTTCAAAGTGCAAGACGGTATGCAAGAAAAAGTTTATACCATGAGAAACTTGGTTCAGATGGAAATATCCGTCACTTCGGGAAACTGTTTCGCGGGAACTCGGCAGAGCCTCGTTCCCGCCAAAACAGTCACCGTCAGTGACGGTTATTTCGATCTGAACCTCGTGCTCATATAAGAAACTAATGATCTATAAAATGATCTATTATATGTTTTTCAGTGAAATACTGAAATATATCGGTGAAACAAAATTGGTATTTCACTGTTTCAAAGCAGAGAAAATATCATTTTTTTTTCACTGTTTTTGCCGAACTACTTTTTACCTACAAGAAATGAAGCACTGCAATTATCACAAATTCTAGAAACAAAAGTCCCAAAGTTTCACACCAAGAACATTATATTAAACCGAAAATGACTGTTTTTTGTTTTGCTTTTGAAATAAATATAGTGTTGTTTTGTAGGTATTCATTTTCATAGTTAGATCATTTTCTATCCATTTTTAGCAATTTTGAATCAACATTTGAGAAAAAGTTGATTTTCATTCTTTTTTCATCACCATCCAAATTTCACAGTAATTTCTTCATACCTGTATGATCATGATCTGAAACCTTTATGTCACCTATAAAAAGTGGAAAACTACCTTTACAATCGCTCATTATTCTCAAATGCGGTAAATTATGACAAATTTTACACTTACGTCAGCCCTGGACCGAACATTTTTTAATGAATGAACAGCTGAATAAAAAATGTTTCAATTAAGGCCTATATCTAATGAATTTATGTTTCTTTATCTGAAATAATCAAAATATTTTTGAACAATTTTTGTTGCGTTTTCAGTAATGATGGTAATTAATCATTATAAGGTTCCTTCCTCCCCCCCCCCCCCGCCCCCCGGTGTAAGACGACTTACGTGAATTACTTATGACGTAACGTTATAAACAATGTGACGTCACTTTCCCAAAATAGCATCTAAAGAACGTTTGTTTTTATATTAAAATGCATCATTTCGATAAGTTTGTTTTTAAATATCTACTTTAAAGTGCAAGACGGTATGCAAGAAAAGTTTCTTCCATGGATACTTGGTTCAGATAGAAATATCCGTCACTTCGGGTAACTGTTTCGGGAACTGGCGAGCCTTGTTCCCGCCAAAACAGTCACCCTCAGTGACGGATATTTCGATCTGAACCTCGTGCTCATATAAGAAACTAATATAATTCAAAATTCCCGGAATATTTTGCCTAAAAACATAAAATAAAAAGAAAATTTGTTTGTTTTAGTGAAATATCAATTTTATTTCACCCTTGAACACCAAAGAAATGACATTTTCACCCATGGTTATGCCTCTCGTGAAAGTATCAATTTTTGGTGTTCACTTGTGAAATAAAATGGATATTGTACTGAAACAAACAAATATCCTGTGTAACTAGGTCTTAAACAATCTAAACGACAACAACAATTTATACCTTTGTCCAATGTTTTGTCACACGTGCCAAAATTACGTTGAGTTTGATACCTAATTCTTTACTCGTTGCAGAAAATTGTTTAAAATCGTTATCAATGTCCGAAGTATTTCTCTCGAATTTCATATAACACTGAATTAATATAAATCAGAAAATACAACAAAATACAGTTTTCAACTGCAGTTAATTCAAGATCAAGGCCGGCGACATTTGTTTTTTTATTTCAGATTTCTATTTTAAACGTGATTCTCAGTCAACGTGCCAAGTTTGAAGAATTTCTATGAAGAGGAAAATGTTGGCTCTATATTTATATCGGAAACTGTAATAAACGGCGATAAAAATCAAAGCCATCGCTTGAAATATTAATAAAATAAGCAACAATGCAAATAATGACATTTAAACAAATTTATGCAAACTTTTACTTACCCCAAGACAATTGCATACCAAGGCTGTTGTTAACTAACCATAACAAAATTATTAAACAAAGTGCTACATTCATTTCACTTTTTTAACAGTTCGCCACTGTCTTTAACCAGAAATAAGGTGGTTTGCTTTAAAAGTAGAGTCATGTCTGTCAAGTGTCAACTCATTCAAAAGACATTTTATGTAACATGAATCTAGTGCTGAATTACCTAATGATTTTTACCGCAGATGGTATTGGCAACCTAATACAAGTATCTTATCTATATTATTTACGGTTGTACTTATTGGACATGTATATACGTATATGTACATATATAAAAACTATCCTTATATATATATATATATTAACGTAATGTCCCCTGTTTCCTTGTCGTCTGTGATACCCTGATGGTGTCTAAAAAGGGAACCAAAGGCTGTTCCATGCTTACTGCAAATGCATGGAGGTGAAGGAATGCTACTTTTTGAGAATAAGTCATCAGAAAGGATACTACAGTTTGTTCGGAGACGAGCATGAATAACCGAGCATAATCTCATGCTCAGCACAAAATCATGATAGGGTAATTTGAAGTCCTGTCAAGTAATATATTTTGACAAGGTCGGATTCCATAACAATAATCAGTAGGGTCTGTTCTTAAGCTTATGTATCTGTATATCAAACCCGAATTTGTAAAGAAATATAGATTGATCTGACTTCATGTTACTTCACCATGAATTGGTGCTAAGCATGAAATTGTGCTCAAGAAAGTTTTATAAGCACGGGGCCTGGTATTTTATTTTCCCTAAAAGGTAGTATTCAGGGAGTTTTGTTATGACTTTAACAGTTGCCTTTTGGAGGTTGAAGCAGTTTGAAGACCAGTATAAGCTCTTATTGTAGAGGGAAGAAAAGGATGTTTGAGCGCTAAGTACGTGCAATTCCTCATTGCTATACGTGTGATAATTGTCATTATGAGGAGAAGGTGAGAATATACTAGAAACCCAAACTTAAAACCCAAGACTATGAGCTTCTGTTTATGCCATCTGGACTCTTTAGTCTCCCATTCAACTTCAGTAAGTACAAATAAGACTATCTTTGTGGCGCCAGAGACAGTACGGGCTGTCTCGTACAGGTATTTCTTCAAAAAATATTTTTGTTCATATGTGAAGTTGTCAAATCTTAAGATTGGACGAATGAATATCTTAAAGGGACATACTGATGCCAAACTAAATATCATAATATGTCAGGAATGCCACGTACCAAAATCCCAAAACTAGCACACCCCCCCCCCCCCCCCGCACCAGAAGTGAATATCAAAAATTAAAGGGACATACTGATGGCAAACACACTGGGGAGCTTAAACCGGTTTATGGTGCGCACCCAACCTCACTCTAAAACATAAATAAAAGAATGTTTGGAAGTATTATAACTTAACCTAAAAGTTTCAGCTATGCATTCCCAGTCATTATCGATGAAATCAGCGGTTTAAAATATACTGCACGTAATGAAAATATCTTGGACTTATTCCTCACACCAATCTGATTAATGGAATGTCTTTTTTTACCAAAATGAAAACGCCATCCCCTTTACCTGTGAGCCTATCTTTGCGATAAAGGGATGTAACCTAAATTCGATGGAAATATTTCACTTGTGAGTGGTCTTTGGTAAGCCAGAACTCAGATCCTACGACAATATCTGGGTTGTGAGTGTCAAGTAGGATATAAAATTCAGACGTTTTGTTAATAATGGACTGGCAGTTTAGATACATGACCTTAAAAGTAGAGTAGGGGGAGGTGGATTACCTTTAGGTTTAGGAGTTGACCCGGAGGGACCTGAAGCAAGGCTTTCATTCGGGAGAAAAGAGTAAATGATACGATTACTTGTAGGTGAGTTGCACGGGCTTGAGATAGTTGAGATATTCATTTAATTGCAATGGGAGCAAAGCCAAGAGAACGAGGTGTCTAAATCAAGGAGACTATTATATGAAGTATCCCCTACACATTGGCAAGCAATGTAGTACATGTACATTTGTACCACTTTTGGCATGTATCACATTTAAGGGCTTGATCAGCATCTCTGACCTGGAGGCCACAACTTCCACATGGAAAACAGGAAGATGGACCAGGATTTAATTCAATGTCTGCTGAAATTGACAATAAGAGGAGAGATAAATACATGAGCGATTTTGAACATTTTTGGTTTACTGGTAAATTAATCTGTATGACTCACTCCGATAGGAAGAAGGCAAATGTCGCTCCATTATTAAAAAAGTTGATACTATTGACCCTGCAAACTACAAACCAATATCGCTAACCTGTATTCTATGTAAACTCCTAGAACACATTAATTGCATCTAGCCTATCCACGCATCTCTCAAAACACAACATACTCTATGAGCTGCAACATGGGTTCCGTGATAGATGGTCCTGTGAGACCCAGCTCATTACGGTAGTTGATGAAATATCCAAAAACCTCCCCATATGTAAACAGACCGACCTTGGCCCACTTGATTGTAGTAAAGCCTTCGACAAAGTCAGCCACCTTAAATTATTATTTAAACTCTAGGAACATGGTGTCCTCAGTTAAACTGTGTCTTGGATCTGGTCCTTTTTAATAGGTAGATCTCATCCAGTAGTAGTTAACGGTTGCACGTCTGATCAAGTCCCTGTTACATCTAGGGTCCCCGAGGGCTCTGTCCTATGACCTCTGCTGTTCCTACTCTACATATATGATCTTCCTGACACGGTTACCCCCAGGTACGGCTATTTACTGATGATACTGCCGTTAACCTTGAAGTTACTTCCCTTACATATTGTCCGAGGATCGGGGAACCATCACTCTCCTTGTCTTTCAATCATTTAAACAGTAGTAATGCAATCAAAATCATATATTCAACGAATCTCTATATGAGGTTCTGCATGTGAAAAAATGCAAGTTAAAATGAGCGATCAATTGCAATTTCAAAAGTTCATTGATATTCTTCATATATGTATGTCTTATAATCTCTATATAAGAACAAAACGGAACCTTTACATGAACCTGCAAATAAATATGGTAATATTTTTTATAGTAGGTATGACTTACCTTTACCACATGTGTGAAATGAAAAGAGAGGACTGTTACATGATCAGTTGTGAAGGAAAAGCAAATTTGGATAAATGATCAATGATTTGTACTTGCACGCACGGGCTCTTACTATTTTTAGAAAAAAAAGATAAATATCGAAATTTAATGTATAAGATGGATAAAGAGTAACATTGCGAAATAACGACGGTGGTTGTGCAACAGATATAAGGAAATATTTCTTTTGTTAACAATTTAATTGGTATATGTAGGTGGTTAAGATCATTTAAAGAGATAATGTCATTTGTAACATATGTTAGCTTTTGCTATGAACAAAAGAAGTTTCTTGAAAGGACAGGGCAAACAACATAATTTTGAAATATGTTGCCTATTAACCTTTTAGAAACGTTTACTGGAACAGTCAATTTTCTGAGGTATTTGTAACGGAGGATTAAATCAGTTTTTAGCATCCAAATAAAATTATTCACGTTTCCCACTGTCGCGATACTCCAGTCGCATTTAATTTGGTGCTTATAAAAGTTTTGTTTTGCACGTTCGTGTCTTACCTAGTATTTAAGCAACTGATTACATTTTATTAGTTACTCAAGGCAAATTATTTGATACCACAAGGTATTAATAATCTACATGAGCTTTTTTGTATTATGTCGCGGGAAAATTCATGACGAGGTAGATATTCAACAAGTGAAGACATTGTAGATGAGCTGAAGGGATACTTAGATAGCAAATTTCATGACCTTCAACACGACCTTAAGGGACTCTAAGTGGACGTCTGATATTGCAGTTAAAAAGGTATAAAGAAATTCATAATTAATGAGCGTCAATTTGGAGGTAGTTTGTAGTTGGATATTCAAATAGCCAACTACCTACTAGTTGGTAGTTTGTTATTCGTTATTCCCAACTATATAACAGCCGGTTGTTGGTTATCCAACATACTATCCCCAGAATGAAATGTTCGAATACACCATACCCTTTTTTTAACACAGAATAAAACAGGGGACCCAGTTGGTTATTTGTGTGAATCCCAAACTACCTTCCAAAACCCTAAATGCCACTATTTTTATAATTTGTTTTTCGTCAGGTGCAGTTTTGTCAAATATATAAACCGGGTACGCTGAAGTTGTTTAAGCTTACCAGGAGGTACTTGGTTATTCGAACTTTGCATGTTTTCCGCTCAAAACATAGAGTATTTTTTCCGGAATAAATGTTGGGATCACGCAAATAACCAACTGAGTCCCAAGCTGGATGTAGGGACAAGGAGATGTTACAATGTTGTATAATACATCTATCTTGTTATATATTCGTTACATTTATTCCAGAAAAATACTTTCCGTTTTCAGGGTAATATTTGCAAAGTTCGGACAACCAACTACCTTCTGGAAGGTAGTTGGGGATTCACGCAAATAATCAACTGAGTCCCCTCGGTGGATGCAGGGAGATGTTACAATGTTGTAGAACACATATACGAGTATATAGTTATATAACCGTTACATTTTTCCGGAAAAATGCTTTATGTTTTGAGCGGAATACATGCAAAGTTCGAATAACCAACTACCTCCTGGTAGGTATTTGGGGATTTATGCGTATAACCAACTAGGTCCCCTGCTTTATTCTGTGTTAAGAAAAGGGTATAGTGTATTCGAAAATTCCATTCTGGTGATAGTGTATTGAATTATCAACTATCAGCTGATATATAGTTGGGAATTACGAATAACCAACTAGTAGATAGTTGGTTATTCGAATATCAAACTACCAACTACCTACAAAGCTGACGCTCATTCATTATTATCGCTCAAGAACATTTCTAACAAGAAACAGTTTGAGTTTAACTCTTCAATGTTAGACATTGTCGACAACATAGAAAAGGCATTGGTTACAGAGAGGCTAATAAAGCTCTCGAATTTGTTAAAGAGGCAAGAAGTGTCATTAAGCACAGAAATACACTAATTGCTGATAGTTTTGAAACGGGCTGGGCTACCATCAACGAGTTCTAGCTTCTGCAAATTGCCTCTGATTCTGAGGACGACAGGATTCGTCGTGCAGAAGAGCGCGCTAGGAAAAAAGTAGAGAAAAAACTAACATTTTTGAATTCAATTCTCGTTCTAGTTCTTTTCGCAACAGCAGGGTCTCTAAAGAAATGGAAGGACGACATGTATACCTCGGAGATGTAATCTGCTACAAGTGTGGTCAGGAATGCCAACGTTTGTACAACCCTGCGGCGTGGATTCGAGTGACAGCAACACGGTGGAGTTGCTAAACCGACAGCGACAGTATCAAGCCTCCAGCTAACGACGCATAGGAAACCCAAAACAAGAGTAACGTTCATGACAGACTTTCAGAATATGATAAGTATATATTTTTTGATCAGTTGAAAAAATGTGCATTATTTTGAGAATTTAAGGAAAGCAAAGTAAAAATACAGACAAATTAAGTGAAAGGAAGGTTAAAAACTTGTATTTTGTTTGGAAAGACACTATTCTACGGTGCCCGTGAAGTGAATTGTGATACTTTTTTTTATTTCGTAATTATGAAATAAGATTTCGTAAAAACGAAATGCAATTTCGTAAAAACAAAATGTTATTTCGTACGAAATGTATTTATTTCGTTTTTACGAAATAATCGTTAAAACGAAATAACATTTCGTAAAACGAAATAACATTTCGTAAACACGAAATAACATTTCGTTTAAACGAAATAACATTTCGTAAACACGAAATAAATTTATTACGTAAAAACAAAATCTTATTTCGTAAAAAACAAATATTATTTCGTAAAAAACAAATATTATTTGGTTATTACGAAATACGTTTCGGTTTTACGAAATAAGATTTTGCTATTACGAAATAAGATAAAAAAAAATTAACACGTCATTTCACGAGACCGTACTATTCGTTCATCAAATAACAAAATTGTTACATTGTTTTTATGTATTGCAGGTCTTCTTAGAATTTCCGAAAGGATGCTGTTTTTAACTGAAATAGTTTAATATGATGTTATATTTATTTCAATCACTTTCTTTATACATATTTTAAGAGTCTTTCTTTGTTTTGCTCGACTGAAATGGTATCAATTTTTGTGGCTTTTGTTGTGTTTTGGTTTTAGTAACATGGGGTAAGTAAATAATTGATTAACTCACGAATAAGAGTGAGTAAATAAAATTATTCACGTTTCCCACTATTGCTATATTCCAGTCGCAGTTTTTTTCGTGCTTATAAAAGTCTTAAACATATTTTACTTTATGCAATTGTACTCTTGTTTCGCACGTTTTTTTCGTGAATTCGCAGGTAGTGTAATATAACATGGAAAATCGCTGCTTAATCTCCAAAAGATCATTTCGATTTTTCCAACCACGCTGAATACACTTACACGTATTTAGCATAACCAGGAAAATAATCCTAAAGTTCTGTTTCTGTTTTAATGAAGATTCTTTCAACATAATCTCACATATTATTATATACCTATAAATATTCTGTCAAAAATACAGCCTTTATTCAACCATCAAATACGGCCTGACAGAAAAAAATTCGTATTGTACGTACGTGCAATACATAATGTGCCATCATTATATGTAAGAGTGCTTTCAATTGGCCCTGAAATACACATGACGTTAATAACGTAGCTTTTGACTGGGTCGTTACTACTTGTTTATAAGATGACGGCAATAAAATAACGTCGCATACAACGCATATTTCGCGCTAAAAAAGAGTTTTTCTTCAATATTATGCTTAGAAATGTCATTTTAATTTAGTTAATTCGCAAATACAAGTCTCAAAATGTATATAATAAAAGGGTTATTACTTTAAAAATGTGATCCATTAGCCCGATTGGCTACGCACTCGTAAGATCCGACGCACGACTCGAGCAAATCCGGCATCCTGGATCACGTTACTATACTAATAACCCTATTTTAGCAATGGTATATACTTCCTTTCAGAGTTCCAACAACTCAGATGTTGTGAGGTATCAATGACATAAGAAAGTGAAATCTATGACAATACCAATGAAATTGAAGGACAGTATTTTTCACCGAAGAAATGTTAATGGACATATACAGATTTTTACTGTTGTAAACGATACAGTTACAGTCAAACATGTGCATGTTGTTAGGAACGGCTCCTGCAGTGCAACACGGTTGTATATGATGCAATCGGACAGTGAAAATCCCGTTTTACATTTTTGCTATACATTGTTAACAATTCTTACAAATTGGGCTGCCCCATCACATATGAATAAATAAGCAGGAATCAAGTAGGCATCACTTACCAGGTGGAAACCAATGATTAAAAGCATCTATTTTGATATGTTAATCGGTACTGTATATTGCGATAAATCTTTAATTGTAATTATATTCTTTTCATTCTTTTGAATGTTTTGAATGAATTTTAAAGCAAAAAAGCTCAGAAATTCTAATACTAATAATACAATATGAATATTGGTGCCTTGGTCTAGTGGTTTAGGCATCCGCCTTGGGAGCGGGAGGTCGAAGGTTCGAATCCCAGCAGGGGTCCGTTCTGATATGGCCGGTTGGTGAGCCGCCAGCTAGTTAAATAATGGTTACCGTATGCCTACCTGCCTGGTGCCTGACGTTAAAAGGATAGGATTCGGGAGGTACATGTGCTCAAAAAGAAGGTGTCTCATAAGTCAGAAATGGCTGGCCCTTTAAATAGGGGTGACACTATAATAAACAAACACTTTACTTTACCTTTTATTTATACAAACAAAAAACATCTTTTTCCTTTAATTACATAGAATAATGGGACATCGACCTTAAAATGAAAATTGTGTTATTCTTTTCATTTTTCATCATTTATACATTATTGCAATTAAAGGGCCACAATGGAAATAAGGGAATATCACTTTTGCCTTTTTTGTGTTATTCTTAGTATTGATGCGTGTATAATGGTATAATAATAACTGCCCGAGGACAAATAATAAGGCCAATATGAAATCACTTGATTAATAACATCATATTATAAACCATTATACACGCATCAATACTAAGAATAACACAAAAAAGGCAAAAGTGATATTCCCTTATTTCCATTGTGGCCCTTTAATTGCAATAATGTATAAATGATGAAAAATGAAAAGAATAACACAATTTTCATTTTAAGGTCGATGTCCCATTATTCTATTCCCATTATATTATTATTTAACTTTATTATTTGTCCTCGGGCAGTCGTATTGGCCCTCGGCCTTCGGCCTTGGGCCAATACGACCACCCTCGGACAAATAACAAGGCCAATATGAAATCACTTGATTAATGATAATTTATTATTCAACTTTACAATTTTGGCTAAAAAAACAAGAATAAAGTGAATCTAACACGTTCAGGAAATTCTACCTGCTGAGTTGTTTTTGGACGTGTCTCAACCCGAGGGTGGGATTTCCTTATCCACAACTCAATGGACATGGTAGATTTATTTTCTTAGCGTTTAAATCGCATTTTCACACAAGAAAGAAGAAATAAGTGCAAGTACAGGATGGGAATGAAATAATGAAAATCAACTTTTTCTCGAATTTTACTTTAGAACTGCTTTAGATGGATAGAAAATGGTCTAACTAAGAAAATGAATACCCATAACCCTATGTTTATTTCAAAAATAAAAAATTTACAGTCTTTTTTCGACAACCCTATGTGAGATATAGTAAATCTAACATGTTCCATCGTCGGAACCCACGATTAATTCCTGCCGCTTCTCTCCGTCATATACCGTGGGAAAATAGACTGGCAAAACTTCGTAATGCATGAATATTCATGACTATTTTTCATCCAATGAAATCGATGCTTACAAAAATAAGAGCACCTCCACAATGAAGAGTATCCTCAAATAATGACCGCCATGCAGAACGTTGAAAAAAAATGATTGTTTTGTCCCGATTAAGGGACGATCATATAGAAATCTGCAATCCGAGACGAGTGATGCACAAAATCTGTTTAAAACTACATCGCTGACAAGCATGGGGGCTTCCATTTTTAATGTTTCCCCTAACGCGGTTTGAGAGCCGCGATTTCATTGGATAGTTAATCTTGAGAAAAGTATCAAGAAACCAATCGAAAGGCTTGAATTTACCTCATTAATTATTCATGAGTACGAGATTTCTTCAGTCAATTTGCCCAGGGTATTCAATTGGGTAATGAATAGCCTGGGTTACCGAGGATGAACATGTTCATGAGTTGTAGATAAGGAAATCCCACCCGAGGGTTGAGATACGTCCAAAAACGAGGCTCTACAAGCTGTCAAAGAGTATAATTTCAGGATTTTTTTTGTTTGTATAAATATTGATATTGTATTATCAGTATTATAGTTTTTGTACAATAGTCATGATAAAGTATCTGTTATTTCTAATGTATTACACATCGTCATTTCATAACATACACTTAAACTGGGGGCCATTTAAATAACCGCAAAAACACTTTTCTATTCAAAAGATTGAAATTTTCACATCCAAACCTCGAATATTCTATTTTAAAAAAAAATGTTTTTGGGGTTATTTAGTTTAACATCAGTAATAGGGTATTCCCTTTTAGTGTGATTTTCAGTAGATAAGTATAGGTGTAGGAGTTGTAGATGTAATCTTCAAGCAAATACAAGTGTCTATACAGCAACTTTCATACGGTGACATTTAAGAACAAGAAAAACTGTGATACAAAGTATCACAGCGGGCCCACACACAAAACTGGCATGTAAATATTTTGGAAATAGGTGATGGTTGATGTTGAGGCATGGCCCCAAAAGAACTCAAGGAAACCAATTCTGGTTGAACATGCAAAACCTGACACGACACCACATCTAGTATCGAAACCTTACTGTTATCGAATAATATTTATACGGTATGTCCTCTATAGGTCGTTCCTGGTGTGTCTTTATTTTCACGGAACAAAATTACAGCAAGTTTTAACTGTGTTTTTTTTTTAAATGATTTACATTTGTATTATTATACTCAGATATTTTTCATTAATCTTATTTGATAAATAGATGTTATAAAAATTTTAATCAGTCACTATCACCAGGGTCTGAGGAGAGATTTACAGGTACGTCATCAATAGCTGATAAGTGTATCACGTGATACACATTTCTTAGGAAGTCGTACATTCAGATGTAAACAATGTCTGCTACAGATAAGATTCTCTCTATAAAGTTAACAGAAATTATGTCTTTACACAAAATCTACAAGCATAATTAAGAATTTACTGATGTTTTGATTTTATTGTTATGAAAACATAAATCATATACAATTTATATGCATCTACACAAAACTTTGTGAAAATAAATGCTAGTTACTTTATGGCTGGGTGTACAATAAAAAATAAAATAATTCACTTTACTTTAACCCATGTATTCCATGCTAGCACTTATATTCCAAACCTGTAATCCAAGTCTTTGTTTGGAAAATTTTGTTTCAGTTTCATTGATGTTTAGACAAGCTTGTTTTCAATGCGAATTTTCTTCATTGCAGCACAGGTACCAGAGGCCCCTCCACAATCCTGGTGCCGTATTAGACTGATATATTAAAACAAAACAATCAAGTATACTAGCGAATTAAAAAAAAAAAAAATAATGTATCAGTATATTGGGTACCAGGGTTGAAGAGGGGCCTTTGGTGGATGAGGGTCCTTGTCCCACACAGGGTACCTAAGAAATGCAGTTCTTCAAATGATAACTCAATTGGATTTCAGGCTTTTCACTTTTTGCCTATTTTGGTGTGACGTCAGTGTCTTTATTTATGCATTTTTCAATTATTATTCAGCAACTTGTCACTACAGCACATGAACACTGTGTCTGAATCTGTTTTGTAAACGAATACCCTATGTGGGATCGCGGGGTGTATATCACCAGGACCTCGTGTAAATATTGATAAAACAATAATCAACACTGGCATTGCTCAGTTTCTAAAATAAGCTTGTCCATCATTTACTTTAAATGGTACTATTAATTGTTTAATGAGATGCTCACTGACAATTTATTTGACTAAAGAGCAAGACTGTTTGGTTAAGCAGATTCTTCATAATTTACGGTGGTTGGAAAGGCAACATGTAAGAATTAAGTGCATGTCAAATGCTTAGATAATGATTTCTTTAGACAAATCTATTTATTCTTGACTGCGAGTTTGATAATTTATATTAATTGCTGTCAAGAATCACTCCAGATGGAATCGACCTCTAAAAGAGAAAGACATTGCGAAATTACGTGTCATGCCTAAGGACACTACCACCACGGCCCTGGTGGGGATCGAACAGGAGATATTCCGATCCTAAGGCGGATGCCCCACCACTGCGCCATGAGGGCACCAAATAATGTCCTCTTTGACACTGGTTCAACTCTCATTATTTTAAATATAAACATGTATTCTTATCCTGTTGATTAGAGCCTATTTTCTATCAACTGTTAATAGTTCATATTTCAAAATAATACACAGATGGCAAAGACAAAAGCAAACAATCTGTTGAATTTATGTTTTATAGTATCTCAAATAATATTTACATGTGTTGGGGTATACATGGCAAGAATAGGATCTGTATGTTTCTTTGGTTTTTGGTGTAGGAAAGGGTATAAAATACTCCTTTCATATAAATTCAGTGAGTCACTGTTACAAACGGCATAACAATAATGTTTTGTGGTGCATTTTTTATTTTTATTTGCTTTATTATAAACATCCATTCTCATCATGTACACTATTTTAACTATCAGTGATAAGGTAGTACAAGGGAAAATGTACGACTAGTAACGGTTGCTGTGGTCAGTGCTTATCAGTGAATCTATTTTTAGAATATCCCTCTACCTGTAAATCTCTCCTATACTGAATTCAATGGCTATTCATCACGCGTTAATTCCGAAATATACGTATGCGCTAAAAAAATATTATTTGGAAACCAATAACAATGCATTAGATCAAATTCAAGTTACATGCAATAAATGCGGAGGAATTGCAGTTTTACTCCAAAATACTGCGACTTGCAATATACCGGGTCTATTATTGCCCACCCCTAGTCATTACGAGCCTCTCTACCATGCTGTATTAACATTCCATAACTTGTATAAAACAACAACTGAATGTTTAAATAGCAGGCTATTATCTTTCATACTTAACATATTAGACTCTAGTAGTATTTTGTAATAATAATAATAATAATAATAATAATAATAATAATAATAATGATAATTATGATACAATAACATTAATGTATGTATGAATGTATCCGCCAAAATTAGGTGTAGCAAAAGAATGATGGTAAAGTTTGAAAGTTTTAGTTACGATACAATAACTTTTATTTCTATTTATATATTGAGTGACTTTGAGTCAATATCTGTTCTTTGTAAATGACAGCATGGTCTAGGGAAATGAATTTGATTTTCCCTTTAGATTATTGCATTTCTGTCTACATTTATAAATCGTATTTAAGATATGTAGGTCTATGTGATTTCTTACAGTTATTCGTACCTAGGTACGAACTGACTTAGGAAATATGCAGACATTTTCGTACCCTTTTCGAACCACGCATTTACATAAAATACAACAATTACAACGTGTTTAAAGCATAAAAATATGTTGTAATTTTTCAAGAAGACATCTATCAGTGCCTCTGTAAAGTTAATTTGATAAGTTTCAGTTTTATACCTAAACGCGTATTTTAGACTAGTTTCAGACGCATATAATAAAACGAAAGATTTAAAGGTATGTACACTTTTGATGACAGAGGCGTTAGCAAGTTAAAATTCGTTGTTTTTTATGTTGAATTCCGAGTTTTGTAATTCAAAATTCAAAAGTATCTATTGGTTCCATAATGTATTACGATGTTTCGATAGTTTTTGTCACAAAAAAAATACTCTTGCGGCATACACGGAAATATCGGGTAAAAGACTTTAAATTATTCGGCCTGACTAGTTGCCTTTCAGATCTTCTCCGGTCTCACTAGTTGTGATCAAACGAACGACAACTCAATAACAAACGACAACTCTTGCCTTTCCAAAAAAATTGACTGTGTCTACAGTTTTCATCCCAAAAGTACCTCAATTTTTCAATGAAGAGAGACGCATATATTCGATCTAGTGCTAAAGTCTCCATGCATCTTTTACTCACCACGTATTAAATATAGCGGGCCGCTGCAGCGGCCCGCAATGACAAACCTTTCTCAACCAGTCTGTATTCTGTATCATATCAGTATCTGTCTTAAATAACAATTTTGTTATATTACGTTATATTCTTGATGTCTGTTTGCATCTTTTTGATACAACAAAACATCACATAATGCTTCATGATTGATCGCTTAAGCTTCTTTCGTTTGTTGTTGTCCCGTTTTAAGATTCCTGCAAAAAGGTTTGTACTTATCTGCTGTTTGTGTCTCTTTTTAGGACAGCGGAGTATGGGGATTGTATTTCATATTTTAATCTGATTAAAATCATCTCCTCAAAAAAAAGCTGCGCTGTGAGCATGGCCTCCTTTGAGTAGATCGTGAACTTTAGTCAGATAGGATCTACATGTGATATGTTATTTTTTGTCGTTTTATTTACTCACCTGGTGGAAAGTGTAAGAGAGAGAGAGAGAGAGAGAGAGAGAGAGAGAGAGAGAGAGACAGAGAGAGAGAGAGAGAGAGAGACAGAGACAGAGACAGAGACAGAGCTAGTAGGATCGCTCACAGTCAAGCGTCCGTCGTCCATTCACATTTTCCTTTAAACGACAGCGGAAACCACTAAGTCAATGTTGATGAAGGCCCTTAACTTAGATATTTGGAGTACAGCATTATGAAGTTGACCTCTACAAAGATTGTTATAATCGGAACATCTGCTCTGCAACCATCGGGCCAAGAGCTTAGATATTTTAAAATAAACATTGTCTAGTGGACTTCTACCAAGATTGTTAAAATAAGGACCCCTGGGTCAAAATTCGCCGTGCTCGAGGTGTCACTCGATTTCACATATCTTATATAGGAATTACTTTAAAAAGCTACATCTCTGGAACCACAAGGCATTGAGCTGAGATATTTTGCATGTATCATTGCCTAATTACATCTACCAAGATTAATCAAATCATGACCCTAGGTCAAAATTGACCTTGCCCGGGTGCTCACTTGATTTAACATTTTAAAGGGAAAACTTCAAATTTTCCTTGTCTAGAACCACTAGGCACAGAACTTAGATATATAGAATACTTAGAATATAGCATTATGCAGTGGACCTCTACGAAGATTGCTTAAATCAGAACCCCCAGATCAAAGGTGATCTCTTCTACTATTGATGACCATGTATTATACTAAGTAACCAATGGTAACCAGGTGAGCGATATGTGGCCATCTTGCTCTTGCAAATGCGTCATAGACATTTCTTCACAATTTGTGCTGATGTGCTTATAGTTTTTCAGATAATATTGTATCAAGCATTTCATTTGACAAAACATGTCGAATGCAGAGGTTTATTTTGGTACGTGATGTGCAATATGACTGTATGTATTTTCCACCCACTGCCTGCCTAACTCAAATATGTCTGACAATGCTAACCATGACACTACACTCTTATTTGTAGAAATCTATTATAGAGACAGTGTGCTTCCATATTCAATGTTAATACATGTATACCCCTTCACACACCTGGTATATTTTGATACACACTAACCAGACACGCACATCATGTTATGCTACTTTCAGTTAGTTACACCGCATGTGTTGTATGCGTCAGCAAATCGATTGAGCTGTATTTTCATTGGCCTACCTGCAGAGGTCACCCGCAGGGGTCACCCTTTCTACTCGTTGTTTTTCTTCAGGAGATGAATTGTCAATGCGACGATAATTTACACAAGTTTAAAAGAGATAGAATTTAAAAAAATTATAATGAATTTCTTTAATGTGAAAAGCCAATTACGTATCATTACAAATAATGTATTCTAGCAATAAGTTCCCAAGAAGAAGTGTCAGGAAAGAGTTTCTATACAAGAGCTAAGCCTATTACTCAATCCTTGATATTGTTACAACATATTGTATTTGTACATGCGTTTATATGCAATTAAATAATGTTAAAACTAAGAAATAATATCCCAGTATGTTACAGTATTCTTCAGATATCACCGCAGCATATGCCTGCGAATGTTGTTTTAAATATTTACATTTTAAAATGCACAATAACTATTATATACACAAGACCTTTACACGCACATATTTAGACAGTTTACCCACTGCACGAAACCCGAGATCTCGGTTTGCATCTTCCTTTATCTTTATCAAACAGTTTGTTGTATCCACAATTCTGTTGGCGCCAGGAATATATTGGGATCCCGTAGTGGTGTTTCTTCCCTGTGTTTAGTTCACAATCACATTTGCATTCACAGTATTTCTTACAAGAAGTGTTACTTAAAACCCTCCTTGACGAAATATCACTGACTGATTGACTGCAAATACCTGTAAATATTGAACTTATATACGATACATTTTTTACTTATATACGATATATATTGTACTTATACACGATACATATTGAACTTATATACGATACATGTATGGATCTCATGTATCAACGTGAATATTACACAAAAAGAGACTGCGACTGTAAATAAATAGGTACAGAAGTATGTGCGGAAGTATTTGTCCTTTCGGCTATATCATCATCACTACACATGCTACAATCTTGACAAAGGGGCTTTCTCGTTCTTTTGTAGTCAGATATATAAAACAATTCCCTTAGCAAGGCATTATCATCACGGACATTGAACGGCCAGGCGCATTGATATTTCCGGTTTGACTGTATGTTAAGGTTCTTTAAACGATTAACGAATTACGCCATTCATATTGACAAAAATCAGTTCTAAGTTATAACCAGCAGGAAGTAAGACAAAATAGTATATATTTTAGTGTTTTCGTTGAAGGAAAAAGGTGTATAGACGCATGATGGACGTTGAGTCATATGCATATGTCCTGGTGATATGTCATGTTTTATTAGGTAGCTGTCGGCCCAGCCAAAAAAATGTTTTTGTTGTGTTTTGAATTTATGTAAATCCATACACGTTTTAAAGCTGCTCGCTCCTACTTAGATTTTTACTTCTTTTGTTGATTTTAGCCTTTAGTTTCATATTATAATTTAGTAAAACAAATGATTGAGCCTATTGTTATAAGCACGATGATCCACAATTACCGTGTCTTTAGTTTATACTATTTATTTTCGGTCGATTGTGAAACAAGTTATCCAACATATATTAATCACTATCGACACCTCATTCCTGATGGTATCCATCGCCGTGAGGGTATGAGAGAAGAGAAGCCAGTTTCCCGCTAATGATACCATTTTTTACATCTTTGGTATGACGCGGCCAGGGAGCGAACCCACGACCTCCCGCACTCGAAGCGGACGCTCTACCACTAGGCTATCGAGGTTACCGTGACTTTCTACATGTGTAAGTGAGTAACATGGTCTTGCAAGCTACATCGATATAACATATCATAGAATATCATATTTTGTGCGCACTATTTTCATTTTCCTCCTCTATCTACCTGACCACTTGTAAATCAATTTCTTCGTTTCAGATGCAATGCAGTTTGCTACCGAGAAAGCTTGTATAATGAAGTGTAGCCTCGTTTGGCACATAAGTCAAGCTTCGTAGGACAAACCCAAATATGGAACATTAAAAAGATAAAAAATTACACTATTTTTTTTCTCTTTCAAACTGACATTAAAACAGTGAGAAGGACAGAGAAACAAAGTAACTATCAGACTTACATATCATAGGAAAGGAGAGAAGATTATGGAAAAACAGACGAGGTGTATACAAATTTGATTTTTTGTGTGTGTAAATGTCGGAATAAATACCTTTATCGCCTAAATAACTGAAATGCAGGCAGACAGAGTAACCACAACAGAGAAGTGCAGTTACCCGTTCCGAGCCCGTGATACTTATACAAACGAAGGAATATAGGTTCCGCACCAGTCGATCCGTCTGTTGAATGTCTATTTATCTTTTAAACCAAACGCAATATTTTGATAAAACTTTGGTCAAAAACTCATGTAAGCAATACAATGAGGATAAACTCCGCTGTCTTAAAGCCATTGTCACACAATGAGATTATTTGTTTGTCGTGTCCACTCCACATTTTAATGACACCTAGATGAAATATATATTACATTAACATGCAGAATCTCTGTCATATCAAGTCCAGCCTAATGTCAATATTACATTTTTGATACATTTGGTTTTTGTTTTTTTTTTCACCTGAAAAAAAAATCCACGATACTTGGATCAAGTGTTTATCGCATCGGGACGACGTGCAGAACCCATGTCCAATCGCGCAGTCAGTTTCGATGTCATGAAACTATTTATTTGTGACAATAATGTTCACTATATCGAGGCAAGTTTATGGTTTGGATTGTTACATCGAAATTGAAGTATTCAATGGAGCTGATGTGCAGGGCGAAATAATTCACAAGGGCGGAGCCGATATAGTTTGGGTAAATTAGAAAAGTCGGAAAAAGAGCTACCAAATTCGAAATACCGTCGATTTTTCCGAGTGTTTGAACTATATTTCAGCACTTCAACTACCAAAGCAATGTTAGAATTCTCTGTTTTAATTAAATTCCACCGTTGGATACGTTTGTTCGTCAGTTTTAGTCAAGCAAGTAGTCATCACACATAAATTGCGCGAGTATGTTAAACAAATACTTTATTTTCTTAAAAATGGTTAAAACTATAGAATTACATTTTGAGTAATAAATCTAAGGTTTAACAAAAAAAAAACCGTCAAGGCAAGAGTAACTATTGAGTAAATAATGAATGCTATTACCATATTGCTTTATGCAAGCTTCTTCGCCAGGAGCTGAAATAAAAAAGACATTCTACTAATTTATAGCTCCTGAAAAGTCGTGCTTGTTTTTTAAAAAAATAAAATAATTTCTTAAATTATAATATTGAAATGCCATGCTTCTTGGTAACTTGTCAACCGGAAGAACATTCTCGAGCAAGCGAGCGAGCGAGCAAGCAAGCAAACTACAACATACAGAACTTGTGTCATACATTACAGCCTTCTATTGTTGCCATTTGTATCTTAACACAAGAAAGGAGTGTTTCAACATGTATCCATTTCTCAAGAATACACTCAGTTCCAAAAGAAAGTGTGCACTTCTTAATTTTAAATATTTCAATATTTACTAGACGTATCGGCTTCAATTTTCGCACACTATATCTTATTTGCATTTGTCACCGATCGCTTGCAAAATCTTAAATGTTCGCCATATTGTACATAAACAAATCTCAATTTTGGTACCAAATATATAGGCTTTCAGAAAAGAATTCGATTAAAAATCACAGAAAACAAAGTGCACACTTGCTTTTGGAACTGAGTGTATGATGGAGTAGGCAAAAAATATAACATTTAATGCATGTATGTGTAAAAGTAAAATGCAATGACGTTTCAGGTATTCCCCCTAGCTTTCTTCTGTACTTACAAAGCCATTAACAGAAATTTAAGTAACAGCACACAAAACCTTCACATGAAATTTCATCTAGATTTACTTTAAAAAAAAAATGCCACTTACAGTAAATAAAAGTTGAACGACAAAACATTTAGAAGCAGATTTAGGTAGTGACATAACTCTTGCTCACCGTCATATTTTAAGAATTGTATTTATAAATCACATAAGGTTATCTTTCATATTGGCTAAAGAGATCTGCTTAAAAAATGCAAAAGGGAATGATAAAATGTCAGTTCATGTTTCCAGTTTTCGCTCCGACGTTTGCAAGCCATTAGGAGAGAAAATAACACATCGGATGCTATTTCAGTTATCGGATGCTATTTCAGTTATCGGATGTTATTTCAGTTTAACCCTAAGTTGACGTAGCTTTCTCAAATATATCCATTCAAGTTATTTCTTTACAATGCCTCTTTTATGTTCAACTTGCGTTATGACGATGACCGTAGAACTAGCATATAGTCAATGTTGCATTTTCAATGCAATTACTTTTATCATGTTTTTCAACAATACTTTCCCATTTTATTTTATTTTTTTCGAACAACAACAAAAAAAAAACAAACGAACATCGAAGTATTACCTATTATGCAAGATATTGGCACATGATTGCTTCTCCTCAAATCACTTTCGTTTTACTTGACAGGTTAAGTCATTGATTACTACTTTAATATTGTTTAAACTTTCTTGCTGCATATTTGTTTAAAAAAAACAACTGTGTTCCGAATAAGTTACAGGAAATACATGCCTGTCGATTAGAACATTCAATTGACTTCTAAAATTCGTGGAAAATATGAAAAAGATAAACCATCCCGTAGTTTTGTCGTCTGCGTGAGCACGCCATTGCTGCGTACAATGACAAAATATTTCCTCCGTAATAAAGTGAACGACAAATACAAAGAACAAGTTATCATATTAGTGTTGCATAAACTAATCAATTTCTTGTAATACATTTGAAAAAAAAAATCATATTCTGTTCACGAGATTTTTTTTAAATGATGTAAAGACATAGGTTAAAACTTATGTTTGACTCACCGAGGCACATGACCTTTGCCTTTTTAAAACACGCTTTGCGACTCATATCAAATAAAGTACGACCCGGACACCTCCGTTTTACCCATCTGTAACGATCAATATCAGCTTTATATGTACATGTACAGTACTTCTTGCAACCTGAGCTTTTTAGAGGAAGTGGCGTGTCCTGATAAGTTGGGAAATTACGTCTCGTACAAGCACCTAAATAATATAAAACACAAATTAATGACGTCATTCTGTACATGATTCCTTTGCGCGACGTTTAAATATAAATGTAGATATAAACGTAAATATAAACATCTGGGATCGCCGGAAGTGAGTAAACATTACTCATAACCTATTTGAAATGCATTTCACACAAAATGCTTTAATCGGGGATTTTTATGTAAAACTGTAAAATCAAAAGAATACAACAACAATGAATCTTTAAACTCAATCTAGAAGTTTATTTTCAATGATAGCATACTATACACTTATACTTACCATACTCACTCTTGCATGTTTCCTCATTGTTTTCCCCAGCTATCAAAATACGCAGAAAAAAAACAGATATAAGAGCTTAACTCAAGTAAAAAAAGGGAAAATAAACAACAGTAGTATCTGGCTTCATTTAATGTAAATTTATAGAAACTTTTGACATAGTAGTTATCAATACATTTTGGTGAAATGCCATTTAAAGCTGCTCGCTCTCAGATTTTGGTAAAAAAATAAAGTTCTTCAAACTGAAGTAAATAACGTATTTTAGAGCATATAGTCATATAAAAAGGCTTCATGTATAAAATCCTGTCACGTATATCTCTAGATTTCAAATTATACGCTACCAAATTCAAAAGCGTTGCTAACGCTTTTGAAATTTTAATTAAGAAATAATAAATGCCTCCCTGTATTTTATCGTTGAATAAAATATAGTCAGGAATTTGGATGCGTAGTAATTAAATCACGAGTGCGTAGCAAGAGTGATTTAATTTTTCGCATCCAAATGACTGACTGTATTTTATTCAACGATAAAATATAGGGAACAATTTATTATTTCGATTCTAACACGTAATTTTCTTTGAAAACAATCCCGAACTTTATTTAACGCGTAGTAGTTCATCACAGTAACCTTAAAACGCGAGATACGATTGGACGCGCTTGTTTACATACGTCACGTCGTTACGTCATTTACGGCACGTCGTCCTTGGAAAAACGTGCTGTATTTTATCGTTTAATAAAATACAGGCTTTTCCCTATATGTTTATATAGGAAAAGCAGCCGCTTGTGTTAGAATATAGCATATAGCGCAGCGGTGCCGTGCAACCGACATTTTTTTATCGATTTCTGCAAATTCCTACCTAGATTTGTGCTTATATTTTGATTCTAGCCTTTAGTTTTATATTTATGAATAAGTAGAGTGACATCGGGTGAAGTCGGCCGTCGGTAATACTCGGCCGTGTCTGATATCGGCAGTTTGTGTATATTAGGTCATATTTTGATGACGTAGAACACACAGTTTTTGATAGCAATGTTTAAAAAAATTCATGAAAACACCATTGAAAAGTAACAAAAAGAAATTTACCTCGCATCACTGAAAGGCAGTCAGTTAATTACAGTATTCTTATCTTTACCACGTGTGAGGGCTAAGATTATACGTATGTTCTAGCAGTACGTTTTTCAGTGTATTAAAGTGTGTATATGAATAACGGTCATATTTCTTTCACGTGGATAGTGTTTGCATGCCATTTCAATGCGTAAACATGTGATTGTTGGGTGGCCGGGTTGACCCGACAAAAATCTCCATGTTCGTATCAACTCGGCCATATATGTATACTTTAATTAGTTTTACCTTTACACTTATCAAACATGCATCCATTACTATAAGTGATGCTGTGGTTTATACACACAACTTTAATCAGTGCAAACTTAGTAACTATGCGCGCTCTAATGCCCCGAAGTGCGCATTTTCGAATTGCACACTTTATAAACTGATTATTTTATCTTAACAAATTTCGAAAATCAATCGTTGTTTTAGTATGAGAAAAAGTAGGATATCTTTAAAAAGTGCATAAAAAGCAAACAATATCGGATGAAACTTTGAGGCTCTTTAATTCGGATGCAATTACTGCTTAGTAACATCGCACGTATTATGCTTCATCTTAATATGCAACCTTTGGCATTATTGAGCAGAACCACACTGAAATGAACCTTTCTTCAGAATGTTTAATTGAAGATATTTTGAAATAAATAAATTACTTATTTAATTAAGTAACTGGTGAAATGAAATAGATCTAGATCTCTATTAACAACACAGTCGGCGTAGTCTAGCGCTGTGTAAATTTTTATTGAGAAATCTACTGAAAACAAAATACAATTTACCGTATGTCTCTATTTTGTCAATTGTTTGTGATGTCTTTTTTCAATTTTTCAAATTTTAAACTTATGTTCTCTTTTCCTCTCTTTTTTTGCGCGGCGAAGCTATTTTGATATGCTCTATGCTATGTTTCAATATTGCAATTCCAGTGCTATCCATTAGTTGTGTATAGCATACCCTATGATGAAAACAGAGCAGTACATGTATATTGAGACCATTAATCGTTGGCCGAATTAACCCGACAAAGTGTCCGAGTACATACGACCATGCCGAGTAGGGCCTCTGTTATGTGTATTGAAAATGTCTTGGTTTCCCGTTCCTTATGCATAGTGTTGAATCTTTTTAGAAGCGATGTGGGAACCAGAATTTGGTTTGTATAAAAGTCGGATCAAAGTCAAATTTATCATCACTGTAGCATTGCAAAATCGATTTATGCTTAGGTGGCCGGGTACACCCGAATACACTCTATGTAAATTTTTACAAAAAATATTTTTTTTTTAACGGTAACTGAGAGCGAGCAGCTTTAAAAGTCAGACTGAACTGTGCTATAAATGTCCCGGAAAACAGCCTTAATTTTCATATCAACACTGGGTAAACGACGAATGGGTTTTTGCTCGAGAATGAGCACGTGTAATTAGTTTTCGCGACGAATGTTGAACAACGGAGGTAAGTTTAAGTCCGATTTTCATCGTGTTGCTCACATTTTTTTGTATTGTTTTTTGTAGGTGTTTAGATTCTACAATGACTTTCCCAGTCTAGTGTATTCCCGAGGTGTAAACGATTGTATCGTTACTGGAAATGTCGACCGTTTGTAACTTGTATCGTTCTAATCGTAAAGGAACGTACCCTATAACTGATGCCGAACTAAATAACCTCCAAAACATAAATAATAGAATCTTCGGAAAAGTTTCAGCTATGCATTCCACAGGGCGGGTGATCACGTGACATTTGTTGTGATAGGATTGAGTGGAAATACATGGCGGCCGCCACAAATTTGCAGGTATTTTCCTTGTTTTCTTCTTCAGTAGATGTTTAGTGAGCAAACCATATTGCCCATGTCCTAGCCATCATTTTTCCGCATCCGACGATGTATGATGCGATATTATAGCTGCTGTAGATTTCATGATTACCCTGCAACAAATTTCGAATTGGTGGAAATTTCGTCCCAAAACGGCGATAGGAAAGGTAGCCAAAATAAGAAAAACTGACTTTGGACGACTTTAGAACGGTTTAATATACGATATAAGTAATGTAAATAGTACTCATATAATTAATGACCATTGCTGTACACGTGCCATGAGCGAAAACATCATTCTGCCACTACACAGAAGCAGAACATCTGGTCGATAGGATGGGTAGTGAATTATTTTTGGATAGGATTGGTGATCGAATTTTATTTCTAATCGTCACCTTCATTATATCATTCAAAGTTAAACATAATTTATACATATATATATCTTTGATAATAATGATATTGTTCAGATTATATAAATTTATCTTATTGCGCCTATACATGTGAAAGAATTTGTAAGAAACACATGTTATGCATTTTTTCAGAGATGGTATTTTCGGGTGTTTGTCCTCACTGCGGAGCGGTCGTTAAATCAAGATGGGGATATAGAAAAGATACACAAGCCCATGAACACAAAGCGCCGTATAAACGTTGTTGAATGAGCTTTTGTGAGCAGGAAACGCTTATTATGCACAGGTAGGTATATAGATATGAATACATGCAAAGGTAAAGATGTCGTATAAAAACATATATCCAATTGAATAGGAGTGCAAAATGGTTTCGAAGAATCGAACATATTTGCTGATTCTAATGTAAAACTCAATGTTATTGGTTCTGTTTTGTATTTTTTCATACAATGTATCCTATTATCAACGTGTATTTGATTTCAGTTAAAGGTGCAGTAAACACGGCGAGGAAAGGTCGGAAAGCTGCATTATTTGTGGGGAGAAGTTTCCGTCTGCATAAGAAGTGAAACAGCATGTTTATTTAGTACATGAGCCGGCAAAATTCCGATGCGAAATATGTCAACAATAATTCAAAAGAAAATACAAACTTGAGGAGCATACTTGCAAGCATACTGTAAACAAGAGAAATGTTTGCAAATCATGTGCAAAGGCATATGCATACTCTAGTGCACTCGCCAGACACAAGATTTAAATCATTAATGATACGACCGTGTGTTTGATTAAAGCTTTTGTTTTGTTACAATCGTGATATAAGCCACCCCATGATAAAACCAACAGCCAGCATTAGCGACCAGCACGGATCCAGTCTGATCAGGCTCCATAGTGTTTGCTTCCAGTCTGCATATTTATAGATTACTTGAAGTAATAGTGAACAGTATGGAGCCTATGGAGCCTGATCAGACTTTATGGATGTGCAGACTGATCTGGATCCATGCTGGTCACAAATGCACAATGTTGGGTTTTCGTGGGGCGGCTCGCATATTCTTTTATTTAGTTTTTTCTTTTCATCTACATGTATATTTGTTTCAAAATCAGAGAGCTGAATTACTTCACAATCACATACGTATGCTGAAATGCACAATGTATTGTGACATAACATGATTAACTCTTCCTGAGTAGGATATGCGAGCCGCCCCACGAGAAACCCAACATAGTGTAATTGTGACAAGCATGGATCCAGATCAGTCTGCACATCCATAAAGTCTGATCATGCTCCATACTGTTCACTATTACTTCAAGTAATCTATTAATATGCAGACTGGAAGCAAACAATATGGAGCCTGATCAGACTGGATCCATGCTGGTCGCTAATGCTGGCTGTTGGTTTTCTCATGGGGCGGCTTATATCACTAGTGTAACCAAACAAAAGCTTTAATGAAACACACGGACGTATCATTAGTGATTTAAATCTTGTGTCAGGCGACACCACTGGAGTATGCATGCTTTGCAAACATTTCTCTTGTTTCCAGTATGCTTGCAAGGATGCTCCTCAAGTTTGTCTTTTCTTTTGAATTGTTGTTGACATATTTCGCATTGGAATTTTGCCGGCTCATGTACTAAATAAACATGCTGTTTCACTTTTTAAGCAGACGGAAACTTCTTCCTACAAATAATGCAGCTTTCCGACCTTTCCTCGCCGTGTTTACTGCACCTTTAACTCAAATACACGTTGATAATAGGATACATTGTATGAAAAAATACAAAACAGAACCAATACAATTTAGTTTTACATTAGAATCAACAAATATGTTCGATTCTTCGAAACCATTTTGCATTCCTAGTCAATTGGATCAAGGATCAAAGTTAGAACTTTTATGCAAAAGTCCTTATGTTGAACTGATGTAGGAAAAAGAGATACATCTTTTCATTTGCATGTATTCATATCTATATACTTACCTGTGCATAATAAGCTTTTCCTGCTCACAAAAGCTCATTCAACAACGTTTATACGGCGCTTTGTGTTCATGGGCTTGTGTATCTTTTCTATATCCCCATCTTGATTTAACGACCGCTCCGCAGTGACAAACACCCGAAAATACCATCTCTGAAAAAATGCATAACATGTGTTTCTTACAAATTCTTTCACATGTGTAGGCGCAATAAAATAAATTTATATAATCTGAACAATATCATTATTATCAAAGATATATATATGTATAAATTATGTTTAACTTTGAATGATATAATGAAGGTGACGATTAGAAATAAAATTCGATCACCAATCCTATCCAAAAATAATTCACTACCCATCCTATCGACCAGATGTTCTGCTTCTGTGTAGTGGCAGAATGATGTTTTCGCTCATGGCACGTGTACAGCAATGATCATTAATTATATGAGTGCTATTTGTAATGCTTATATCGTATATTAAACCGTTCTAAAGTCGTCTAAAGTCAGTTTTTCTTATTTTGGCTACCTTTCCTATCGCCGTTTTGGGACGAAATTTCCACCGATTCGAAATTTGTTGCAGGGTAATCATGAAATCTACAGCAGCTATAATATCGCATCATACATCGCCGGATGCGGAAAAATGATGGCTAGGACATGGGCAATATGGTTTGCTCACTAAACATCTACTGAAGAAGAAAACAAGGAAAATACCTGCAAATTTGTGGCGGCCGCCATGTATTTCCACCCAATCCTATCACAACAAATGTCACGTGATCACCCGCCCTGATTCCAGTCATTATCGATAAAATCGGCGGTTTAAGATAGGCTGCAGTACTGTAAACTTTTTAATCTATTTGGAGTTGTACAATTACATGTAGTGGGTGAACGCCTTTAAATGAGTCATTTTTCGCCATAGGTTCTTCTTTGACATTGTGTTTTTTATCTCTTTTTTTCCATTGAACACATAATTTATGTTTCGAGAATATAATCAACTAGATGTAGGGGAGTGCCTCTTTAAAAAAAACTTATTTATATATATAAAAAATTACCAGCTTCGGTTGTCATTAACTTGAGTGAGCAAAATAGTTTCTTAATTCCGAAACCGATGCGAATAGACCCAGGGTTCAGCAGTGTCACTATCAGACAGTGGCACTGATCTAGGCACAATAATAAAATAGGTAGTCATCCTCGGACACAGTCGGTGTTCCAGGTTAGTTTTGTGGTAACATGGCTTAAGATCAATTTTAAGAACGTGTACCGGTACGTTATTTTAAAAAGTTGATGGGGTGAGAAGAGTTTATTGCATTTTTGAGAACCATAATAAACCATGATTATGTTTACCGTAGATTATACTGTTCAGTCATGCCTCTTTGTCCAAAATAAATGCCAAATATTCAACCATACTGTATTAGAGTCGTTGCCTAATATTCCTTTCTCGTAAAACAGTTCTATTTCTGGATCAGTAAGTGATGATGCAGCATTGGACTTTTTCCCATGCCCTTTCATTTGGCATATTCCCATGTACTTTCTTTTTGCATATTCCCATGCCCTTTCTTTTGGCTTAATCCCATGTCCTTTCTTTTTCAGGCTTTTCTTTTTGGCTGCAAATTCGTCTCGTGACAAGCTGAATAGAGGACCACCAGTACAATTTACAATTCATAATGGATATTTAGGTTTTTTGGCAATGTAAGGTCAAGACTGGATATGATGTTTCAGATGTTGGACTGTTCATAATGTTCGTCAGTGCGTGTTTTACATAAAATACTAGTAATTAATTTGAAACATTTCCATCAAGGATGTCAACTTCAGTTTCATATATAGGCTTTTTTGCCCATCCCATAAGGACCAAGACTCTTTCAAATTTAGACAGATCAGACATTATTTACTTTCTAGTAGACTTATTTTCCTCAATATGTGCACGGACACCATCAGTCAATATTCAAGAAGTTATAGTTTTCAGAATTGGCTTGATTGACATGAATGGATTTTTTAGCAACAGAGTGAGTACAATGTAAATGATATTAAGCGCTCATTTGTACATCTCCAGAAGGATCTAGAGTCAATTAATCAGCATAATCAGTGGCAGTGTGCCGTGATTCATCATCAAATACACGGACATCAAACCCAACTTAGCTTAAAAATCTTCATAAGACACCTCCTTGCAGTTTTGTGTGTTAAAGCTGCTCGCTTTCAGATTTTGGTAAAAAACAAAGTTTTTCAAACTGTATAAAAAACTGAGAGCGAGCAGCTTTAATGTGATGCTGATCAGCAATGTTTCTGGAGTTTCCAGCCCAAACTACTCAAAAAGACGAAAAATATGTCATGTTAGGGTTGTGTGTTGTATGTTGACAAATTACGGACGGCCAAAACATCAGTATTCAGTGTGAGATATATTCATAAAATAAAAACAAAAATAATATCAAACAGGGAATGCCACGTACCAAAAACGCAGCCTCCCCAAAACTTATTTCGTGCATGGTTTGTGTAAATGTCAAGTTAAATATATAATCAATTACTCGTGATTGTATTGACAATATTCTTATTTTCTACTAGTTCCATATAGTATCGGCATGTTTCATGTCTGTTTACATGTACTTTATGACCGATAAACTGGTTCATGAAAGTAGTCAGCCATCAGCTTTTGCTAAGGTCGACAGAGTGGAGATTTAGATTCAAGCTGTCGTAGGAAAACTAAACATTTGTCATTGTTTACCCAATATGAAAATATTAATAATAGCCAAAATAAGCTACACTTTTTAAACATACTTGTACAGCAAATATGACATATTTATATTATATTTATATGCCATGTTGGTCATTATTTAAGGAAACTTTTAAGACATAAATTTAATTGTTAAGTGTGTGTCCAATACTAAGAAAGCTGGACAAAACAGTTCATGACGCACTTGACTAGTCGAAATTATTATTGTTTAATAAGATTTGTTGAAAGCAGTGATTGTATATCTTCAACGGATAACAAAACTCAGTACAGTAAATACGCTCATTCCGACAACACCCGGTACACACCAAGTACTGTCATTGATATGTATCAGGAACCGTATCTACGCCATGCTTTCATCTAAAATGGTGAAATTTGAAAAATAATAGGCGCTGTTTGGGCAAATAAATCGTCCCAGTCTGATTATTTACATGTAAACGATTTCCCAAATAAAAGGCAGAATTTGCCTACGGCGGAGATTTTTCAAGGGAGCAGGCCATCGTTTTTTTTGTATTTTCAACATTTCAACGCATATATATTACACCTTGGGAAGAAATTCGACTATAGTCATTGAAGTATTTAAAAACACATTGCATAAACACAAAATAATATGCATCAAGGTGATTTTAGATTTATATCTGTTATAAAACATTCCTCGCGAAAACTAATTACCGGCGTACAATTTCGAGTCAATATCCGGTGGTCGTTCAACCACAGTGTTCCACAGTATTTCGTTATTCACAGGCGGACAGTTTACCTAACCATCTCTTCTAGGAACTTCCTCACAAAAGAAGTGTGATCAGAAAAGTTGCTCTATCCTTGAACCTCAATCAGTGAAAGGTTTAAATTAGTGATTTCCAAGGCGGGTCTCATATCGATGAACAAAGAGGCCAACGTCGGTTGCTTAATCTAGCAAAACATGTTTGAACATGTCTGAATAAATATTCTGAAATATGTTTGAACATATCTGAATCAGCTTTCTGAAATATGTTTGAATATGTCTGAATAAATATTTTGAAATATGTTTGAACATGTCTGAATCAACATTTTGAAATATGTTTGAACATGTCTGAATCAAACATTTTGAAATATGTTTGAACATGTCTGAATCAACAGTTTTGAAACATGTTCGAACACGCCTGAATCAATATTCAAACAAATGCAACAATACGAAAACTTTATTAGAGATTCTAACACGACCAGCGAATAACCTACATACACGTAGAACAAAATCTAATTGGATTATTCTGCAATAAACCGACCTTGAACGACGCATCGTGTTTCGTCTGTTCAATTTACCCGACGTATAGATGATCTTACACTGCACATTGTGGATAACTTGGGGCAAAACTGGGGGCCCCGATGGATGACACACGTCCAGTTAACTTGATTAATGTTACGATACCATTTACACTGACTTTATTCACTGTTTTGTTGTTATTGTTTTTGTTTACACAGTGACGTCATTAATCAAGAGAAACTGTGACGTCATTTATCTATACCTGTTACTTATATTTTTCGTACCTTGAACCGTTATTGCGTACCCTGAACCATTTCAATAAATGAAATTCCTGTTACATTTACTTGAAAATTATTTTTTTTTAATTCTTTCTTATGATACTAGATTCTATACTCTGTTGCAAAAGAAAGTGTGCACTTAGGTTTTTTGTTAATTCTATGTACATGTATTACTTTTAACAAAAATATAGGATGTTTGGCATCAAAGTTTAGAGCAATTTATCCTCAATTGCATGTGCACTGACAGCACATTTAATCTACAGCAAACTTGTGTACATGTTAAAAGGTAGTGTTCGAAATTCGAGACCGATACGTTTTATCAAAATGGAGAAATAAAAAAGTGCACACTTTCTTTTGCAACTGAGTACAAATGTATATAGTTAAGGTTGATGAAAAATCTGAAACACCGCGTATACATCTTTAATGAATGAAAGTCAAATTCAAATAGCGTCTTTACATAGTTCGCGGAAGGAAACTTCAACGGTAAAATATAGGTACGCAGCACGCAAGTGTAAATTACGTTCGGTGAAAATAGTTCTCATTTTCTTCAAATGTTGTTTCAAATAAGTCGTGTCAGAATCGAAATAATAAGTATCCCAAGTTTGGTTTATGGTAGAATAACCCTCGTTTGTCGTTCTTATGCGTAATAATATATCACTCAGGCCTTCCGCCTTCGTGATATATTCTTGCCTATAAAAACTCCAAACTCGGGTTATTCTACGATAAACCAAACATAGATGCATGTTATTTCTTAATTATATCTGTAACCTACCTGTATCTTCCTCGTGTGTTCCACATGTATCACAATCACTTACAGGTAATACATCGTTACAAAGATCACCTTCACATTTATATTTACATATAGTCTTTGATCCATACTTCTTACATCCTAGGTTCTGGTTGCCAGAATTTGGGTTTTTGCAACCCTTGTATATTTTGCAAGCGTCTCCCTTCCATTCTACCAACGTTTGACATGACTGTATGGAAAATCATACAACAATCGTTTCACATGACTGTACATTTGTGTATGGGAAATCATTAGCTTGCAATGAAAACGTACAATACAAGTTTAACTAAACTATAAAAGAAAATGATGATAATCAAATCATGCACTGTTTGTCTTTTCGAAGGCGAGAACATTAAACTTGCAGTCGTAACAATGGCATCCAATATCACAATAAAATGTGCTTTAACTATAGAGCCAACCTTCTTCTTTACTTAAGATGCAATTATTTCGACTATTAAGACACTTTTAATGCTTTTTCTTTTTTCATTTTACATTTATATTTAAGCGCACGGAAAACTGACAGCTGAGCAACCAGTCATACCATAACAATTCATAATGTCCATCTTAATTTCCGAAGACAATCGGAACACCTCGGCGTTTGATGTAGGGTAACGGAATCTGCCGAGGACTTCCGAGTGGTTCCGAAGATAGATGCTTTGATCAGTTTATATCTATTACTAGTAGTGCTTGTGCTTTGCGTTTTCTTCCTTGAAAAAAATGACAGGTTGTAAAAAACACAGTTGTGTACCTGCTTGTCTGTTGGGCATGTCTCGGTTTTTAGAATACAATCGTCATTTTCCGTTTTACCATCACAAGAGTAACACTTAATGTTTTTGTTTTTTTCTGTAAATGTAACAAATAATGACTTTATAACTGAAAGTGATAGAATCCTATAAAGCGTTAATCCCTTTTTTTTTAGAAATACGTTTTTGATTTATACTCTTAGAAATATGAATGTAACCAATTTTCTAGATAAAATATATGAATTGTAAATTAGTTTTATTTGAATATTGCTTTATATGTTTCAATTTTTTTTTACTAATCCTAGTTAAAAACTGATACATGTAAACTACTGTTTAAAAGGGTTATGGTATATTTCTGTCCTCTTATTCAAGACATTCATTGTACTTTAAAGTCTTATTTGACCATGATTTAGTATGGCCACTTTACAGGGTAAGTTGATAATGGCACACCATATGTAATAACTATTTCATTTCTCTGTTAATTTGTTTTGAAAACTTGACACAAGAAACTTCGAAATTATGCAAAAACTTGAGTTTGAAGTACTTTAGCTATCAAGCCGCAGCCATTATAAATGTTTTCGGATGTTTTTATTCAAGTGCAAACCTAATGAAGGTAAGTAAACTTTCCTTCATTAATTACATCAGGGAACCCAAAATTAATAGAGATTAATAAAAAGGGAGATGTATATTTATTACATTTTGCTCTTTTCTACATATTCTACATATTCTACATATTCTACATTTTTACATAACTTTTCAACACATATAGTATCCAAAGGACAATGATGTCACCCGGACTTAGTGATTATTGCCATTTATTCCACCATAATCTGCCAACTAGGTTTCTTAATATTTGAAAGATTTTACCTATAACTTGACATAATTGTTATTTGAAATGTATAATTGTTCCATTTAAAATTCAAGAAATAGTAAATGTTTTGTCGTTGAATGAAATATAGTCAGGAGTTCGGATGCGTAGTAATTAATTCACGAGTGTTAAAATTATCGTTAAGCTGCTCTTTGATTTAAGCAAGTTTAACTGATAAACGCCTTACTCAGCGACAGAATATTTATTTGAAAATATGGTAATAGATAAATATTTAATGTAAAGAAAAGACATATAGAGCGTATAGATTTATACGAATCGAAATATAAATATAGGTTCTGGAGAAAAACCGCAATACTTGGCTGTATTGCATTTCTTATTGTTTTTCCTATTTGAGCTATGTACCAAGTATAGATTTATGACCGTTGTCGAAACCAAACCATCAAACTGACGAACAACCGACGGTACACATTATGACATATCCGAAATAATTACCATGTTTCAAGATACACTTCTTAGCAATATAAGTTGATATTCTGCAAATTACTTACTTTTTCGGAATAAAAGCTAAGAGACCCAAGAAAGAATGGTATACATGAAAAAGAGTGAACAAAACATTCGGCATCACCTGGAACACACTCAGCTGTTTCCCATACTTTAGAACAGAGACATTCGACTTCTTGTTTACAACTTTTATATCCTTCATTGCAAATAACACCAGCGCTAGCTCCAACAGAAGAGTCGTAGTCAACCAGATGTGTTTGTCCATTTTGAATCGTTGGCAATGCTCCACATCCTAGAGTTTGTTATCATGAACATAATAGAACGGCATTATATAAATGCATATAAAAGTTGCATTAAATATTGGTTACATTTATTAGAATTAGGTAACAACAGATATACAAAATTATGTTATAATATGCTAGTGCACTTTGACAGAATTGGACATGAAAACTGGGTTACACTTGTTAGGAAAAATCTCTTTAGAAATGGGTTTGGATATATATGGGAAGCGCAGCACGTTGATAACCGACAATATTTTTTAAATAAATATGTTCAAAGACTTAAAGACCAGTACGTACAAATTTGGAGAAACCAGTGTTGTAGTAATGTCAAATTGTCGTATTATAAAGATTTTAAATTATTACATGGAAAAGAGAACTACGTATCTTGCATTGACATTGGTAAATTTAGAAAATGTATGGCAACTTTTAGATTTTCATCTCATAATCTCATGATAGAGCAAGGACGATACTATAACATCCCGTCTGAATATCGTTATTGTTGTTACTGTGAGTGTGTTTTAGAGGATGAGTTCCATTTTGTTTTGATATGCCCTCTATACAATGACCTTCGGGAGAAATATATAACGGGTTACTATATTACAAACCCTTCTCGTATCAAATTTTGTAATTTAATGTCATGTACAAATGTTACAACAATTAGAAGTTTAGCCATGTATCTATATTACTCTTTTAAACGTAGGACAGAATTATTAACTAGTATATAGAAAAAAATATAGTTAAGTAGATATTCGGGCTTATTATGTATTTTGTATGTAGTTCGAAAGTATTGTCCTTTATATAAAGACAATTTGTACAAATGCAGGGATCACTATGGGCGTTCTTTATTATGACACTATCGCATACTATGATAATATGTAAAGATGTTTTGTTTGTATCCACATATTTCAATGTATGTTACTACTATGTACATAAAGTGTGTGGGCCGGTGGCCTACAGATCACAAATAAACTATACTATACTAGTGACAGAAACAATCGGAAAGTGAATAAGACATTGCTTATAAGTGTGTTTTCTAAAATCGTTTTATGTAAGGAATATTCAAGTGTAAGATCAGATTCTGTTTTTAGGCCAGCATAGTTGATCTGATATCTTTTGTCCAAATTTAGAGGATAAAACTAACTCTGACCTGTCTTATTAGACCAATGTATCATACATAGTTGATATATTTCGTCCCAATTAAGAAGATAAAAAAGTAACTATGAACTGCCTTATTAGGCTAGCAATTATTATACGCAGTTGATCTGGCATCTTTTGTCCCAATTAAGAAGATACATATACCTCCACCTGTTTTATTTCTTGGTTATATTCATAAAGTACATTTTCAGAGACTATTTAAGTATTTGCTGCAATAAGTATCAAGCGTCTATATTCTTTTAATTTACGATGGTCTATCTCTGACAAATATCACTGATTACGGTCAGTAATATCAGTGGATGTGCATTAAATGTGATGTCTATCGTTACCCACATTACTATGCATGTCAGTAGATCGGATGTGATGTTCATCGTCAGTGAAATGACTCAGTATATCAGTGAATATACATTGGATGTTATATCTATCGTTAGTTACATGACACAGTGTGTCAGTGATATTCATCGGATGTGATATCTATCGTTAGTCATATGACTCAGTTTATCCACTAAAAACAGTGGAAGTCATGTCAATCGTAAGTATCACGAATCAGTATATCAGTGAATAAACGTTTGATGTGACTCTAACGATAGTCGTATGACTCAGTATATCAGTGGACATATATTGGATGTGTTGTTTATTGATAGTCGTATGACTCAGTATATCAGTGGATATACATTGGATGTGTTGTTTATTGATAGTCATATGACTCAGTATATCAGTGGATATACATTGGATGTGTTGTTTATTGATAGTCATATGACTCAGTATATCAGTGGATATACATCGGATGTGTTGTTTATTGATAGTCATATGACTCAGTATATCAGTGGACATATATCGGATGTGTTGTTTATTGATAGTCGTATGACTCAGTATATCAGTGGACATATATCGGATGTGTTGTTTATTGATAATCGTATGACTCAGTATATCAGTGGAGATACATTGGATGTGATGTTTATTGATAGTCGTATGACTCAGTATATCAGTGGACATACATCGGATGTGTTGTTTATTGATAGTCGTATGACTCAGTATATCAGTGGACATACATCGGATGTGTTGTTTATTGATAGTCGTATGACTCAGTATATCAGTGGACATACATCGGATGTGTTGTTTATTGATAGTCGTATGACTCAGTATATCAGTGGACATACATCGGATGTGTTGTTTATTGATAGTCATATGACTCAGTATATCAGTGGACATATATTGGATGTGTTGTTTATTGATAGTCATATGACTCAGTATATCAGTGGATATACATTGGATGTGTTGTTTATTGATAGTCGTATGACTCAGTATATCAGTGGACATACATCGGATGTGTTGTTTATTGATAGTTGTATGACTCAGTATATCAGTGGACATACATCGGATGTGTTTTTTATTGATAGTCGTATGACTCAGTATATCAGTGGACATACATTGGATGTGTTGTTTATTGATAGTCATATGACTCAGTATATCAGTGGACATATATTGTGTTGTTTATTGATAGTCATATGACTCAGTATATCAGTGGATATGCATTGGATGTGTTGTTTATTGATAGTCATATGACTCAGTATATCAGTGGACATATATTGGATGTGTTGTTTATTGATTGTCATATGACTCAGTATATCAGTGGACATACATTTGATGTGTTGTTTATTGATAGTCATATGACTCAGTATATCAGTGGACATATATTGGATGTGTTGTTTATTGATAGTCATATGACTCAGTATATCAGTGGACATATATTGGATGTGTTGTTTATTGATTGTCATATGACTCAGTATATCAGTGGACATACATTTGATGTGTTGTTTATTGATAGGCATATGACTCAGTATATCAGTGGACATATATTGGATGTGTTGTTTATTGATAGTCATATGACTCAGTATATCAGTGGACATACATTGGATGTGTTGTTTATTGATAGTCAGATGACTCAGTATATCAGTGGACATATATTGTGTTGTTTATTGATAGTCATATGACTCAGTATATCAGTGGATATGCATTGTATGTTGTCTATTGTAAGTGAAGTGATATGACTCAGTTTATCAGTGGATATACATTGGATGTGATCTATATCGTTAGTCACATGACTCAACATATCATTTGATATACATAGGATGTGATGTCTATCGTCAGTCAAGTAACCAGTGTATCTTTGATATACATTGGATGATATGTATATCGTCAGTCAAGAGACTTAGTATATCAGTGGATAAACATCGGATGTGAGTCAGTCAAGTGACTCAGTATATCAGTATATTGAATGTAATGTCTATCATTAGTCTAGTGACGTAGTATATCAAAGTATTTACACTGGATGTGATATCTGTCTTTAGTCATATGGATATACGTTGAATGTGATGTGTATGACTATGTATGTCAGTCAATTTATATTGGTGATTATGAGTGCATCTCGTCTTGATAATAAAACATCCCTTGAATTTTCGTTCATGTTCAGGCATATATAGCAGACAAACATTTCTTTATTAATTATTTACAACAGAAACAACAAAGGGCCGTATTTCTGTGAAACGTAATCTAATAGGAACACGCGGACTATATGCGCATCTCATCTTGGTACTGAACATGAGCATGAAGTTTCGTTGGATTCCCGCAAGTTGTTGCTGAGAAATAGCCAAAAACGAATGCGGGACTGACGCAAAGAAGCTATATTTCCCCCCTTCGGCGATCATAAAAATAAATCAAAGGTAAATATTGCACGAGTGAAATTTTCGTGATATAACATCAATGCCATTTTTTCTGTTTGTTTTATTTTTAAAACTCGTTTGAGCTAAAAGGTCGGAAATGGCGAGAAATATCACCAGAAAGCATAGCACATATAACGGCATTTAAACGATGTCATCGTCGTATGGTTCTCGGCATTCATTACGCTGGGTTTACGTTTTGACGTTTATCCGGGCAGGAAATTTTGACATTTTCACTTAAATTAAATTAAAGCTATTATTTCAAAGAAACTACTGTTTAAAGACGTCTGATTTACGTTGTATTGCATATATTGAAAAGAAATACTTCAAACGGATATAACAGAAACTTATCTGGTTTTCTATTTCGCCTCCAAAACTAACAAAGGATATGATATCATCTTTAATCGTAAGTGGATGAGTGTCAGAAAATATGACAGTAAGTCCGTTGTTCAACCCATAGGCTGTATGACCTTCAGCACATAAAAGCCTAGCTGGAATATATAAAACATAATTGTCCAGAAAATTTGAATGCATATCATGGATTAAAATAAATGTGCAGACAATCGATGTATAAAATATAAAAAAGTCATAAAAGATATGTAATAGTTAGAGGCTAAAATCTATACAATATAGAAACCCAAAGGAGGGAGCGCTAGCGACCGACCGGGTTTCTATGTTGAATAAATTTCTCTATTTTAGCCTCTAACTGACTTAGTGTTTGCACTGTATTTAGACTTTAAATATTTACAACATTTCATTTCGTCATGCGCAAACAGGTCTATAGAATTTGGCTCTATGAAAATAGAGTGATACTTAGAATAACATGTGAGAAATTTATGGCAATAGCCAGGGAACATTTTAAATATTTTAGACATTTTCATTGGACAAAAAGGTAGGGCAAACACTAAACTGAACATTTTTATTTGAATGACGCTATTGTTTTTATTTCGTTTTAGTCATTTGTTTTACGACGAGCTATTGAAACTTTTAAAGAATTTGATTTTTTATTGTTTTTTGTTGTGTATGAAATTTGAATAAATTTGAAACACGATAACACTGTTACAGTAAATAGTTTGTCGTGTTTGCGTTTTTAAACCCGTTGAGTGTATTGACGAAGTTTCATTTGTCTTTCATAAACAGTTTTGCATTAATTTTTAATGAGACGAGTAACTCTTATGACAGTCGACAAAATAGTACATAATACTATTGATTTATATATACCTATAAAAAGTGTTATTACGACTTTATAACGCGTTGTTACACCGTTTTTCCGCGTTATAACGCCATTATTTTCGCGTTACTGCGCTTTTCTTTCGAGTAATAACGCCTTTCATTAGCCCTAATACACTTTTAACGCCCTGACTTTGCGTAACTACGACTCTCTTTCGCGTAATAACGCCTTTTATAAGCGTTACTACGCATTTGTTTAGCGTTATAATGCCTTTTTTCGTGTTACTACGCATTTCCATCGCGTTACTACACATTTGGTTCGCGTTACTACGCGTTTTTCGTGTTATAATGCCTTTTTTCGCGATAGTTCGCCTTTCTTTGCATTACAACGCCTATTCTGTAGCGTTATTGTTATTACGACTTATTTCGCGTTACTACGCCTTTTTCGCATTATTACGCCTTTTTTCGCGCTATAACATCTTTACAATATTTTTTTACTTTCAGATGGTTCTTATAGGCTTTCGTATTTATCCATCAACATGATATGTTGTTACTTCCAAACCAATGTTAAAGTCCCAGGATTGCATTTACATTTTGCTTTCATTTTATCAGCGGATATCACGTAAATATTTACATTTGGTGTTCACGAGTGAAATTAACGTGATATTACATCGAAACCAACAAGTTTCCTTTTTCTCTTACGTTTAAAGCTGCTCGCTCTCATTTACCGTTGCAATTTTTTTTTAATTGACTTTATTATACATAAACATAAAACTAAAGGCTAGAATCAAAATATTAGCAAAAATCTAGGTAGGAATTTGCAGAAATCGATCAAAAATGTCGGTAACACGGCACCGTTACACTATATGTTTATATTGAAATTTCTAAAAGCGTCTGCAACGCTTTTGAATTTGGTGGCGTATTTTTTCAATTTAGAGATATACGTGACAGGAATTTATACTGGAGCCTTTTTATATGACTATATGTTCTAAAATACGTTATTTACAGTTCGAAGAACTTAATTTTTTTTTACCAAAATCTGAGAGCTAGCAGCTTTAAAACTGATTCTTCGATGACGTCATTTTAACGACGTCATCGTCGTATGGTTTGCAGCTCGGTATACTTTAAGACGTTAGTCTGGGTAGAAGGATGGATAATTTCACTGAGTGAACAGTAAGTTTATCACGATATAATCCACCTTTTTATTTCGATAAACCATCAAATAACATGAAATAATAGTAAACATTGTTTATTGATTTATCAATTATTCATTTATTTTATTCTTTCAAATTGTCGTATTAGACAATTTAAAAATCAATAATTTTAATGCTTTTTGTGTTTTCTTTAAAGAATAGATAAATCTGTATAAGTGATCAGTGTTTCGAATAAAAAAAAAATATTATAATATTTGTTCTTTTTTAAATATCTAAAGGTTCTGAAAAATAGTGTTTCCTAGACTGTGAAGTGAGCCTGACCAAAAATGTCCTTAATGAAGCACTCCTGTGCTGGGTAATTAGTCATACTTCATGCAGGAATAAGTCTGAATCTTATAAAGGTTCGAAAAAAAAAGCTAAAACGTTAGTTTGTAAATTAATAAAAATATCAACTTATTATCGGTAGAAGTATATACATTATAGTTTCATTTAATAATTACTTACGTGCACATTCATATTCGTCTGACCTGTCGGCACATTCATTGCGTCGGTTACATCGTGCTTCACATGGAAGGCAGGTAGGAACACATGGAAACATGTTCCTTGGGCAGTGTTCTTAAAAGTATTCATACAGTTTCATATACAACTACGCTATATTATATGTTATTTGATTTTTTGAAGTGGTATATGCGGATATATTACCCGCCTAGACTGACATGTATATTACCCGAGCCGCAAGGCGAGGGTCCATATTAAGTCGAGGTGGGAAATATATCCCCATATACATGTATCACGTCAAAAATAAATAACAATTTCATTACCCTTCCCTTTCTTAAATATTGAAAGATTCCGTTTATGTTTTATTATTTTTTTTAACGTAAACAACCTTCAAATTCCCTTATGATACCTCGATTTCCGTGACGTCACAAATAAGCACGGACTTTTACATTGACGTTCTGTACGCGGTCAACAAGCTCACGTTAAGCATGGGGTACAGTAACGGGAATTACCGGCTTGCCCGTTGATATCAATATCTATTTACAGATCGTTGACGAATCAGAAGACCACAGATTTCATGGAAGGGTAATAAATATTTATAAATACATAATATTGTACATCGAATGCAGTAAGAATGATACCATGCAGTCATGAAAGACAAAATTCGCTAATTGTTGATGAGGAAAAGTTTAAGCCATCTTTTATTTGAAGCATATATACTATTTGTAACATTCTAAGCCACATAATAGGTTAGCTAATCAAATCGTTTTTTTCGCAGCTCCTCAATGTTGAAAGATTGCCTGTCTTTCCCTAAACTTGAGAACAGGGTGTGCAATATTGATATATATTTGCCAATAGTTGCACGACAAATCTATTTAAGATATCCGTCGTTTTACTATTCTTCATATTTGAGCTAGCGAGTTCTGTACTTTCAAGAAAATTCAAAACTTCCTTTAATTATCTTTCTTTATGCATAGATAATTTGTCCTTCCTTCCTCCATCGAAAAAATGAATTAATGCGTTTGTTCGTTATTTTGCATTAATCAATCAATTGATCAACCAATCAAACAACCACCACCCACCAACAACACATACCTAACCACTTTTCTATTTTTGTATAAATCGATTGACTAATCAATGAGTTATTCAATCGATCGGTCGATCAATCGATCAACCAATCGATCGAGTTACTTTATCAGTCGGTCAGTTACTTAACAACCAAGTCATTTCTCAATTGAATGTTCATTCATTCATTTATTCATTAAGTAAACTAAGTATTATTAGATGTGTAGCATGAACAAATTCCTTCCCCTAGTCATATGAAATTTGCTACATCTAATTTTCCAGTCACACTTTCTTAAATAGAAAAAATATGACCAAGTTCATATACATTTTGTAAGGCACAATCGGCCATTGTAAAAAATAGTCTTTTAAGCAGGTTGTAGATTTTTGTAACAATCGTTGTCGGACAACTAGGTTATTGTTATAATTTTTATGTTGTTTCGCTTGATTCGATTACGAAGAGAAATGTTTTATTTAAAAAAGAAAGGAGATAAAACTTCCTTCTGCTCTATTTTCCATGAATCGCATACACATACACTAAGTAGTTATCAGGACATTGGCATTTAACATTTTAAGCTTATACACTCAGTTCCAAAAGAAAGTGTGCACTTTGTTTTCTGTGATTTTTCATCGACTACTTTTCTGAAAGCCTATATATTTGGTACCAATTTTGAGATCTGTTTACGTACAATATGTCGAACATTTTAGATTTTGCAATCAATCGATGACAAATACACACGAGATATAGTGTGCGAAAATTGAAGCCGATACGTCTGCTAAATATTGAAATATTTAAAATTAAAAAGTACACACTTTCTTTTGGAACTGAGTTTATTTCTATGTTTTCCTTTTTCTTTCAGGTTTCTTAATGCCCGCAGTTCAATACAACTTTCTATTGTTTACAAAATAATTCAGACTGATTCTATATTTCTAATTCATAGTATATATATATTTATCTATGTCTCATCCATCACATGTATACATATAAAACATACATACACAAACCAACATATATTAACATGTAAATGGCCATTCTTAGTAAGAATCATAGTGTTTTATGTCACAAGCCAGTGTATTGTCAGAAAATTACTTATATACCCTTTAACAGACGGCTCGTGTTCTCGGTCAGACAGTTGACTGATCGAATACCACTTTGGGAAAGTTAAACTGAATTTTTTACCAGACTTTCCAGAAATCTGTGTGTGAGTAGCACTATGAGAGATTTGCTGAAAATGCCTGGTTTCGTTTTGTTATTGAAAATGCTGTCTTTGAATAACCAAACAATAGCGGTAGGGTAGCGCGTTCGCCTCATGTTCGAATGTCCTGTGTTCGATCCGTAGCAGTGCCACAGTGGTAGTGTCTTATGCAAGACACATCTATGTTAACATAACCTATCTGTGTGTTTCATCTTGTGTGTGTCTCGAGGCCGATTAATCTAAGTTATAAATCACATTCAGGTGAAAGCTCATCGAACCCTCTTTGGTTTGAGACGCTCACAAGTTCAGTGCCTTCAGTGCTTTGATTTAGGCTTGTTGGCAGAACAGCTACCCGTTTGCAGGACACTGTACGAGATTCTTTCATTTAAAACCATGTTCTTATACAAGGGTTTTAAAAACATTGAGAAAATAAGCAAAACGGCAGTGGCAGCGAATTGCTTCTTAAATCTTTGACTTTGACGGGCAATCCTTCAACATGTGCAGTACCACTATTCATTAAAAGGGTGTACAGTAAAATTTTATGAATAATGTAGTGGAAACTGGAGATCATGATCAGACTACCCATGGGTACAGGCTGGTGATAATTTGAACTGGTCGGAAAGTCACAATTATTTTCTATACCCATGGGTACAGGCTGGTGATAATTTGAACTGGTCGGAAAGTCACAATTATTTTCTATACCCATGGGTACAGGCTGGTGATAATTTGAACTGGTCGGAAAGTCACAATTATTTTCTATACCCATGGGTACAGGCTGGTGATAATTTGAACTGGTCGGAAAGTCACAATTATTTTCTCTACCCACGGGTACAGGCTGGTGATAATTTACACTGGTCGCAAAGTCACTATTCATTTCTCTACCCACGGGTACAGGCTGGTGATAATTTACACTAGTCGGAAAGTCACAATCATTTTCGTTGCCGACAGGTACCGGCTGATGATAATTTACACAAGTCGCAAAGTCGCAATTGTTTTCTCTGCTGACGGGTTCAGGCTGGTGATAATTTACACACGTCGCAAAGTCACAATTATCTTCTCTGCCGACAGGTACAGGCTTGTGCTAATTTATACAGGTCGCAAAGTCACAATTATTTTCTCTGTCCACGGGTACCGGCTGGTGATAATTTACACAGGTTGCAAAGTCGCGATTATTTTCTCTACCCACGGGTACAGGCTAGTGATAATTTACACAGGTCGTAAAGTCACAATTATTTTCTCTGCCGACGGGTACAGACTGGTGATAATTACCACACGTCGCAAAGTCACATTTTTTTCTACCCACGGGTACAGGCTGGTGATAATTTACACAGGTCGCAAAATCACAATTATTTTCTCTGCCGACGGGTACCGGCTGGTGATAATTTACACACGTCGCAAAGTCACTATTATTTTGGTACCCATTGGTACAGGCTGGTGATTATTTACACAGGTCTCAAAGTCACAATTATTTTCTATACCCACGGGTGCAGGCTGGTAATATTTTACACAGGTCGTGAAGTCACAATTATTTTCTCCACCTACGGGTACAGGCGGGTGATAATTTACACAGGTCGCAAAGTCACTATCATTTCTCTAACCTAGGGTAAAAGCGGCTGATAATATACACAGGTCGCAAAGTCACTATTATTTTTTCTACCCTAGGGTGCAGGCTGGTGATATTTTACACAGGTCGTAAATCACAATTATTTTCTCCACCTACGGGTACAGGCGGGTGATAATTTACACAGGTCGCAAAGTCACTATTATTTTTCTACCCACGGGTACAGGCTGGTGATAATTTACACAGGTCGCAAAGTCACAATTATTTTCCCTACCTACGGGTACAGGCTGGTGATAATTTTCATAGGTCGGAAAGTCACAATTACTTTCTCTACCAACGGGTAAAGTCAGGTGATAATTTAACATAGGTTGCAAAGTTACAATTTTTTTCTGTCAGCAAGAGTAAGATTAAAGTTTTCGAAATGTTTGAAGTGTTAAACATTTTCAGGACAAATATGCTAGCAAGAAATTTAAACTATACAGTAAACTCCGCTTATAACGAACTCCTCGGGACCTATCAAATGTGTTCCTTATATCCGGAGTTCCTTATATCCGTATATCGAACAAGGTATACGATGTATATATATCGAACTAAAATATATATCGAACAAGTATTTTAAAGTCAAATGTAATTAAATCCGAACCATCAATTTATAGTTGCTTTTGATGTTCATACCTCCTTTTTGAAGAGTTATAGATGTTAATTTATTTTCTAATGTGAGCGTTTTGTGTTTTTTCTCCATTATACATGTACAAATGTAAATGTTTTAAGAATGGACAGAACTTTCAAAAACACCAATTGAAGAAATAAAGCTGATTTTTGCTCACTTGCCATAAATTGAAATATTTACCAAAGGTATTTCCCAATCTGCGATTTAACACATTTGCATTTTACCTGAATTTCGCACTTACATGTAACAATTATATTTGTATTTTCATTTAACTAGTTAACTACAAGGTTACATATGTGTAAAGATTTACCTTAATGAATATTAACTACAAGTGCGCTATGAAAAATACAATGCAGACGACAAAAGAAAAATGCAATTTTTTTTTAACTTTTCGGAACATATTTGCAGTTCGATATATACGATCACTTTATTGTACATATTTCATTGTTGGGCCAGAAAATATTGTTCCTTATATCCGAAGTTTCCTTATAACCGGAGTACGATATAACCGTATATTTTTACAAAAAATCGGGCAAAAAAGAATTGTTCGTTATATCCGAAGTTACGTTATATCCGGAGTCGATATATACGGAGTTTACTTTATTTAACTTTTCCTGTATTCAAGTAAAGAATTTGTAATATAAATAAAGTAAAATAAAAAGCAATTAAAATATTACTTACCCCAATTTGATGGTATACTAAGGCTGTCATGAAACACCCCTATGAAAATATTAATAACAATTAAATATTTCATTTCACTTCTTGAGGAGCTGCAACTCTCTTTCACACGAAGGTAAATGTATCAAAGCTACTGCAGTTTGCCGGTTCTTACTTAATTACAAGATTGGTTTGATATGGATTTTACGTCATCATAATTCTTGTACGTGCATTGGTCGCAGATGGCATTTGTTATGAAATAGATTTTGTTAGGATAACGCCAGTTGCAGTTTAGTATTACGTTTTTTCAAATAACCATAATTCATATATCACATCTATAATCCCCCTTAATTTTGCATTGCTAATACCATAATTAAAGTTTAGGTTGGTTTTTGGGGTCAAGGGGACCATGGATAAAGTCGCTGTTGTCGAAAATGGAAAAATTGTTCCGTTCAATGAAAGGTAAATTGAAATGCTAGTGTTAGGCATAAAGCAATACGACTAGTTTTTTTAATCAACTCCCTATAATTATCATATATATCTTTTGTTTCTTTTTTGCCTGACAGGTGCATTTCCCTAAATTTATGCAAGTGGTGTTCTTAATATTTAAAATAAATATTATATTTATAATACAGTATAATAAGGATGACAGTGTGCAAGGAGCATAACTCTACATTCGTCAATTTTTCTTATTATCCCCCTTTATAAAAGCTAAAGGGTTACTCCCTACATCTAGCAGATTATAATCTCTAAATAGAAATAATGTGTTCAATGAACGCAATATGATTAATAAATATAATTTTAAACATATATCGAGAAATGCCCCCTTTTAGCAAAAATAATCAATATTAATAGATGCCGCTACCCACCAATTAATCGTACAACAACAACTCTACATTAGAATTTTGAATAGTTTACGGTACTGCAATATATTTGAAGGCGCTGATTTTACCGATAGATACTGCCATGTATACCTAAAAGTTTTCGGATAAGTAATAATGCTTGTAAATATTATTTATTTATTCTTTTGAAGTTATTTAGTTCGACACCAGTTATATAGTGTCTCTTTAAATTTGCTTGTCTCGAACATTTTCTCTAACACTATTTACGGGATTGACTCCTTATTAATTAAAATTCCTATTTGCAGAATAAGGTCACTAAGGAGAAGTTCACTGAACAGGTTTTGGATTGAAAAAAACCCTCTGTAAGGCGTTTTTAAATTGGATAATAGCGCATAAAAATGTCAATAAAATACCCAAGGTTGCGTGCGTAAATTGTTCTTATCCGTGAACATAATCTGTTGTTATCTTCAAACTAATGTTTACTATGATTTTAGACTAAAATATTTTCTCAACTATTGAATAGTGGGCAATCATTTCGAGTAACATATTTGATAAGAAAAACAAGGATAAAATTATTTTTATTGATGTAAATGTCCTGGACGTGACCGGTAAGCTCAATTGGGACAACGTTCACCCTGTGAGCAAAGGGTCTCGGGTTCGAGCTCCAGTCAGTGTACACATTTTACTCTTAACAGGAGTATGTTTTATGAAATCTAGCTACCCATCTTTTTCATAAACTCAAAATCGCGCCGGCCATCTTTTTTAAAGATTGTTCTTGCTTAAACATATTCTTGTTATTCATAGCGTTTATTTGCAGAAAGTTTTTTTTTTCATATAAAGGCAGTTCAACAGAGAAAACAACGACATGTATACTGCATTGCATAAAATTAAACTAATTAAAGAGTAACAGAATTTTATCAGAACATTAGGATTTTGTTAGTACTGAGGTATACATGAGTGCTTTACACATACTTGTGTACACTATCGACCTTGCTTAAATAGAAGTTAAAAATGTCTTTAGGATTGTAAGTCATTAACATTGTATTGTATTCACGCAAAGAAAATCATGCAACGGCTGTTCTTGCAATGAAACCGTTTTAAGAGGTGTTTGAGACAAAAGGGATGAACATGCCTTTGAAATGTTAAAAGGTTGTTGCGCATTACAAAATATCACAATCAATCCTGTTAGAGAAGATAAATATTCATTTTTCGTTTGCTGTTTAAAGGTATATAATCATATTTTGGCCATGTAACAGATTTGTTTGAAACTTTAACATCTGATCATTTACACTCATTTATGTTCACTTAGCGCTTAATTCAAGTAAGATTTTCACTGGAGGTATTTTTAAAATTTGATTTCCCTATCCTGGTTGCCCAACCAAGATAGAGTTATTTTATCATAAGTAAAATTTGATACACATACTTTGCCGAAGGAAAGACATAAATATAAAACCTATTGTATCATATTTGTGAAATATTTGCATTAAAAATTATACATTTAGATGGAATTCATCAGAAATTCAAAATTATTATTACCTCCCTTTACCTATCTTGGGTGTGCACCCAAGATAGATTGCAAATAAATGAATTCAGAAGCCACACGTAGTTTTAAAACTTGCATTTTGGTTCAGAATGTTAAAATATTTGTATATCTATCCAATTCAAATGTAAAAGTAGATTTATATTGAAATAAAAAAGGAAATACTCAACGTTTTAGATACTTTCATATTAAAGGGGAGTAATAACACATTTTATAAAAGTTAATAAAATGTAAATTTCTGATAGGGATCTAACTCTATGTAATGGGTCTTTTTGTTCATTTAATAAATCTCTCACAGAATATACAATCAAAGGACTGAAAGTTCTGGAGGATCGATTGCCTCTGAACAACACAGCCTGCACACATTCATGTGTAAATATCAGGACAACATAGACTGTACACATACATGTGTGAATATCAGGACAACCCTTGCATGAGTAAAGTTATAAACTGGAGACACAACTGTTCACAAATTTTGACCTTTCACCATTTGTGTAAACTTTACTTTTGAGACAGGAACCCATGTGCTTACTTTATGTCGTTCAGACTATGTTCAACTACCCTATGAAGTATCAAGCTGTGAATCGTAACTGAGAAATGGATTTTGACAAAACTGAACTGAAACTTTATGGTCATTTTAATGTCATTCAAAAGTTATGGGATATGCCCATAAGGTTGATTGTATTGTGCCAATTTATTCGGATTGAACGTCGCACCCAACAGCTAAGGTCATATTGCAACTGCCGGCTTTCACGAAAGAGGAAGACCCTGGGTGCCAACTCCCTGTACTAGAATTTTGGGGTCATTTAGAAATTCCGAGGGTCAAACCCTTTATTGTAAAAAAATAAAAGGCATGGCTATATGTTAAAGAAGTTTTATTCAGTTTACTTCTGTAAAACTGCATGTGATACATCACAAAATGGTGGGTAATCAAAGGGTTGGCAAGACAACAGGTGTTTCTCTTTGGATGCTTTCCATTTTGTCACTGCATCTCAAAAGTCAAATTTGTCCACAAAGCGAAATTTTCATAAGTGCATTCAACCATAGACATTAAACTTGGATATTATTTGGCACACTTAAACCCCTTTAATAGTGACAGTCTGATAGAAATGACTACAAAATGATCATTAAAATCACTCAGAAAAAAGTTTTTGTTTCCCATATTAAGGTTCGTCGACCATCTCTTGTTGTGCGTCTACGATCTATGATGACGGTATCAGAAGAATCAACACACACAAAAACGCAATGTTATAAAATGCGGGTCGATCCGAAATCAGACGACAACGACGACGGAATAGGGTCAAAATTAGAATATCCCATACCGGAAGCGTATTTTATCAACAATTTATCTTGCATTTCGAAGCGTTTTGAGAGGCTTTGACATGTTGTTTTTGTAGTAATTTGATCATACACATTTTAATTGCGTAATAGAAGACGCTCTTTGCTATTTCTGTTGTGTCATTGACAAAATGAGTGCGTCAAAACCACAGAAAGCGCGCTCTCGCGGAAACACTGAATTTAGTGTATCCGGTGTAGCGATACGTATTTCACGGGTCTTACATTTCTCATGTCACACCGGTCTGACGATAAAAACCGCGTAGGAAAATAGTTCTATACAGAAAAGATACTTCGTTGATTTATTGATTTAAGTTACAAATTATAAGAAAAACAACAATATAATATTATGCTATTCTGAAATGTTTTGATATTATTTAGATCTGTTACTATATAATTTGTAAAACAGAGGACAGCATAATTCGTAACAACGGAATATATGGAACTACTTGTTTGTATGTAAAGAGTTCGGCCGTAAGGAAGCTATACTCTGTTAACTTTGGATCCGATTGAATAAATCAATCGATCCAAAAAGTAAAAATTGTCATAAAATGTTACTTAAAAGTAATTGACCACCTTTAAGGTCCTAATTAACCCACAGTCCGGTCGGTTAAAATGAAAAAAATAGTCTCATTCAGTTTATTATCGTTTACATCACGATGGGTAATAGTCTGTTATCGAAAGGCATGGTTCTCTTAAAGTGACATTATGCGCATATTACTGCACATAGTGTATTTTGGGTGACAGTTTTATAAAAGCAATTTTTGGTTGCTGTGCATTTAAATGTGTTAAATTAATGATAATGCCGCATTAGTATTTGAAGTTGGTGTTTTAGAAATAAAAAATCGGACTGATAAAATGATAGCTGATTGTGTCGTTGTTGTTGTAGGTAGAGATTTGGGCAGAGGAAGGGAAGCAACTCCTGCATGCAGTTGTTTTTTTCTAAAAAGACTCTCCCAGTCAAAATAAGAAAATCAATATTTGGAAAGTTATTATTTCATACTGGTAGCGGGAAGAGTTTGTTGTAATGGGTTAAAAACTATTATTTCCTCTACCCTTTTGTACACACACCTATTTCAGCTGGATTGTTCCTTGAAAAAAACGCGCATAATTCCACTTTAATGGATTACTTAGTCGTAAAAAAAGACATACATCGTCATGCTGACAGAAATTAGATATATGAAACTGTTAAATGTACTTGTCTATAAAAATGAACATTTAATTTTAACGTCTAACATACGTTAACAGTGTAATGAAGATGAATTTCAAATGAAAAGCTAATTTAAGATATAGAACGGTAATATTTAAGCAACACTTTACTTATACCAAAATATAGTATTTTCAGCAGACGAGTTTTCAGTGTTTTCAAACAGAAAAATTAAGAATTAAGTTGTGTTCCATTGATAAAATTGTGTTGTTTTTTTAACGTCCATGAAATTGTCAATTTTTAAGTAGAATGTTTCCAGATTGATTTGGAATGTACTTGGTATCGCTGTACCTTAAGCAACTTTGTGATAGGCTCAAATTGGAAATTACTAAACGAAAATTTGAGGGTCTTTCTTAATTAACTAAATACAACAACTTGCAACTGAACTTCGTTTTGAGAATAATTAGATAACACGGGTACATGTATAACACAGATTTCGGCCATGTTAATAGATGACACGACTTGTTTCTCAGAGTTTAGACATTTGTTAAATTAAAATATAGCTATTTCTGTATGTATTATGTGCGTTTTCATATATCAAATTTATTTCATTTCAAAATCTAGACATTATTCCTTGGTTCCCAATGGTTGGCATCGAACAGTTAAATTCTTATCGCTTGATATTGACTTTTATTGCCGCTTTTGATCCTGACACTAGTTATGAATGGAATCAATTTATTATTTTGTTTTAATTCATACAAATTTGTATATCTTTTATTACGAAACAAGATTAATTGCTCTCTAGACTCATTCAAGACGGAATCAACACCGAAGAGAGAAAGAGAGAGGCAGACAGAGAGACAGAGACAGAGAAAGAGACACAGACAGACAGACAGACAGACAGACATACAGAGGGGGGATCGGGTGGCAATGAGGAATTATTTGTGTCTTGCATAAGGACACTACCGACATGGCTGCAGTAGAGGTCGAACCCGCGACCATTCGATCCTGAGGCGGGCTAGCTACCACTTCACCACGGCGGCACAATCAACTGATACTTCATACATTTACTCAGGGCAACGACAGGAAGCGCCCTACACAAAACTTGCCGAAAATCCTATAACTTGTTTAAAACTTCTTTCGCCACTCTGCTGTATTTTGCACATTTGACCAGTGAAGCGTGAAACCCTTACCTTTTATTATGACGAAAGTCAACACATCAGTCCTACATGTACCAAGGCTTTGATTGTGAACGTAAAGAAAACAGTCTTTGCAAAATCGGTTACTACTTATTTCCATTTTAATGATGTAACACAGTTCAATTTTGTAACTGAGTTAAGATGCATTGAACGATTATAGTAGAACGTTGAAATCCTTACTTCGTGGGGTAAACTTTTCACAAACAAAAGCGCCATAAGTGTAAATCGTGTTGTAGTTTCTCCATAAAAGAGCTTTAACTAGACCTAGAGCTATCACTGAAACACAACATTGAATAACAGTCACAAAACATAGAATATGAACGAAAAGTTTGATAGTACGGTTAACGAAACATAGAATATGAATAGCCAAAATTTAAAACACCAATCACGATACACAGATTATGAATGGCAGACATTTCAATACGAATAACGAATCTTTACGTTGAATATGAATATTAAAGGGATATATCCTATAACTGATGCCAAACTAAATAACCTTCAAAACAAATATAAAAGAATCTTTGGAAGTATTATAACTTATCCTAAAAGTTTCAGCTATGCATTCCCAGTCTTAAAATTTACAATTTACTGCAGTACCGTAAACCATTCAATACTCTATGTAGAGTTGTTGTTGCACAATTAATGGTAAGATGCGATTTATTACAGAAAGCCTGCATATTGATTGATTGTGGTAAAATGAGGCATTTTTATGCCCCCGAAGGATGGCATATTAAAATCGCACCGTCCGTCTGTCCGTCCGTCCGCCTGTGCGTCCCCACTTAAAATTCGTATCCGGACTGTAACTTTGTCATGCATTGAAGGATTTTAAAATAACTTGGCACAAATGTCCAGCACATCAAGACAACGTGTCGCGTGCAAGAACCACAACTCTACCTTAAAGGTCAAGGTCACGCTTATAGTTTGAAGGTAATGGCTTCCTCTATATATGCATATATGCACACATTCGTGTCCGGTCTGTAACTTTGTCATGCATTGAAGGATTTTAAAATAGCTTGGCACAAATGTCTAGCACATCAAGATGACGTGTCGTGTACAAGACCCACGTCCCTACCTCAAAGGTCAAGGTCACACTTAGAGTTTTCAGGTAATGGAATCCTGTTTATATGCATACATTTGTGTCCTGGCTATAACTTTGTCATGCATTGATTGATTTAAAAATAACTTGGCACAAATGTTCAGCACATCAAGCTGATGTGTTACGTGCAAGACCCATGCCCCTACGTCAAAGGTCAAGGTCACACTTAGTGTTTAAAAGTAATGGAATACTGTATGCATGGTAGCTCTGTCATGCATGGAAGGATTTTTAAGTTACATAGCACACGTTTTGAGCACATGGAGAGGAACCTCTTTCGGGGGCATTCGTCACTTGTGAGGGACAGCTCTTGTTCGTCATAGTTTCTTCTTTGAAATTGTATTTATTTATCATTAAACGTCCATTGAACACATAATCTATGATTCGAGAATATAATTTGCGATATGTAGGGAGTGCCCCTTTAACATACCATGACAATGACGAAATATCGAAAAACAGTGATTACTCTTACAATAAGAATAACGAAACATTGGATATCAAAAAAACAAACATATGATATTTAGCAACGCTTCACATGCTATAATGAAACACATCTGTGTATTACAAAATTCTTTTGTTTGCTTCAAAGTTGCTGTTGTATGTATTAAAAGCAACTAGATTACTTCAAAAGACAATGCAACATGTGTGTACGCTATTGTTATGGAAAACGTTTGCATTCGTTCAAAAGATAAATGCAAAATATGTACATAAAATATCATCATTTGACACCATGCCCTTCCATGAAGTTCTAAGAAAGGCATAATGGCAACATATGTCGCATGTATTACATTGTTTTACAGTCTTGCTTTATCTTAAATAGAACAATTGAAGATTGTTATTTATTGTGTTTTATCAGATCTTTCAGTGTCGCCATTGAATAAAGTCAAGAATATGTTATGCATGTACCAAACATCATAAATGTTCTTCGAAGTGGCGTCACTTAATACAACCAATTTAAAGTGAAATTATGCACATTTTCTTCGAGTAAATATTCAGCTGAAATAGGTGTGTATGAAAGGGTAGAGGAAATAATAGCTTATAACCCAATACAACAAACTCTTCCCGCTACCAGTACGTAATAATAACTTTTCAAATATATCTTTTCTTTTTTTGACTGGGAGAGTCTTTTTAGAAAAAAAAGAACTGCATGCAGGAGTTGCTTCCCTTCCACTGCCGAAATCTCTACCAACAACAATAACGACACAATCAACTATCATTTTATCTGTCCGAGTTTTTTATTTCTAAAGCACCAACTTCGAATACTAATGCGGCATTATCACATTTCAATGCACAACAACCAAAAATTGTTTTCATAAAACTGTCACCAAAAATACACTATGTGCAGTGATATGCGTATAACGTCAATTTAAGCCACGGAATGTTTTATCTTTAAAGACAATACATTCATAGTTTTATATAACATTTAATATGATGTTTTACAAGGTTCGATTTAGAGCCGTTATAATTTTCAAGTTATCTTTGTAAAAAGCTTGTTTGCAGTTGTCAAAATTAAGTTATTACTTTACGTTGATGTATCTGCTGTCATATCGATCAATAATTGAAAAGAATAGGCAGAAAATCTTACGTTAGTTAGGACACAACAAATTAATAAGTTGGTCCTCAGACTTGATTGCTTCTATTTTCATAAAACCCATGAAAAAAATGATAAAACTTAAAGTCAACTGACTGCTTTGAAATAATTACTTTTACTCACCTGTTGCCAGTTGTGTCTTGTTTTGGAAGCTGAAGGAACCTTTTCCTATATTTAATTATATCAGAATGTAAAAAAAACATACCAAAGCACCAGTAATTATTTTCGCTCGGAGCTAATTCCATGGAACAAATAATATTATTTTCTTATATGCTTTATATCGCTTGCTCGCTCCAAGACTTTTGTAGACAACCCGATGAACAACTAATCAATTTTGTGTGGCCTTAGTAGATGGTTGGCTGATAACAAACTGCGTTGCACCGAGGGGAAACGGAAACTAAAGCATCAAATTCCCAGTTTTATGCCTTTGGCAGGTCTGTTTTTAAACTGAACTTGCTAGGTTGACATTTATTTACAGGAACCGAGAAATTCTAATAGACACACAAAACAACTTTTAGTTGAAGCCCGTATTTAGTGTCATTTTAACTATCTTTGCTGTTTCTGGTATCATGGTAAAAGTTATATTTTGACAGACAAGCATCAGATTACCACGAAAGCAAATTAGGACCTTCTGAGAGAGAAAAATATTGTAAAGTCATAATAACGCGTAAAATGCGTAATAATGCGAAAAAAGGCGTAGTAACCCGAAACAAGGCATAATAAAGCAAAGGAAAGGCGTAACAACGAGAAGAAACTGGCGTATTAACGCGGAATAAAGGCATAATAATGCGATATGCAAAGCGTATTAGTACTAATAAAAGGCGTTATTACGCGAAAGCAAGGCACAGTAACGCGAAAAAAGGCGTTATAATGCGAAATTAAAAACATAATAACGCGAAAATAAAGGCGTAATAACGCGAAATAAAGTTGAAACGAGTTGAAAACATTGAGGGAAATAGAAAAATTGCTCATTATTTGAAATATGTCTATAAGTGGGAAGGGATAATTATATTTACATTATATTGTTATAACATATCGTTAAAAATTACCAGTAAGTTAACCCCTTTCACACATGCAATAAATCTGCATTAACCCCTTTCTCACGCCTATGAGTCTACTCTGCATTCACTAAGAAAGCTTTTTTCGCGAGATCCGGTTCCGCTTTATGTGTTTGAGCAGACGGGTTTTCATCCTTAAAATTCCGGTGTAACAATACATCCGAAATTACTCAGAATAGATAGCCAAAAATGTTTTTTTTCTTCAGAAGATATGTGAAGGCAGTGTTGGTCGATTTTTCATGACATCCTAAATGATATTGAAATAACTAGATTTTCTATTTATACAATTGTGCAAATAGTACATGATAATCTTATTTAATTAAGAAATGATAACTGTCTCTTTGTATTTTATCATTCAATGAAATATTGTCAGTATTTCCGCTGTGTAGTACATGTAATTAAAATTAGAGCGCGTAGCACACGTCATTTATTTTTATATGCAAACAACTGACTAATTTTTACTGAAGGAATAAAGTATACAGTAGTGAACAATTTATCCTTCGATTCTTATACATCATTTTCTTTGAAAACTATCCCGAACTTTATTGAACACATAGCAGTCATGATAACTTTCAAATGCGAAATGTGATTTGACACGCTTGTTAACATGGGTTGTGTCATTTACAGCACGTTGTCCTGAGAATAAAAGGTGTTTTTTTATCATAAAATAGATTACCCTTAACATGTACAGAATTTTCCCTAACTTTTTTTTTATAAAAAAAGCAGTTGCCTGTGATTTTTTTGCATTTGCAACTCTTAATATAAGTTTATGAATTGTAGTTGTATTTTCAATTTCAGGTTATGGAACTGTGGAATTTTCTTGGATAGAAAGGATAGTGAACAACCTTTCAAAGATGCTACTCAAATAAAATTGATTTTTAACAACATTTCATAGATTTTATGACAATTGAAATATTTCTAAGAAAATGTACATATTTATAAACTCTGAATCAGTTCAAATAAATAAGTGAATAAATTGAATCTGTAAAAAATGACAATCAAGCTTTGAACTTAATCAAACGCTCTTCCATGACTCTTTTTTTTCAATAATGCTGTGACCTATATAAACATTGTAAAAGGAGTCTGGCAAAGAGTTGGAGAACTTAAAATATTTGATGTCCTCGAACTTTATCAAAGGGGGACTTTGGTTCAAATATGCCTGTCCATCTGTCCGTAAACTTTCCCTTGATAACACTCTACTGGTCACAATTTTCATTTGAATTTCATGAAACTTGCTTAGAAGGTCGCCTCTAACCCGAGATAATCTTGTTTTCTTCACCACTCATACATACAATTGTAGAGTTGCACTATTGTAGGTATTTTAAAGCTGAGCTAGGCTTTTTGCACTTTTTTTTATCACATTGCCAAAAACCTTCTGGGTGGATTGAGTAACCTAGGATATTTGGCAATCTTTTAACTTTTTCTAACGCCCCACCATGGCCATAATAGTAGGTTATGACGGTTAGCCATTAACAAAGATGATGATGATGATCCCTTATGATTGGAGTCAGTTGGTCAAAGGTCAAGGGAATTTCCTTGATAACATTCTACAGGTCAATATTTTCATTCCACTTGCTCTGACAGAAGGTTGTCTGCAACATGAAAATGGTCCCTATTGTTTTGGGGTCAAAGGTCAAGGTCACAGTGACCTGAGACTGCCCACTCTACAGGCCACGATTTTCATTCAACTTTCATTAATCAATCTTAGACGAAATCACTTCAAGTTTGCTACAAACATTCAGTTAGACGAAACGCAGTGTGATGAAAACACGCTCGTTGATAAATCCCCATTCTAGGCAGTGTCTTATTCTATATTAGCGCCTTTGTCAAGCGTAATAACGACTTTTTATTTTATGTTTTCCAGTGAAATAAAAGTGTTAATCCACAGTTTCGAAACAGTGGATTAACTTTTTTATTTTCACTGTTTTTTGTTATCTTTAACCCGGAATAACGTCAGAAAGTATACCGAGCGTAATAAATGCTAGAAACCAAGCGACGATGACTTTGTTAAATTGACGTCATTTGCGCTGTTTCCTGATGACGTTTCCCGCGATTTTCGATATCTTATAGAAAGAAACTCAACAAAAGTAGAGTTTTAACAATAAAATAAACAAAAAAATGTTGGTATCGGGGTAATACCACGTTAATTTCACCCGTGAACACCAAAGGTAGTTATTTTCACTCGTGACTGTGCCACTCGTACGAATATCACTTTTGGTACATGTACCCATTCTATTCGTTTAGCGTCATTACGCCTTTACTTCGCCTTTATTTTCGCGTTACAACGCCTTTATTTTCGCTTTACTTCGCCTTTTCTTTCGCGTAATTATGACTTTATTCCGTGTTAGTTCGCCGTTCTTGGAATTTTACGCCTTGGCTTTGCGTTAACTTGCCTTTTCTCGTATATTACGCCTTTTTTCGCGTTATAACGACATAACTATTGTTTTTTCTCAGAAAGTTCTAATAGGCTTTCGTAGACGTCAAATCGATGCAGACAAGAACAGAACAGTTCAGTTACTAAATGTAGTCGATATCGGTCTTGATTTCATATACAGTGCCACAGATTTCAAAAAGAACCTTAAAGTTACTGGTTACTGTCCAAATACTGCGATGTCAATGTTGGGGAAAGAACGAAAAAGAAAAACGGTACCTTTTGAGCTTGCAGTAAGAAGCAAAAAAATCGGACCGCCTTCCAAGCCTGGTCGAAATATATTCCTATCCTATATTGTAGACAAACACTGAACAGTGAGCCACAGGATTAATTTATAACTGAACAAGAAAAACAGTGATACGAAGTATCATAGCGGGCCCACAAACAAAACCGACATGTAAATATTCTAGAAATTGGTGATGGTTGATGTTTTGGCATGAGCCCAAAAGAACTCAGGGAAACAAATTCTGGTTGTACAAGCAAAACCTGACACGACTACTGACTGACCTGTAGTATCGAAACTACTATTATCGAATAATATGTATTCAGTATGTCTTAATTTTTCATTACCATTATCCTTATAAGTTTGACATGAATGAAGTATTCTATAATTATTTGTCGTAAAATATTTAAAAATTATTTAATAGCTTAAAATGATATGTAAAACAGAAGGATAAAGTTTTTAAAAAATGTTGGATTGGATGGGGTTCGAGGGGTGTCACGATACGCCTTGGGCGTATCACGATATATCGTGATACGGCCATGGTGTATTGCAATACGTATCGCGATATATTGCAGAATCTATATTCGCCTTTAGGATGCATTGTAAAGATTCTAGGTATCTGTAAAACACTTTATTTTTAAACAAAAGAAATACAGCATGATATAACATAACAAAACAAGAACTATAAACTGGAAATAACAACTTCTATTGACTAGAATAAATCGTTTTTGCCTTCTTGTTTGGAATTGTGTCGAAGTCCGCCATGTTACTTTGTTTCCAAGAACAGCGTCCCGTTGTCAAGCACGGGAATCGATTTTCAGAGCGTCTGGAGGGACCCCGACCTATCATCAATTTACTCGATTAAACGCCGTTTACTCAGTTAAATCGTAGAACATTATTTTTTAATAATTTAATCCGAACACGCCGTCAAACATGGAAGACGAAACTTGAAGCAACAAAAACGTAAATATTTGAAGAAGAAACCGGTACGGGGATATCGTATCGCGATACGGTACTTCTTTGTTGTGTATTGCAATATACCGGTATACCGGTCTATCGTGACACCCCTATTAAATAAATAATTCGAACTCACGTCCGCTACAGTAGATCAGTGGAAATTCAAATGCTAATATCTCTACCGATTACGCTACACCCTCCGATTTTGATGATTAGGGTAAAAAACGAGTTTATATCAATTTTCTGACCAAGTTGTTCGTTCGCGTATTAAAAGTGTTTACTATTAATTACAAATTTAAAGAACAACAACGAAATTATTAGGCTATTCTGAAATGTTTTGAAATTATTTAGATCTATTTCTATTTAAAATCGAAAACAGAAAACGGTATTATGCCTAACAACTGTATACATGTATATGGAACTACTTGACATGTGTGTATGTTGTTCGTTCGGTCGTAAGGATTCTATACTCTGTTAACATTGGATCGATCCAAAAAGTGATTGTAAAATATCGATTTTAAGAACTTTAGTCCATGTATGTTATAATAATTTAATTATTTCACCACTCTTTTACCAATTTTGAAGCATGTAAGGTTTTACAGATCAGGATTCATCAGAAATAGAATGGAACACTTCCATTGTAAGGTCTGTCTACAACTGGGCTCGCCACACCGCTTGCGGTAGGTAGATAATATGACAGCTCCTCCATTCTCAACAAAACAACATAAGTTTATATAATTTGCCAGAAGTCTTGATCAGACATACGGCTTTAGCCCACGCTCAGTTAGTTAGTCTATGTCTTTACAAAAAACATTAAACATATGGATTTTTCTTAAGTGAATCGATGCGCAAGCACTTTAGGAGGTAGGCGATGAGTTTCTATTACACAAGTTAAAACTATTTAGGAATGGCAATTAACTTTCGTGCTTCAGTAGCGTTGTATAAAACATTGGAATTTTAGTAATATTCGTTAAAGGCATCTGTCACTTGCAACAGATGTGATAAAGAAACAAAAATATAAGCATCATCCTTAATCCTTTTCCCTTTAACAAAAAAATCAAGATTTGCGGCTCAATTCCATTTCAAGTTGCAAAACAATTAATGAACGTGAAAGCAACAGCGCGCGGATTAGGTTTTCGTTGGAACAAATTGGGGAGTCGTTTCTGACAGGCACTGTTTTAGCTCGAATCGCATTCCTTCAGAGTTTAAAGAAATTAGTGGTAGTTGCGCAAGTTTTCATAATTTTGACTTCTGCTATTAAATTTAGCAAAAGTCACTCTAAATGCAGTACACAGCATCCTTCTTCTGTAGCTATTTTAGCTGTCTGTATGAACACAAGCAAATACGAGTTATGCAGGAGCCACGACACGCTCGCAGAAGCATGTAGTTCTTCAATACTGTGGCGTTGTTTTCTTCATATTAAAATTTGAAACATGTTGAAAGAAGCACGAGTCCAAGATAAATTTTGATTCTGAAACAATACTGTCATTACCATTTTCTAGTGACTATCTAAGGAGCCGACTTTATGTAAGGGAGCAGTACTTAATTTTGGCTTTCACAGCATTTTGATCAATGCATCTAAAAGCGTTATGTGTAAAACATAAATAGATCAATCACTGTTTGAGCAAATGGCTGAGGGAAAAAAACGAAAACTGACATGAGCTATGTAGAATACAAAGATGTTTCTCAAGCACTTAATAGGACACATATAGCCGTGTGTGTTTCCTAAATAATTGATATGTGCTTTCAGAGAAATTATTTTGACATAAAGTATTTAGAAAGCGAGGTCTACTAAAAGCTACTTGTTCACTGACAAGGTATCTACTTTGCCAAGCTTGCACAGAAACTTGAAATTTTCTTCCAAGAGACTCATGCGATGTGCTACACAAAGCGAGGAATATGCACGGATGGTAGAGAGATACAATGCACAATATGTAGAACATAAATTTATAATATTTTAATTTAACATGCAAAAATCAAATAATAAAGATAAATCATATCGAAGAAAGGGACATCAATACACTTTGTGTCTTACTAAGCATGTGTTAGAGTGATAATCTATATTGATCAGCCAGCGGGTAATGCCTTATATTCACCAACCATTGGCTGATGACCTGTATTCATCTACATTTGGTTTACGACTTTATCTGATCCGCCAAAGGTAAATTGTAGACAGACGATAGACATCTAACACTCATAATTGCTTCGTGGTCAGGAAGGACCCAAAATAACTTACTCGTTATCAAAATAATTGACTACGTTATACTTTGATTAGTTTAAAAACGCGTATAGACTTTTAACCTTATCATAAAGACATGTATGAACGACTTAACCGAAGTGAAGTCCCAGTCGCATATTTCAATGTATATCAGTACAGAATGACGAGCATGGCGCAGGGGGAATATATGCTTACATTCAAACTCTCTTACATAAGTTCTAATCGCACATATATAGTATATAACATTGCAATCAAATATATCACAGTCATGTATATCTTCTATATACATATATTAATATTATGTATTTATATTTCGAATCTTACTTTATTTTTCTGTATTCATTTTGGACGTACTTTCTTATCACATATCATATTTAATCAAGTTTAATTGCATCAATATACACATAACGTGACTTGTCTGTAACGGGTGCTCCAGACAGAGATTTCCGAAACGGGTAAAATCGTTGAAAATATCGATGCGATATGCAAGTAAAAAAATTACTATGCGGTTAAAACATTCCTTCTTTGTCTAAATAAATTATATAGAAACAGCAGCGAACGTCTTTAAGTTGAAGTTACAGGTATATGATATATAAGGGTTCAACAGCCATAGACAATTAATTGGACAGATTTTAACAAGTGTGTTGTTAAACAATAACATAATTTTGTAAAATAAAAATGAATTGTACTTCTATTTTGAGCTCGATTTTCGAAGAAAGGTAGAGCTATTGCACTCGCGTCAGCGTAGCCGTTGGTTAAAGTTTTTGATTGAGTCAAATATCTATGTTACTATCAAGGCTATTTACACATGAAGCTTTGAATACTACTTTAGAAACACTCCAATTAACTCTGATTTGAATTTTGACATAGTTTTACCACTTTTAACTAAATATTTAGGGGATTTTAAGTCATTATTTATATATTAACGTCAAATATCGCGGTTACTATCAAAGCTCTTGACTTGAAACTTAGAATAGATTTTACTATCAAATTCTACACAAAATCATACTCTGATTTGAATTTGGACATACTTATGTTCCCTTTCAACTTAGAATTTATGGGTTTAAACATTTTGATAAAGTCCAATATCAGCAGGAATTCCAGGTACGTCCTCCGACTCCCACTAATTTCTGATAATCTTTATGTCCCCGTTTTTCCTCATTTTAATTTCCTCATTTAATGAGAAGTGCGTTTTTGCCATTTTAACCAACGGCTACGCCGAGGCGAGTGCAATAGCTCTACTTTTCTTCGAAAATCGAGGTTAAAATAGAAGTACAATTCTTTTTTATTTTACAAAATTGTGTTATTGTTTAACAACACACTTGTTACAATTTGTCCAATTACATGTAATTGTGTACGACTGTTGAACCCTTAGATATCATATAACTTCAACCTAAAGACGTTCGCTGCTGTTTCTATATAATTTAATTAGACAAAGATGGAAAATTTTAACCGCATAATAAAATTTTCTTAAACTTCACATGATTATAGAATTCCATACTAAAACAGATTTGGCTTGTTTCTTGCATATCGCATCGGTATTTTCAACGATTTTACCCGTTCCAGAAATCTCTGTCTGAAGCACCCGTTACAGACAAGTCACGGGCTGTTGAATGACGTCGTGTATGAATGCAACTTATAGTTTCATGACGCCACGAATGAGTGAAATTGTAAATTACTCCACTACTAAAGAATATAGTCTCGTACGTATGTTATTTACAAAGAATTCGCTGAAATGGTACAATAGGTTTGCGATATGCAAGAATAATATTAATCATGTGTTTAATGTTTGGATCAGAATATTCGTCGGTTACCTGCCCATGGTCGGTAACTCGGTAAGCCCAATGGGCAAGTACGCTCAAGGCGGATATTCCGATCCGAAACTTATACACATAGCAGATATTATTATTCTCGATATAATAAATGTACATGTAATGCAATGAAAATATTAAATAGTTACTTACTAAGCTAGGCAGTTTCAAACCATTGTAAGAAATCGTATGTATCGTGTTAGAATTTATACATTTCTTGTCAGGCTACACTTTGAATACACTACTGATTGGAAACTATTTGTGCAAAATAGCATACTCTGGAATTTGTAAAACACAATACAATGTACATGTACCTACATCTGCGGCCAAACTTTTCCATAGTTTACTTTCATGTGAAGAGTCGGCTAAGCCTTCAGCTACACTTTTACAATTACTAGTAAAACATGTAAAGACGTTTCCTTGAAATGCAGTGAACTTATTCACATATAACGTACATAGAATACGCCATTGGTAACATCGGTATCAGAAAGAAAGAAAGAATTGAATATTATCAGTCTTTCGGCTATTTCTTATCGGGAAACGAGAAATTATGCGCTCATGCCATGGTTTGTCTCAATATCGCGCAGAACCTTACCCGTTTCTTTTCGCCACTGAACCTTACAAAAAAAATCAAAATTTAAATTTGATGAAATTCCGACGTTCATTTAGCGCCAGACTGATAGTTTTGGGCGTATATTTAACACAGAAACCTATCGTTTATGATCAAAGTATATACAATCGAGAATATTTCAAGAAAAGGACCATTTTAGCAAAATGACCTGAACCTTACCCTACTATTTTAGTTACATTTTCCCTCGACTCGAGTCGGAAGACCAGCATTTAAATAAAACTACACAAGTAATTGAATATCTACAAAGGCGGTGTGGTTCCAAAAAGTGTGTAGCAGGTTGATAGCCAGGTGCCATTCTCAAGAAAATTTTGAAGAATAAAATATTTAGGAAAAACTCACCTTTTAGTGTCGTGCCGCCATCTTGTATGTTTAGGTACGGTTCAGTCCGTTTACCCCCATTGATAATAGCAAAATAACATGTACCGGGGCAGCAAATACATGTACTGACTTTGTCTGGCTAATGACGGGTCCTCTGCATATTCGTTATTTTATTCTCGCTCAGAGTCCGATGCAAAGGTACGTGTAACTGATATGTTTCTGCATGTAAGTCACCATAGTTTTTCTGTCTGTCGTGTTTTGCAACTATTTGTGTAATATTTTTCAAATCTGCATTACAACGATGTCCTTTATGCTTGTTTCATATATGAACGTAGTACATTCATAACGGAAAAAGGAAAATTATTTCTTGCAATTAACATGTGAGACAAAATTAAATTCTTCAAATTCAATAACTTCGCTTCCCAACAGTTCTCTCAGTGCTTTGATTGAGAATGATTCAGTAAAAATGTCATAACGAAACGCAATATAGTGCAAAAATAATGTTTGACGCATTGCCTTAACATTTATTTTTTATGGCCAAGAGTATGACATATTGAAATAGCGTGGCTTGTAAGTCACGAACTGCTTATCCGGGGCGTAACTCTTTGTACATTGTACATTTGTATAATGTATGTATTCAAATAAATGACGTCAAACACATACTATTTGAAGGTAAAAGTGTATACTATTTCCTCATGAATGACACTTTCAGATTTTCCATTAACCATTTTTATATTGTTAGAAACATGGCGTGTCAATTAAAACGTTTCGCTTTACCAAAAGTGTTGTGGTAAACTGCTCAAAAGTTTAACAAGGTTTGATAATAAAGATTTGTATCGGACTTATCCTGGTATTGTTTAACTCCCCTACGAAAACTAATATACGTCACTAGCTAATAATTCTGTTATTGTGCGATATTACTCTAACAAGGAGCAATGTTTTTAAGACTTGCGACAACCATTGACGTCAGGATAAGAGGTCATTGTGCGATATCAGAACAGCATCCTTTAAATAACAACGGACAATATTTACGCCTTATTTATCCCCCCGCCGAAGGCGAAGGGGATATTAGAAATGGTCTTCGTCCGTCCGTCCGTCCGTCCGTCCGTCTGTCCGTCCGTCCGTCCGTGCATCCGTCCCAATTTTGTCCGGAGCATAACTCCAAAAGTACTTGAGCAATTTTCTTCAAACTTCATACACTGACAGAGCACATTAGGAGGAAGTGCAGTGTGTAAGAACAATAACTCTACCTTGCCTACTTTTAGAGTTATTCCCCTTTTATCAGATTTACTTGAAAAACTTTGTCCGGAGCATAACTCCAAAAGTACTTGAGGGATTTTCTTCAAACTTAATACACTGACATAGCACATTGGTAGGAAGTGCAGTGTGCAAGAACAATAACTCTACCTTGCCTATTTTTAGAGTTATTCCCCTTTATCAGATTTACTTGTCCGAAGCATAACTCCAAAAGTACTTGAGGGATTTTCTTCAAACTTAATACACTGACAAAGCACATTAGTAGGAAGTGCAGTGTGCAAGAACAATAACTCTACCTTGCCTACTTTTAGAGTTATTCCCCTTTATCAGATTTACTTTAAAAGTTTTGTCCAGAGCATAACTCCAAAAGTACTTGAGGGATTTTCTTCAAACTTAATACACTGACATAGCACATTGGTAGGAAGTGCAGTGTGCAAGAACAATAACTCTACCTTGCCTACTTTTAGAGTTATTCCCCTTTATCAGATTTACTTGTCTGAAGCATAACTCCAAAAGTACTTGAGGGATTTTCTTCAAACTTAATACACTGACATAGCACATTGGTAGGAAGTGCAGTGTGTAAGAACAATAACTCTACCTTGCCTACTTTTAGAGTTATTCCCCTTTATCAGATTTACTTGAAAAGTTTTGTCCACAGCATAACTCCAAAAGTACTTGAGGGATTTTCTTCAAACTTAATACACTGACATAGCACATTGGTAGGAAGTGCAGTGTGTAAGAACAATAACTCTACCTTGCCTACTTTTAGAGTTATTCCCCTTTATCAGATTTACTTGAAAAAAAAATCCAGAGCATAACTCCAAAAGTACTTGAGGGATTTTCTTCAAACTTAATACACTGACATAGCACATTGGTAGGAAGTGCAGTGTGCAAGAACAATAACTCTACCTTGCCTACTTTTAGTCGAATAGAAAAATATTATACCTATACTGATAATGAACATTAATATAATTTTGCAAACCTTCTCTTCATTGCCTTATTCTTTTTCCACTTACTTGAAAACTGTACTCAGCATGACCATAACTATACGGCTTTTTAAGGATTTCCTCTCACCAAGTAAAATGTATGAAAGTACAACCTTCAGGTAACTTCTTCCTGGCGGGGGGATTAACCATGTGTAACATGGCTCTTGTCTAAATTATTTTAAACGAATTTGTTCAGTTCGATTACGAAGAAAGCTCCGTTGATTATTAAATCGCTCTCTAATACTCATTCTAGATGTCATCGCGCTAGCTAGTTATTTACTCCTTAAGACTGGTATATTTCTGCAACGCTGGATATTTAAATAAACTTGCGAATAATGTTACTGAATATGCACAGTATTAACACTTGATGATTCAATAATGCTGTCCAATATAAAAACACTCAAGCGTCTTAGCGAGACTTTATTGTCACCAGTCTAGAAAGGATTGCATAACAGAATAATGTCGCACAATGACAAAATAATTAGTAAGTATAAAAGCAATATACATGTATATATCAAATAAAGTGCCAACACTTTTGCATAAAGAGTTATCTTTAGACGACTAATAGGTCTTCTTTTACGTTGACAGATATCTCTTCCGACAAAAAGAAAGATCGTTATAGTACGGTGCTATTTTTCAAACATAAGATCACATTTGCATATTGAAATGTCTTCAAAAGTTGCTTATATATAGTCTTTGTTATTCAGTGCTATTTTTGAAATATAAAGGTATCTCTTCACATGTTTTAAAGGTGGTCATTTACTTTGAATGTGGAATTATTTGTGCCTTCCCTAAGGACACTACCGACATGGCGATGGTAGGGGGCGAACACGTTACCATTGCGCCATGGCGGCTCCACGAATAGGATTCCAGCTCATCGAATATAAAGTAAGAGCCACATTTACCTATGAACTATGTGAAAATGCATTATTTCTCCGGCAAAGTGTGAAATCAAGTAGCAAGACAAACAGTAATATAGATATATTTTTATTATATTGAGGAAAAATACAATTTAAGTCGGGAGAGCTCACATGGAAGTTCTAGGGCAGGGTAGGGTACGCGGAATCCATTTTTTGATGAGAATTTTATCAAGGTCCGTCCAAAAAAGCACTAATGTTAGCTTAATATCTGGATGAGACCCCTCGCGGAATCCATTCGAACGGCGTCGGTTTTTATATTAATCTTACTCTACTTCATTGAAGAACTGAGCTACCAGGTGGTGTTCCCTAGTCCCCCGCTTGTAGTTGGTGTGCATAATGAGCAGGACAAAATAGGTTTTACATATGAACAAGGCCAGGTCTGTGATATAGGTGAGAGTGAACATCACTCGCGTAACAGCCTACAATTTATCTTTAGCTTCCATATGAACTTCCCAAAAGACAAAGCGCAATATGTTTAAAAACAGCTAACTGTAATTATAAATTTATTTCTCATTTTTCTCGCGTTTAGTAATAAATGTGCAATTTCACAGACGTTGTCTAGATGGAGGCCTCAACATATATTTGTAGTGTATGATTGACTATAACTGATTTTATTCTTTATCTATTCATTACACATTTAAAATGTCATCTTCATTAATATTTATTAATTTTAAATACTCTCATATCAAAATATTAGTCAGTCGTTAGTAATTGGTCTAGATTACAGTGTTAACAAGATTTCTAAATCTAATCTGATAGATGGTCAAAAAGTAGCAATGTTAAAATATATCGTGGGGTTTCTTTTTTCAGTCTTTAAGTAAGGACTATAATCATTTTTAACTGAAATGAAGCCATACTGCACAGTTTTAGTCTCAAAACTGTTCTTCAAAGGTACGTCATGCTTTGTCTTTAAACATTCTATAAATATTCAATATCATTTTCACACAAAAAGGCATATGTATAACAGTTAATTAAAAAATGATAAAAGTATAACTTTTGTAATTTGAGACTATAGAACTTATTCTAAAAGTTGGAGCTTTAAATGTTCTTATAAAATGTGTTTTGCTGTGTGTCAGGTTACTAAGGAGATGTTAGATATATAGATACTTTTTTATTGAAATACATTTTGTGAAATTGATCATACTTGAAGAGAAACGTTTGCCAGACAAATTGAAGGGCAAATACATGTATGATGTGAACACAAATACGAAAAAAGTTAACAAAAAACCGTGACTGCGTGAAAACAATATCCTTGTTTATATACTTGTTATATATGCTAAATCCAAAAGATACATCTATGTACATATATATTATATATTTCTTGTCAGGCCCTGGAAGTGAGATTCTGTATCACAACCTCTATTGAGAAATAAAACAAATAAAAATTTATCTCATCCATTTCGAATTTCATTTACTAAGAGAGTAGTATGTTTTTTTAATGTTGGGTTCTAAACTTTAACTTTTCAAAACGCTAAATGTTTTACTTTAGCAATGCTATAATGGTACAGGAATATTTTCGCAAAACAGGAGTTTATTCATATATATGCCACATATTGAGTTAAATATGAATACATTAGATTACAACAACAAAATACAAATAACAAATAAATTCTAGCATTTAACGTAGCAATTTGAATACGAGCAAAGAAAGCTACTCTCTCTTAAAAGCACTTTTTATCAACTCTAAAAGCACTGTTTTCATTGTGTAAATACATACACTAAATACAACCTACAAAACATGAAATAAAATATAAAAAATATAATTTTTACAATACAATATTACATAAATAAAACACACAATTCATTCCATCTATTTTTCATATTCATTAGATTTCTAAGTAAATTTTAACGACTGCTAATCACTATTTAAAACTTCTACGTGAAATTATGGATATGTTTTTATGTTTAACAACTGATTCAACGTTTCTAGTTCAATAAAAATGGTCAAACTATCTTTAGAAAAAATCATTTTTTTTATGATAGTATAAAGAGCAACCATGTCAGACAGACAGTTTAAAAGTAGCCTATTCTATGGATAATTAACGTAAAACATTCAGTTTACTCCAAATTCAAGGTAGACTACTCTCAAGTGCACTCGATATGATTCGAATATCTTCGTTGTTCGGTTTCGAAACTGTAAACATGTTTATTAATTCTTTTTATAATTGTACTTTACTGGGAATCAACTGTTTATGAAATGTTGACACCAGTTTTGCGACATGGCTTACATTTTTAAATTTGGAATAGTCAGATTAGGGAATAAATTTTATTTCTGAGTGATATTACGGTTAGCATATCACGATTTTGAGTTCCGATGTATGGTATTGTTATCACAAAGATCGAAGGCCTAAGTAATTAATTACGAAGCATCTGATCGACGCCTAACAACTGACAACAACTATATCGCAAACTAGTAACATTTAATAAAGGAAATGTTCGTTCGAATATTCGTATTTGCATTTTACTTTTTGGTAAAAGAAGCTCCAATGTGGCCCCAGGTTTTAGTTGTTGTTTCGTTATTTCTACACAATATAAAACAACAAAATATATATTTACAATTCAATGGTATACAACAGCATATTGCTTAACTAGATGGGTGTTCAGTAGAACACTTGTGTCGCCCTCTTATGCTTTGTCAGAATATCCAAGTACAAAAAGGGGCATAACTGTTTCAAATATTACCTTGACCTACACAAGTTGGAGTTATTACGACCCTTTTGTCACAAGCAATGGAATTTGAAAGAGATGAAGAAATCTTAAGAAACGGCAAAGATATAGTCAACGTTAAAATTTCATGACAAAATCTAAGTACAAAACAGAGCTAAACTTGTCAAATATGACCATGACCTACAAGTGTTGGCGGCATCACGACTCTTTTGTCATAAGCAACGTAATTGTAAAGTTTGGTGAAGAATTCTTAAGAAATGGCAAAGTTATAGCCAACGTTAAGTTTATGTGACGGGCGGAGGGACAAACGGACAAAGCGATCCCTATGTATCGCCTTTTCTCCAAAAGGGCGACACAAAAATCCCTATATAGCGTATAGATTAACGAGGTTCATGCCTGTACATAATCAATTTCAATTTAGGACATAAAATGTTACAGTTTGTCTTGTGTATAAAAGTGTCACAACCAAGTCATTTTACCCTATTGGAGCGTTGATCTATATAAAATATAAAAATGAGCAAAGCATAACATCCATCTGAATATCTAGATACAAAGCATATAACGACCTCTATTAAGTCAACGTTCACTCATCTTTCAAAGCATATTTGCGTCCGGAATAAAACAAACGTAATTCAAAACAACATTTCGTAAACATATACACTTTTCGAGACTTAATCTTTTATCTATATATAATTACATTTTTTACTTTTACAGAGTGAATATCATGTGGTGTTCGGAAAATAAGGTTGTTTTTTGTATTTTTTGTGGTAAATGAGTAATTTAATATGTGATAATGTAGTAAATTATTAATAATGAAATTCCTCTCTCAGAAGTATATGATATCATTATATTTACACTTTTCATATATTTAACAGAAAAGAAACCCCGTTTCTTCTAAAAGGCATAAAATCATATTGTCAGTCGAGATTTCTTTTCTACATGTATTTGAACAAATGTACAAAACTATATAGTTGTATAGTCATTATAGCATGTATAATTATTTCAAAACTCAGTTATTGTGTATAATATAAAAATTCAGGGAAATTTGCATTTAGTCTGGCATACATTATCATAAATCATAACACATATTATCAAATTTAGATACACTATATCCTTTCTCAGTTATCTACCCTAGAACTTTTTAACATTTCCAGAAAAGATACGATGCCACACTGAAATGACAATAAACATAAAACATAGCATTCACTCATTTTGTAGTATTTGCCAACATGTGCAAATCAAACAAGCAATGCATGTGAGTTGGTTGAATTCTCGAACTCAATAAATGCTGCAGTTCCACAACTCAGCTACGTTTCAAAAGGTTAGAAACTAAGCAATGCCAATGTACAGTTGCGTTTTATCATAAGTGGAGTCATTGTCAAATGCTTAATAAATACTTCCTCCTTTGTGCCCATTGTGATGTTAAGACTAATGATGTATCCGGAAGGATATCATAGTTCATCTTTAACAAGTAACTACAAATGTATTTACTTTGTTATCTTTTTATATGTAGCTTAAAAGTGTTTCTATTTCCGTTTAATTTGCCAATTTCTCATAAATATTAACTGCTGACGAATCAACGGGGGATGCGTGTAGGTTATAATTAGAATATGGATGTTCTGCCGTCTCAGCGACTGATCCCGAACTTTCAGTCATTTCAACATTAGGGTCATCTGAAAATTACACAATACAATATACACATTCATAAAAAAATTCCTGTTAAAAGTAAAATTTCACCAAGGGCGGCTGTAATATTACATTGTAACTGTCATTTACAAACTTGTTACTGAAATAAATGCAACCGAGATGTCTTATTAGAAATAATTTTCATACCTTGCACAATTATTCTTGCCTGCTTTTTCAGTCGTTTGGAATTTCTAAAAATGTATACATAGGTATAAGTAAATACTAGTTACATGTTGCACTTAATGCAGCTTAAACATCAGTTTTTTGAAAGGTACGACATATCTTTTGAAATTATAATTTGGGATTGTTTTATGGGCATATGAGAAACTATTTTTACATGAAATGGCAGTGGAATTCATGCACGTAATTCGATGTAAATGGTCGTTTTTTGGCCTGGGGACTTAAAGTCCCCTAGGCCTAAGTTAGCATACCACATTTCAAACACTGCAGACAATTTAACTGTGCTATGTGCGAATAACAACTGTAAACGTGCGCTTTGGGAAAGTAGTCCAAGACAGACCAGATCAATCTTTTGTTTGAATGTCGCATACGATAAGAACATGTTACAAATAAAAACAGTACATAAAACTTCAAACGATTGCAGAAATCTATAGCTTACGGGCTGCATTACACAATTTTTTCTGTTTTAGAAATTACTGCGCTGTTAGCTGATTACGGAAGATAATCATATGCATATCACGGAAAAGTGCGGATATTAACGGAAATTTACGGAAACGTACGGAATTCAATATAATAGTTTGTAGTCTGTGTCCTCTCCATGTGCTCAGTAAATGTGCTATGTAATTTTAAAATCCTTCCATGCATGACATACCATGCATACAGTATTCCATTACTTTAAGCACTAAGTGTGACCTTGACCTTTGAGGTAGGGACTTGGGTCTTGCACACGACACATCCGCTTGATGTGCTAGACATTTGTGCCAAGTTATTATAAAATCCTTCAAGGCATGATAAAGTTATAGTCCGGACACAAATGTATGCATATATACTGGATCCATTACCTATAAACTCTAAGTGTGACCTTGACCTTTGTGGTAGGGATGTGGGTCTTGCACGCGACACGTCGTCTTGATGTGCTAGACATTTGTGCCAAATTATTTTAAAATCCTTCAATGCATGACAAAATTTAAGTCTTGACACGAATGTGTGCATATATGCATACATAGAGGAAATCCATTACCTCAAACTCTAAGTGTGACCTTGACCTTTGAGGTAGGGACAGGGGTCTTGCACGTGGCACGTCGTCTTGATGTGCTAGACATTTGTGCCAAATTATTAAAATCCTTCAATGCGTGACAAAGTTACAATCCGGACACGAATGTGTGCATATATGCATATATAGAGGAATCCATTACCTTCAAACTCTAAGTATGACCTTGACCTTTGAGGTAGGGACAGGGGTCTTGCACGCGACACGTCGTCTTGATGTGCTAGACATGTGTGCCAAGTTATTTTAAAATCCTTCAATGCATGACAAAGTTACAGTCCGGACACGAATGTGTGCATATATGCATATATAGAGGAATCCATTACCTTCAAACTCTAAGTATGACCTTGACCTTTGAGGTAGGGACAGGGGTCTTGCACGCGACACGTCGTCTTGATGTACTAGACATTTGTGCCAAATTATTTTTAAATCCTTCAATGCATGACAAAGTTACAGTCCGGACACGAATGTGTACATATATGCATATATAGAGGAATCCATTACCTTCAAACTCTAAGTATGACCTTGACCTTTGAGCTAGGGACAGGAGTCTTGCACGCGACACGTCGTCTTGATGTACTAGACATTTGTGTAAAGTTATGTTAAAATCCTTCAATGCATGACAGAGTTACAGTCCGGACACGAATGTGTGCATATATGCATATATAGAGGAATCCATTACCTTCAAACTCTAAGTATGACCTTGACCTTTGAGCTAGGGATGTGGGTCTTGCACGCGACACGTCGTCTTGATGTGCTAGACATGTGTGCCAAGTTATTTTAAAATCCTTCAATGCATGACAGAGTTACAGTCCGGACACGAATTTGTAATTGGGGACGCACAGACGGAGGGACGGTCGGACAGACGGACGGTGCGATTTTAATATGCCACCCTTGCCATAGAAAATAAATGTCTCTAAAAAAGATATAATTTACGTACATTCCCGAGAAGGAACTCACGTGATCAAAATCACCCGCCATTTATCGAGGACGCTGCATGTTAAGGCCCAGTGAACGGTTTAACCGAATACAAGTACAAGGTAACCAAGAATCATTTTTGGTTTTCCCTGTTATACACATTGTACAGTACTGTATTTATATTTCATTGCTGGTATTGCTTTGTTTATTTCTGTTTCAAGGTCTTGTCCTTGGTACACAAGAATTTTCGATCGACATTATCAGATATCGCTTGAAGTTGAACAAAGCGCAGATTGAATTATTTTTATTGTTCTCCCAAACAATTGATATTGTTGACCATGTGATTATTTTTCATTTAACGTACGTTTAAAAAAAAAAAAAACCCCCCCCCCCCCCAATTTTTTAAAAAAAAAAAAAAAAAAAAAAAAAAAAAACCCCCCCCCCCACCAAAACCACCCCCCCCTTAAAAAAAAAAAAAAAAAAAAAAAAAAAAAAAAAAAAAAAAAAGTTAATATTCAGCCCCCAGGCCTAACATCGCTTTGTTACTTTTAGTGATCATGAACGGAATGGTAAATTGTTAGAAAAAAGTTGATTCTAGACCACGACCCGATTGGCCTCCCGAGTTATGCCATTATTTAGTTTGTTGGTATGCTCCGTTAATTTTATAGATATGAAAGCAAAGTGTGAGAAAACTTCACGAAGCTATACAAAAGTGCTTCATTTCTATGTTCCCATGAAAGTGAATGCGCCCCTTTTTCCATACAAGAATAATTAACTTAACCTAATTACATGTACAATTAACCTATGCTTTTATGCTTACAGCACTGACAACAATTGGTAACTTATTTTTTTAGAAACAAGTTAAAAGTTGAATAGGGATTTGAAAGCAAATCTTAACAGAATAACACAAAATATGTTGATTTGAATTTTTCATAAATCCCTTCATACTTTTTAAAGCGATTTCACATTTAAGTTGCTATGATTGTAGTTGATACTGTTCAAGGTCAGACAATCCTTCAATTCAAAAGAATCTCGATTATAGTCAACATTAACATTTGATATATTTTGTATCGATTTCATAGCAATAACACAAACACACGCGTTATGAAATAAGCCATCAGAGATAAATTTGATTTTGTAGTATAAATAAGATAGACATCTTTCATTCCTTCATAAACTATTAAACGCGTAATTTAACGAATTTCTAGCTTACAAGATGGCCTCAACTTCCTGAATGTTTTAATTCATTTTCTCAAGAAAGTAAGATGATATGTTGTGGCAGTATACAATGGTATATGATAAAATATGGTTTTAATATTATAACATTATGACATAACCGAAATGTCATTTTTGATATTTCACATGCAAGAGAATTATGCGACATATGCCTCAATTTCAAATAAACTTTACATTTAATCTAAAATAGCCACAACAATATGCTGTTCGGTGTTATTAAACCTCGGTATTGCGATTAACCCAATGGTTAGCGCACTAATGTCATTGCATATCAATGTGAACTTGGTTCGGTAGTTTGTGTGTTTGTTGTTACCTTTATCTTGTCAAAGATTAATAAAGAAAATGAAGGTCATATGAAGTGTTAATACTCCACCTGTATCTTACAAACAATACACAGCCGACAACACAAACTGCTCCTAGTCCAGTAGTTACTGATAGAATGACTGTTGCAGTATGTGGGCCGGTTGACGCCATATCTTCTGAATTTGTACCTGAAATGAAATATGTACCTCATGAGTACAATGAAAATTAGTCACAGAATAGAGTTTAAATATTAAGTTGTCACAAACACTTAAAGAACAGAAAATATGTACGAATTATTAAGAAGACAATGGTGGCTCTATATAGCTCGACTGAGTGAGAACATCTACACTACAATATTGTTCTTCACAATTCCTGATAACTGAAGTAATAATTGTGCGCAGCTCTTTGAGCAATTTTGGTTGAAGACAAACCAAACGACTCACCTGATTGGTTGAAATTGACCCAGTGGCTAAGGAGGAGATATCGTTTATAAGTTTTTCTAAATTAAGCTCTGGTGGCCATGTTGTGCGGTGGAATAGAACCATTTGTAAAGGAGTATATTTTATTGTTTTAGAACTGGCGGCCCTTATTTCCAGCGGAGCAAAACCGCTTTAGCAAATGTCTAAGATGACCACCCAAGGAACAAGCCTGTGAAGTTTGGTTGAAATGTGCAAATTGGTTAAGAATAAGATGTTGTTTAAATATTTTATATAATTTAGCTCTGGTGAACATTATTTGCAGCGAAGAGGAACTATGTGAGTACTTTTGGTAGATGACATATGAAATTGAGCTTAGTGCTTAATGAGATGTCATTAAAGCTTTTTATATATTTAGTGGAACCATTTGGACAAGTTTGGTAGGGGACCATCGAAGGAGCAATCCTGTATTGTATTGTTTGGTTGAAAGTGGCCTAGTAGTCAAAGACACACCCTTAAACTGGTCATTTACAGTGGTGCTCACGTGTAACTTTGCAAAATTTTCGTGTATCGTGCGTGTATCGTGCATTCCGTTTGCATTCATCGTGCGTTTATCGTTCGTGCATTCATCGTGCATCATTCAGATCGTGTATCGTGTAACGCATCGTTCGTTCCGTGTGATGAACGTTGCACGATAGGAATTATATAAAAGTGGTCCGAGATAGTGCGGACGGCTAATTGTGTAGAACGTCTGCACGTTAGCCTAGACCTAAACGCGTATTATTCATATTATTGTTCAAAGATCGGATTAAATTGATGAAATAGAAAGAATCATTCTTTTCAACTATCTAAACTATCTTTCTGTTACTTTTTTTCTTTTTTCTCGCGATATATTTGTGGGGAGAAGAGATGTTGACTTCGGTATAACCGAACGTAGACGTTCTGCATATCGTGAAAGATTTACACCAGGTGTTATTCTACCAACGAAAATGATATGGAAATTCACTTATTTGTAAATTGCTTCTGTGTAGACATTCGATAAAGTGCTCAATGTAACTGTAAAATTATGGCAGTGGCTAGGCATACGTCGAATCGGACTTTCCGTCCGAAGATTCTTTACAATATTTAATTTTAGATGTAATTAGTTGTGCGTGCCGCTATTCAACTACTAATTATTCTTATGATCTGTTTCGTTTTACTGTAAATTATTGATAATTTAGGACTTTAAGGTGCTTCGATTCAGCTCTTACATTGTAATTAGACATATATTAATAATATTGTTGTTAAGCAAACGAAAATGTCTGAGTAAATCGAATAATCGTTTTTCGTTTCGTTCATCGGGAATCGTGTATCGTGTATCGTTCTTATCGCTCATCATTCATGATTCAGTTATCAGTTATCGTGCGTTCATCGTGCGTTCCGTTTGCGTGTATGGTGCGTGTATCGTTCGTTCCGTGTGCAAAGTTATACGTAAGCACCACTGTAACTTCAAAAGCATGAATAATAGATTATCTGCAAATACTGTTAGTTAACATAAACTTTATGCTATACATGCCAGTCATTATAGGTAAAATCAGCGTTTGAAACTATGTTGCAGTATCGTGAAACATTCAATACTCTATGTAAAGTTGTTGTGAGTATAGCAATTTATTACAGAAGGCATCTATGCTCAATTTGATTATTTATGCCAAAATGGGGCATTGTGTCCTTTTACAGAAAAGATGTCGTTTAAAGGTTTTTTTCTATTTTTAGAGCTGGTGCTCATTAATAACAGCAAAGCATTGTTGGTAGAAGAACACCCAAGGAACAATCCTATGATATTTGGTTGGAATTGACCCAGTGGTTTAAGAGGAGATGTTGTTCGAAGCAACTGTTCACGACGACCACGGCGCCGGACACAGTGGATCCTGTGCTCATATTGGCACGTTGTGCCAGAAGAGCTATATACTAATGCGCACAATATATTCTCATCTTTTGTATGTCGTTTGTTTAGATAGCATCATTTGATTAACGCAATGTTTATGCATGGGACTATGCTAGATTACTGTTTTGTTATACAACATTCCTTATTCACATTTAGCTAAAGATATGTTTTAATTTTTAATAAATGAATATGTTACTGCGCATATTCCGTTTGTTGCAATGCTCTTAGTGAAAAAATTGTTCTTTGCTTACCAGCAACAGGATAACAGGACGACAAACACCTTCCATTATAGAAATTGCAACAATGACATTCATCACTGCATCGCTTTTCACAGTAATAGCCCCATAGTCCAGGTGGACACGACACACATAACCCATCATGTTTTCGGCACTCAAGGCATTGTTCAGATTGGCAATCGTGTAGACACTTACTTCCCCAAAAGCCTGATTTGCATTTAGAACAAATCCCAGTTGTCTGCGAACAAATTTCACAATTTGTGTCATTACACAGCTTTGTGCATTCTTTTCCCCAGTATCTGTTGGCACAGACGCAGTGTCCAGTCGTTTTCTGACACGATCCGCGGCAAAGTTCATCGCACGAGTTTTCACAGTGAGGTCCCCACATCTTCGGCATACAACTTATACAATCGCCAGACGAAATACTACAGTCAGATGAAGAACATGAGCTGTTACATCTCTTTTCACAAAGCGGACCCCAGTATCCAGTCTTGCAACTGTTACATCGAGCAGTATCTTTATTGCAGCCTGTAGAACAGTTTTGCGGACATAACTGACTGCAAACAGCACCCCAGAGTCCAGTCTTGCAGCTGCTACATGCACCTGTGTTTCTATTGCAGCTTGTAGAACAGTTTGTGGGACATGACTGGTTACAAAACGTACCAATGAGTCCAGTCTTGCAGCTGTAACATGCACCGGTGTATTTATTGCAGCTTGAAGAACAGTTTTTAGGACAGGTTTTACCACAAAGTTCTCCCCAGAGACCCGTCTTGCAGCTGTTACATTCACCTGTGTTTCTATTGCAGCTTGTAGAACAGTTTGTGGGACATGACTGGCTACAAAACGCACCCATAAGTCCAGTCATGCAGCTGTTACATGCACCGGTGTCTTTATTGCAGCTTGAATAACAGTTTTTACGACAGGTTTTACCACAAAGTTCTCCCCAGAGACCCGTCTTACAACGATAGCAATCAACACGTGACACACTGCATGTCATAGAAAAGCAGTTATTGATCTTACATGGAACTGTGCAGTTGTGGCCGCCGAATTCTTCCTGGCATGACCGACAACGCCCATCAGTTTTTCCACAATTTGCTGCTGCACATTTCCCACAAAGATTCTGACAGTTGTTACCCCAAAGTCCGTGTTCACAAACCTGGCATTCTCCGGATGTTTTATCACATATGGTACATTTATTTCCTAAACACTTCTTATTGCAAGATGCGTCCCAGAAACCAGGTTTACAGTATTGACATATTCCACTCGACTTTGAACACTGCCGACAGTTTGTGTCACATTTACGTTCACATAACAAACCCCAGTATCCTAACGCACATAAACTACAAACTCCCGTGGAACGATGACAAGATGCACAATTATTTACACAAGTTATATTGCAAAAGTTTCCATGCCAACCACTTGCACAACCTTGGTAATTGCAATAACCTGTCTTATAACAGGTACTCTTGCAGTTTTCGGAACAGTCCCTATGGCAATAATCATCCCAAAAGCCTGTTTTACAGCTATCGCAAAAACCGGTCACTTGATTACAGGAACTTCCACAATTAGCGTCGCAAATATTTTGACAATCACTTCCCCAGAAGCCTGTTTTACATCTGTCGCAAAAACCGGTCACTTGATTACAGCTACTCTGACAATTAGCGTTGCAAATGTGTTGGCAATCACTTCCCCAAAAGCCAGTTTTACAGGCATAAGTCGATTTGATTCCTGAAACTGGAATTTTTAATAAGAATTTACATTTAATTTAATCGTTTTTCTTTCAAGACAACAGCTCTGAACAGAAACTTCTGAAAAAATACTCTGCACTGCAAATTTCTATAATCCCGAAAGGCAAGCACACTTTCTTGTTTCGAGTCGTTATGAAATGTGCATTATTTACCACTAAACTGTTGTACCTACATGGTGTATTACTTTTCAAGTATATTGTGTCCACTCAGTTTTTTAACTTCTACTTCTACTGCGGCCATATAAACAGCCTATAAATATACTGTCATATTAGAATAAACTCCAAGATAAAAATAGCATATTAATTAAGGACTGAACTCATAAAATTAAAATTATGACATTAACAAATCTATGAGAAACAATAATCCCCATTCTCCGTATCTTGAGAGATGATTGCACCATACCTTTGTTGTTTGTTAACACTAAGTACTGTACACGGAAAGCAATTAAGTTAAATCAGTTGAATGAGTCACCATGCGATTCATCTCAGTGCGATTTGGTTTTAGAGAAGCATTGAAAGGTATATTAATCTAAAATTCCAATAAGATTTTTGTAGTTAAATTCCAATAAGATTTTTGTAGTTAATTACGCAATGATCAAATAAGCGGCTAAGAAATCCCTTTCTATAGAAATTTGTGTATTTTCTGCCATAAATTTTATATTTCAATGTAGTTTTCTAGCATATTGCAGGCATTTACTTGACGGATTCAACGGAAAAAAGTTACAGCTATTGTATTTGTTACTTTATTTTCCCTAGAGATATTTTTTAACTCTTTGAGACTTTTAAAAAAATCTTTCTCACACTTTTTGCAATACATATAGCTGCACATTGTATAATATAGTGTCGCAACCATTGGTTGATTGAATCATGGTTAGAATAATATACTGAAATAAAGTAAGAAATGATTGAAGAATTCTTCGTGGTTGAATCTTTACAAACATTACACGTTCTTCTGCCTTGACAATGCGGTCAATAAGAAATATTTAACAGAGCTAAATGCACGTATTTTATTACAACAGTTTATAAAATGTCAATGTATACTTACAACTGAAATGTAAAAATATCAAAATAAACGCATTTTTATAGAAGATATCCATCCTGGGCTGTTAAGAATAAAACTTGTTTCGAGCAATCTATTCATGCGTCTGTGTTTCGAACAATGACTACAATACTTCCTTGTCTTTTCATAGGCGCAGTGCGAATGCATGTGAGGTAAGATTTCTATACACTTTATTTCTGTCAGAGAAAAACATTTTTAAATTTGTATCAAAATATATCAGTTACATCTCGTGCGTGTTTTACAAAATGAATAAAGAATCCTTGAACTGCACACGACTAGGAAGTAAAAATACCAAAGTAATTTTTTTCTCATTTTAGACTAGTTTCCCCCTTTTTTACCATGATTACTTATTTCAGTCGTCTATCTAAGAATTCACTTTCAGACATATTTTGACCAATTTCAACAAATCCTTTTTTATTGTTAGGTCTATCTTGTGTTAGCAAGGGTTTCAAAGGCGTTTGTCATTTGGAGGTGCCAAATTTATTTAAAATCTGTTTATCTATAATGTTAATCGTTTTATAGACATTAAAGTAGTTTTTGAAGAAACTCAGTTTTTCAGCAAAACTCATGGGCGACCAGCTTTAAAATTCTGTGTACTACCTAGGTCTTCCTAATGACATTGTACCTGTTTCGTCCGGATAAAGTTTCCAAAGTGTGGAAATTCTATATATCTAAAAGGTTAAATGACAAGAGATTAACAATGCACATACTATCAATAGTCTTCTATTACAGAATCGAGAAGAATTATCATAAAATTTATTTTTACCACCCAAATGACTTTACATCTCCGCCGTTTTCTTCTGTTAAATTAACATTCTGAATCCAGTAGTTCGAAACTTTAACCAGCGGTTAAACTAAGAGTTAATCAAAATTTGGGGTTACATTTAAACATTTCGAAACACTTTATAACATATTGAATGAACTAAGATCAGTGGAAAACTATAATCTTTTTAAAGTAAACTCTAAACTGTACATTAGTTTTTCCCACACCAAGTAGTATTTTGAGTCAAAACTTAACAGCCGGTAAAATTTTCGAACAACTGGTTCCAGGTGGATAAGTTTCATTATTTATTCTAAAGAATGTAAAATATATATTTACATAGTCGCGTGTACTACGGCATCATAATCATTATGCTAACTGTTGTTTTCAAAGAAAATGGTCCATTTTGAAAGATGATGATGTTTTTGAAACATATCACCGTTTTGTTAAATGTTTATAACAATGTGTAAAAGAAAGCACGAATTACACTAAAATTAAAAATAAAAATGTATAAGAAAACAGACGTTATGGAAACAATCAATACTAGCAAACGTTTTATGGACATGCGCAGACTTGGATAACTTTATAAACTTCATGTGAACACTCACCAGGATTCAAAATAATACAAAAAATATTCCAGCAAGTGCGTTACATTATTTTGGTAGGTATTTTTTCATTTAATTCATAATTACTTAGTGAATATGTTAGTTGCGCACATGTACCCTATAGTCTATACCACTGAAAAGGAAACAGTCAACATAAAAGGATTATACCAAGTTATACACACAGCACAAAAGTACATAATTTTCATTGTTTCACAGTGCCATATATGATATTTTAGAGGTGACCAGGGCCTTCGGATTAAAATACCTAATAGTATACAGTTTCTCATGATGATCCCGTTCTCAAAATGATTCTTGATAATAGAGTCTTGCTCATTACATGTTGCTGAATGGACCCAATGGACAAGTCGCACGAAATCTTCCTTGTACACACTTTTCTCGTTTTTTCGTTGAAAAATGAATTATTCATGATAAAGACAGACAAACTTAATCTGCAAAAAAGAAAAGGTAGCAACTCTAGAATTCGTATGTTTTCAGTTAAGCAATGTTTTGCACGAAACTTAACATGAGTGGCTCTATTATATTCAATAAGCTCGGGTTTCAATTGAAGGTGAAACTTAATTCGCTACGATGAACAAAAGTAATAAAATGTAAACCGTATTAAAAACTATGGATCAAATTGAAAAATCACCTAATGTTTTTCATGACGTGTCTTTGTAAACATGTGACAAAATTTAAAATGAAGGAAGTTTAAGTCATTTCTTCATTAAAGGAACTATTTACATATTCATATATATGCAATCCTGAATGCGCACTATGGAAACTGTCTTTCCTGTTTTTAAATGCAAAGCATAAATGAAAACCTGTGTGGCAGTATTGTTATGAACAAATTATGGCCACTGCACTGTTTATTATCCAGCTGCACGTTTTTTAATTCGCAAGTTCGACCTCGCGACAAGTCACTAGTATATTCTAATGATAAATTATGATACAGTACATGGGCTATGGATTTTCAAATTTTGTTAGGTACCAGTATGCATGGGAGTCAATATGGGGTATTGGTGAGTTCACAAAGGGAAAAATCCCACGGTCGGCCGGGACTACAAACAATCCAAAAAAAATGTTCACGAGAGTTTGCAGCAAGTTTGTTTTTTCTTCTGAAATATGAAACAGCGTTAGAGTAGGCAGCAATTTATTCAAAATGGTAACAGCCTACTGCAGCAATTTATTGAAAATGGGCAATTTTATGAAAATGGTAACAGCCTACTGCGGCAGTTTTATGAAAATGGTAACAGCCTCCTGCGGCAATTTTATGAAAATGGTAACAGCCTACTCCGGCAGTTTTATGAAAATGGTAACAGCCTACTCCGGCAGTTTTATGAAAATGGTAACAGCCTACTGCGGCAGTTTTATGAAAATGGTAACAGCCTCCTGCGGCAATTTTATGAAAATGGTAACAGCCTACTGCGGCAATTTTATGAAAATGGTAACAGCCTACTGCGGCAGTTTTATGAAAATGTAACATCTTCCTGCGGCATTTTATGAAAATGGTAACATACTGCGGCAATTTTATGAAAATGGTAACAGCCTACTGCGGCAGTTTTATGAAAATGGCAAACCCTGGGCATTAATGACCATGGTAAACCTACTCTGTTAGTTTTATGAAAATGGTAACCACTGGCATTTTCTTCAAAGGTAAACCTTCTGCGGATATAAATGGTAACCCTAAAGGGCAGAAAATGGTAACACCCTACTCCGGCTTTATGAAAATGGTAACGCCTACTGCGGCATTTTATAAAAGGTTAACACCTACTCCGGCTTTAAAATGGTAACAGCCTACTGCGTTGTATGAATAACCCTACCGGCTTTTATGAAATGGTAACACCTTAATGCGGCAGTAGAACGAACAGCTACGCTTCCGGCAATTTTATAATGGTAACACCTCAGTAATGAAATGTAAAACTTCGGCAATTTTATGAAAATGGTAAAGCCTACTGGCATTTAGAAAATGGTAAAGTATCTGTTTTATTATAATGGTAACGCCTACGTTAAATGAAAAATAATCACATAGTCAACATTATAAATTGTTTTATGCAATGGTAAAACATACTGGGCGTTTTAGAAATGGTAACTAGCTCCTGCGCTTTATGAAAATGGTAACAGCCTCATGCGGTTTATATGATAACACCTCCTGGCATTTGATGAAATGGTAACAGCCTCCTGCGGCAATTTTATGAAAATGGTAAGCCCTGCGGCAAAGGACAATGGTAACACCTCTGCGGCAATTTAGAAAATGGTAAACACCCCCGGCAATTTTACCAACAATGAAATATAAATTAACAGCCTACTGGTACATTTTATGAAAATGGTAACAGCAGCAATTTACGAAAATGGTCTGGCCTACTCCGGCTTTTATGAAAATGGTAACAGCCCTACGGCTTTTATGAAACCGTTATCAGCCTACTGACGGATATGCAAGTGCGTCCTCGATGAAATGGACAGCTGCTGCGGCAATTTTATGAAGGTAACACGTGACTGCGGCATTGTTTTGAAAATGTAACCTTACTCGGAATTTTATGAATGGTAAATTATATCTTTTTTTAGAGACATTTTATTTTCAGGGTAAATATTTATGTAATCGTTCGTAAATAACAAATTTGTCAATGAAATAACAGCTGCGGCAATTTTATGAAAAGGTAAAGCCTACTGCGGCAACTACAAACTCTTATATCGGCATTCCGTATGGTAACCCTTCCGCAATTTTCCATGAAAATGTATCGCGTACTTTTCCGTGATTTTATGCATATGATTACAGCCTCTTCCGCAATTTAATCATGCTAACAGCCTCCTGCAGTAATTTCTAAAATCACAGCCTATCCGGAATTTATGAAAATGGTAACAGCCTATGCGGCAATTTTATAAATGTTATATAGCCTCTTCTGCAATCTTTATGAAAATGGTAACCCTACTGCCAGTTTTATGAAATGGTAAAGCCTTGAGTTTTGTAAAATAACTGCCTGCTGCGGCAATTTTATAATGTAGCGACATTCAAACAAAAGATTCTGCGGCAATTTATAACTGGTAACACCCTGTCTGCGGCAATTTTAGAAAATTGTAACAGCCTACTCTGGCAATTGTATGTGGTAACACCTACCAATTGTATAATGGTAACGCCTACTCGCAATTATGAAAATGCTAAATTTCTGTGCAATTTTATGAAAATGGTAACAACCTACCGCGGCAATTTTATGAAAATAAATATTACCAGTGCATGAGTAGAATGCAAACATTAATACCATGAGTATACTAGTATTTTATAACATATTAAGCATTTTCTTCAGAGAAGGATATAAAAAAAATTTGTGTAAATGATACATGTAGATAGATGAATTGACTTTTATTACATACCGACAGACAGACAGAATCGGGTTTAAAATGATTTTAAAGATATATGTCGGTTGGACGATAATATTTCACTTTAAAAATAAATATAAAAATCGAGCAAGATCGAACAAAATGCACTGATCATATAGTAAAGCATTTCCTGTTCGTTACCGCTAACATTCTAAACAATGCCTTCACTACAGCATTATTTAGAGTAAAATGGGAAAACATCTCTGAGACTTTGTTTTTAGCTTCCCTCAGAGGAAACGTAGTAAAGTATAAAACATATATAGTAAGCCACCAAAATCATGAAACACAGCTTTTGTTTGTTTGTAGATGTGCTTATGGTCCGCCGTCCTTATTCAAGGTATATGCGGTACGACCTGTTGAAACAAAGCTGTCTACACCAGTTAAAAATCTTTTTTAATCTTTGGATGCACACTTATTTAAACCCCTTTTCAGGCAATTTTTAAGGTATTTCTTAATCCTACGTATATTTTAACAATAAATAAAAACGAGAGTCCGGCCATAAGAAAGACACAACCACTGGTTATCACTTATAAGGAGAATAAATTCGTACAAAAGTGCAACCGCGCATTTTCGAGCGGAGAATTGACCTATTACTCAGGAAAAAAGTCGCAATCCAGCTGCAGATTTTGTATATTTTTGCGCTTTATACCCCTGTTAACAGTGTACTGATGTTGACTTATAAATGCAGGACGCGATAAATTCACATACATTTTATCGATTTACGACCTGTGGTTGCTCCCCTTTATAAAAAGTATAGCGACGAAAAATTAAAGCACATTGTATAGCTACTCGAACACCAATCAATACTTCATACTTTCTAGACACGTATTAATGCTGGTATAATTTATATTTTGCGCATGGTGTGCTCAAACAACAGCGAATTAGAAGCTCCCCTTTATACATCCAATAGAACACAATATTTTTAGAAATGACAAAATACAGATACACAAATATCCATATTACTATTCCAATTTAGTATGGATATGCAAACAACATTGAATAAATATAAGATCAATATGGAAATCATGTTGCTAACTAAGGAAATATTCTGATATAACTGATCCTTAATGCATAATTTGGCTCTTCTTTTTGTTCTCCAAAATATAACTCCTTTCTACCTTGCACTTCCGTTTCTTCTTTAATTATTTTTTATTAAAAAACCTGTATAGGCATATTACATAAAGTGTTAGAATAGCTATATATATTTACTTTACAATATGTTGTGTATATGCATGTATATTGGAAATTGAATAATAAAAGATAAAAAAAACTATGGAAATATTCATATTTGTATTAAAATGTTGTTGGCAGATATAACGTCACATAATTGTCTGCTAAACAACAACAGGTAATGTTTTGCTAGTGATTAACATGAGTGCACATTATTATTTAACAGGCAATGTAACAGAGTTATCTGTACACGATGAATTTAACTCGTTTGGTCACGGTGTGTTATAATTTCGAGCATTATTATTTACGTGTTTAGATTTTTCCATTTTATATTTCTTGAATAATTTTCAATCTCTTGATGTTGCCCTTGTCCCAATTTTCAGTTACACCTGTACATGCGTTGATAGTTGAGTGATGCGTTAACCATGCAATCAACGATCCCATTTTTTTCTATTGTCTATGCGCGTCTTTGACTGCCTGGATTCAAATGACAAAACGTGCACGATAGGGATAAGAATAGAATATTTCTCGTGTATGATTAAACCGACTCCGAACTCCTGTCGTGTCGTGCAGCATACATTCCTTGTCGCGCTTAAAAATTGTCACGATAACAAACAACTGAGCTGAGCTGAAGTGCTTCTCCATTGCTGAGTTTGACATGTTTCGCATGATTCCAAATCGTAATCTTATGTTTTTAATGTTCTCGTTATGATCTCCTGTATTTCCTTGCATCCTTGATATATCTAGACACAACTAGACACATCCTCCTGCTGTATTCTTCTATTTTGTCAGGTAATTTCATTTCGTATTTCTGTGATGAGATTAACTTTCAACTCTTTAAAAAGTATTGATAGAAGATCATAGTTCATGTCATCTGTGGTCAAAGCGGTCAGCGACGTGGCGTCCAGTGTTTATTATGTTTCTGATTTTCAGGGATGGTTTTTATAACTGTAACAATTTGTATAATTTACGCTTTTGTTTTGGCTTTGTCATGAATGTCAATATGGTAGGATTGAATAGACGGCATCACGTAGTCCATTCAATAGTTCTAGATACCGCATTGTAAAAGTCTATGTCATATGATTCGTCTTTACTTAGTGGAATTCAAAACTATTAGTTTATACTAATTTATTTATTCTCGATTGCAAAACAAGTTCTTACAACTTATATTAATCGCTCTCGAGACTCATTCCAGATGGAATCAACCTCGAAGAGAGAGAGGCAATGTGGATTTTTTTTTGTGTCTTGCCTAAGGACACTACCGACATGGTGATGGTAGGGATCGAACCCAGGACCCTTCGATCCTGAGGTGAACGTGCTACCACTGCGCCATGGCGGCTGGTTGTGAAGAAAGTAACTTCTAGACTAAGAATTCTTTATAGGCAAAAGAAACCTCCGTAAAACGTTATGTAATTCTTTAATTAAATTTCTTTTGACTATTCTTGTTCTTCTTGGTATTATCGATAGTCTGTTACTTCAAATATGTTATAATAGTCAGGCACTCTCGCAGACAGGCAGGCAGGGATGGAGGGACATACAACATCAAAGCGATATCCCTCCGCCTTCGGTGGTCGACAATAATATATTTTCTTAGTCGTTGATGGTTTTATGTAATACATGTAATAAGTCGATACAGTATATTGATTCCTTATATGTAAATGCAGTAAATTGGATAACTGAAAATATTATATGATTTTACTAAAGTAAATACTGTGCCAGGCTCAACTTAGTTCACAAACGAAGCGACAGTGAAAAAGATTGCCACCGGACATTTATATCTTGCTGCACTGTCAGTACTTATCGAACTGTAGTAGAAGTCTTATTTACTGATATGTGTAGTAGGACAGGGACGAAGAAGCTCGTGTAATTTTAATAAAATTTTCTTCATGTTCAAAGGACATTTCCTGTTTTTTTTCTGCTGCTTCCTGGGGAATTCATTACCAGTATTAATTGGTCTGCAGCAGGCTTAGTAAGTAGCACAGAGACGAAAAAGCTACACAGAACAATCTGAAAAGTTTTTCATCTTGATAAAAAATATTTATGTCATTTATAATGCTAGAGTTGTACAATAGAAAGAAATATACATGATATTTACATGTATATCAGTACAGTCAATAATTCCAAACAAATGGCAGATTTAAAACCTGCTCTCTATGAGTTAACCATTAGTGCACTACAGTTGTACCTTTACACTTGTACAACAGAAAAACATCTCAACTTGTAATTACATATTGGCATAAAATATTGATTATACTTTTAGTTAACACACCACATCTCAAACAAATAGAGATATATAATGTTAAACAACCTGCTATCTATGAGTTAACCATTACAGTTGTACATTTTCACTTGTACAGCAGAAAAACATCTTCAACTTGTAATTACATATTGGCATAAAATATTGATTATACTTTTAGTTAAGACACCACATCTCAAACAAATAGAGATATATAATGTTAAACAACCTGCTCTCTATGAGTTAACCATTACAGTTGTACATTTACACTTGTACAGCAGAAAAACATCTCAACTTGTAATTACATATTGGCATAAAACATTGATTATACTTTTAGTAAACACACCACATCTCAAACAAATAGAGATATCTTATGCTTAACAGTCCTATATCTATTTTCAGTACAGTCATACGTTTCAAACATCTGACAGATTCTTTTGCACTTTGTTTTTGTTCATAAGTATAATGCTGTCAACAATATAACGTATTGTGCAATTTATAAATGAGCAGTCCTGTAGCAGAGAATATACGTGCCGACGGAGCGGATATGCCAGGAATTGCCAGAACTTTCTTGACATTGATTGTAGTCTTCGGAACGGTTATCCCGATTGCAGTCATCATAAATCATTTTCTGTGCTACGAAGCTCACTAGGTTGTCACAATTGTGTTCCTCTGGAGACGTGTTAACATGAAAGTCAAGTTCAAGATGTTATGGTGTTGATTCATATGTTTTAATATAATTTAATTAACTATTTACAAACAAACATTGTTACAATGCCATCTGTATGTACATGATCATTACTGCGTACCCAGTCTTCGAGCTCTCCATTCTCCTTAAGCTTCAAAAGCCTCGCTTTGACATCATTCAACTCATCTTCATTGAAAGTTGCCCAGTATGAATCGCAGTCACGCCAATTTTTGTCCAGAGGACCTTCCGGGTTTAGATAAGATGTCATCATTGTCCCTAGCAACCGCATTTTTTGCACACATTCAAATCCAGAACGCTCCAAAATCTCTAGGTATTTTGATACGGTCGCATACCTTTTAACGTACTTTTCGGTGATCGCTTTGTTAATGTTGAAATACCAGATATTGTTAAGGTCATTAGGAGATGAGGTGATCACTATCAATGTTCCGTCAGGTCTTAAAACACGCCGGGCCTCCACCATAGTGCGCTCCAGTTCTTGAAAACGATTGGCCTCGTCTTCTTCGTGTCCAGGATTTAGATGATGTAGAACCTTTAAGTAAAAGTGAATTTACCATAGTTATTTTAGTATGGCACGTGATTTTCAGCATGAACGTGCAATTCGTGTTTGCTACCCGACTGCAGAAGCTTGATGTCAAATATTTTGTTTGAAACTCTCTATCTGTATGAATTGTGCAATCAAATTGAGCACTGTTTATAAAAACAGTAACGTACTGCATCTTAAATTGTAACTTTTTACATTATTACATCTGTTAAAATCAATCTTAACTTCAAGGTAATCTAGCTACACAGAGATAATATTCTCCCTATGACAGACATTATAAAAATGTTTCCAAACATATCTTAAACTTAAAAAGGTTAGTATTGCACTTTTTATAAGGATCAAACACATTATGCAATGCCATGTGCAAAACAAACAATGAACAAGTGCGTACTACGTACAAGACTGAACAAGATGGCATCAAATGATCTATCCTTAAATGGTAATTCAGGTAACTTGTGTTCGATGATTTCCACAACAGTATGCTTAGAAACAGCGTCAGCAAGTTTTGTCCTCGCTTGTCTTAGCATGCCAGCTGAAGCATCTAACAACGTCAGTTTGCCTGTTCCATAACCAATCAACGCCTTCGAATAATTACCTGTCCCACATCCAGCATCTAGTAGATGAATGTCCTGTAATATTCTTTTACACTTTGGTTATGCGTTTGCAAGTCTAGAAACAGCCCAGTAGGTGAATGTCCTGTTACAATATTTACATTTCACTTTGATTACTAGTACTATAAATAATCGTTGATTTAATTTAAATGAACGTCCAGTGTTCGTGAATAATTAGGTCAAATAATATATTTTTTTAGACCAGGAACGATTCTTTGATATGTTAAAATGTACATTCGATTTGATTTGTGTTATTATGAACCAGAAATATCTGAGTGAGACTTCACGTTTGAGACACTTGAAAAAGAGTATGAGATATGTAGCCTGCGGCCAGTGAGTGATATACTAATTTCTTAATTTTAAGAGTATTTTAAGACAGGATTGGGCTGAATATCAAAGAAATTCAACCTTTCTAACCAGTACCATGGTGCATGCAAATATACTTTAAACATTATGTTATAATTCAAATTAAAAAAGTATGTCGTATGAATCTTAGAATTAGTTTTTTTCACATTTCACAGCCAAACATTTATTCATTTTGTTGTAAGTACTATAAACTGGAACTGATGGCACAACTTAAGGTAGGTCAGTACCTTTCGTCAGTAAAATTAAAAGTTGTCACATTTGTTTGAAATTTGGTACATGTGTATATTGCGCCCATCTGCGTTGCATGGTAACGTTTTTATTCACATGACGCCACGTAACGTCATTTAACAACGCCATCTGGCGACAGCGTACCGGAAGCATACCGTCATGTGGTTATTGTTATGTTATTTTGTAATTTGTAGACCTACTTTTATTTTTCAAAGTTTGCTATAATACTTGCAAAAATATTCTATCAATCGGTGTGCAAACTATTACACTTTAATTTAAAAGGTATTACATTTCCGTGGAAAACGTACAGAAAAAACGTCAGAAACAACATTTTTCTGCTCCATGAATTTTGGCATTTCGGAGAATAACCAAAAAAGTAGACGGTGAAAGATTTTGAAATTTTGACAATTTACTATTTTTGATATCTGAAACTGAATAATTGAATAAAAATGGGATGTGTTCGGCTTAGATTTTTCAGAAAGCACTCTTGAATAATGTCACTGAATGAAAAAGTGACGACGCTTCTAGGAATAGGTAAGTAAAGTGATCGTTTACGTACACGGAGTGAAAATGTCAAAAAGTAACTGGACTCATTTTTTCATACGTAACTTCTGAAAACTCCAATATTTTAAAGGATGGAAGAAGCAATTTCTCAATATTTCATTTATTACCTACATATTTATGGAAAAATACTCTACCAGCTTACTAATTTCTTGAGTGTTGTCTCACAGAAGCTGTTTTAAACGTTTTTCACAACTTCTCGAAAATAAAAGTCTTAAATGCTTCGAGTTAAAGCCTATCCTGACAACAGTATACCCTTTACTAGCACCGAATGATTATAAAGTAAAAGTACATTCCCAAATTTTGCTAGAAAGTCAACGAAAATACTTAATGCACAACCCGTATTGCTCAAAACTCGTGTACACGTTGTTGTTATCCTGGAAATGATCCCATCTATTTGCAGCTATTTGGATAATATCGCAGTCAGAGAATTGACGTTGCTAAAATATTTGCTCTTTAAACATCTTAAAAAACATTTACATAATACTTTCTTCTTGAGTATGTAAAACCATTCATAAGTTTTATGTTATAATAAAGAATTCAATGATAACACATACCCAGATATCCTGGTGGAAGAACGCCTGCTTCTAATAAGAGAAGTAGCGTGTTCAAACCACGTCGTACCAAAGACGTGAAACTAAACAGTGACAACCGGTACATAAATCAAAGAATAAAATGAGCCTTCAATTTAACAAGGTACTGTCAAATTACTTTCATAACATGTAATCATTAAACTTTTGAAAATGTGGCGTGCAATTAACTGTTTTCCGTTTGTGTGTTATTTTATCAAGTAATTTATAAAACGTGACACGTATCCTGTTTTCTTCCAAACGCATTCAAAACGAATTTTAACCATGCTTAGTGTAGTTTTATTGTAGTTCAATGGTGTACTTACGAAGATCAGAATTGTAATGATGATTGCATACAGACTGCAGGATGCTTTGTGCTTAAATAATGATGTTTTTCTGCCTACAAATGGTGCAAGTATCAAATAATTTATGACATTTAATACCGTTTCATACTTCGAAATATTTAATAAAATATAATTTATTTTATAGAAGATGGTGCAGGTGTTTATACCATAAAATCCATATCCTTTTGTATATGTCATTATATAAACACCTACACTAAACAAAACTTCTAACGCGCCACCTGCCATTTTCCTTCTTTATTTAATTATCAGCCTTTCCAATATCTGCCAGCTTATTTTTAGTTGGAACACTAAGCTACATATCTTGCATTTATGAAGACCTAGGTAGATACTTCCGTTACACGAATTTCATAAAGATCGAGTGGCACAAATCATGTGGCAGAGATTTTACTTTAACCGTTTAAACCTCCCGTAAATTTAACATGTGGTTTTGCCTTGATGCTCTTCCTTGGGAAAACCACTCTTAAAATTCTCTTCCATATAAATTTGTACCACTCAGTCATTTTGAAATTTCATATAACGAAGTATCTACTCAAATGTTTCATAATGCGATATGATGCCGTTCGTCAGCGATAGCTAAAAATAAGAGGACATAAATGGGGACTTTCCGTAATCAAATAAAGAAGGAAAAGGGCGGTGGCGCGTTAAAGTTTTGTTAAGTGTACACAAGTTAGCCGTCCCGGATTCTGTATTGTATACTTTACCTCAAACATGCATAATTAGATCCGGGTTTGATACACGAGTCATATGACGATTAAGTGGGTATTGCAGTTTTCCTTTCCACACTCATTTGATATAGAAAATCGAACGTAATAAACTTTGAATATTGCTTTAGTTACATCACATTAAGATGACCGTCTTTGGCAACTTTTTCATAGTGTACGTTCTTACCTGGGATCCAAACACTTCGCCTTAAAACATTGTCTCGGAGATTACAGCAGCTTGGCAATCTACTTGATTAAAAACTTAACCACTGAGACAGTCGACTTTTTCCATGCATGTACATGTATACTACAACACTATATCCTGCTGCTATAAATAATGTATGTTACAATTTAATGCCGAATAAATATGTTATGTTATGTTATGTTATAATCCAGAACTAATATAAAATTGGAGTTAATTTTGCTGAAATAAAAGCCAAGTCCGACTTTCATTCTTTCCACAAAAGAGAGCTATTTTGACCAGTTTCAGCAAGCAAAATTTCGTAACATTTTGAGTCGTAACTGTACATGCAATTCAAAATTGAGGAATTAAAAAAACTTGGTTATATATGTGCAAGAGAGAACACACCTTCAACTGCTTGTTGCAGTACAGTTGCATCATAGCTGCTACAACATCAGCACCGATTGGCTTTCGCTGGTTGTCGTAGTTGTTGCTAGTTGTGTTGTAGTCTTCAAACGTACTCATTGTTCTACGTTGTTATTCGGCACAATTTTATCAAACTTCCCTTGTTTAAAAATCATGAAGCATTCAACAATTATTGAAAACATGAATTTATCTAAATTTCAATAAGTAAACATAATGATCTTTCCATCGATCTAACAGAACCGGTAACTTACAAAACTTGAATTATACCGAATCATTTTACTTAAGAAACAATAGTCTGTCAAATTTACAAATTGTTCAATGCACAGAATGAAAGACTATCGACAAATTATCTATTGTTAATTGAAATAAGATTTCTTTCAACTTGTCAATTTGATTTGATAAAGTACCCATGAAATGTCGGAAGAACATTTTAGATAATCTACTGCTACTTATTAGCGATTTTTGTACACAACGTAATCGTGGTGATGTGCTTCAGTTAATAGACACTTTTAAGACGTAGATGAGAACGTGAATGACGTCGATCATAAAGGTTTCAATGGGACAGAGCTGCCTGCGACTTTCATGAAAGTGTGGTAGACAAAAAAGGCGCAACTTATATATTATTTCGCTCCATTAAGATGACTGTTCTCTTAACGAAACGTCTAACGCTGCCAATAATGATTTATAGATTTCGTTAAACAACAACAGCAATTGTTAACAGTTGTTATTTAGTTGCTGATTAAGACAAGAAACGATTTCAAAACCGGCCCAATTATTATAATTGAACCTTGATGCAAATACACATGTCTGTCTGCCCAAGAAACCTGATATTTCGCTTTTGGCGAAAGTTAATATCTAAGCATCACCCCTTTTGTAATTCTGTATATAGCGTTAGTCTGAATGATGAATGCTGGTCAGAGCTTCCGCTCATAGTGTTTTCCTGACTACGGGGCGATAGCAAAATTTCCAAATAATCTTCATTATTTTAGGCGATTAAAAGTTTACTATTTCAATTTTGAATCGAGCAGAAAAGTATCACTTAAGACCATAGAAATAAATCAGATTCAGTTGGTCGGATATTGCCGAAAGCGACTGACGTCTTATGTGCATTGTTTGAAAATAGGGACTATGCTAGATATTTAGTAATTATTTTCCCCCTCATGAATATGTTTAAATCTCTCACACTGTTCCGTTCGAACTCCGTGTGCAATTATTATTATTACACCGAAACATATCTCCTACATATTTAATACGAGTGAGAGACGGACGGATGCAGAATATGATTGAAGAATATTCTGTTAGCTCATTTGTATACCTGAAAAGGAAGTTACGGAAATATGTAAGCAACAGTGACAAAACGACATAAAATTATGCAATGCAAGAACAGAACAGACATTATATTTACAGATCAGACTTAAGGTAGTGGGACCCTAATTGGCACCAATTCAAATCATTATAGGCTTAATATTTTCTTAACCTGTATCATTTCCAGGATTTAAAACAATTTTTTAAAGAAATTTACCATGACATTACTAAGTTATAGGAATTTTAATAACCCTACCCCATTTTGGAATTATTTATAAACTTGACATCTTGCGAGAGATAAGAAAATGCATGCATTTCATTATTATTCAATAATTTGGTACAGATTTGGTATCAGAGTAACAAGAACTGTATTTTCTTTCAGAAATTATACACCATTTACTATATTATCAACAAGATTTATAAAACTTTTATGAAATAATCAGGTAGTACAACAATTTTCATGTAATTTTTTGACCATGTTCAATTTTGAACATCAACGTTTTAAAGAATAATCAACATTTTCTAAAAACGGGGCATGACCTTTTGTATATTCATAATTATCTATAACATTTTGGGAACAGCATGCCAAAAATTCATCATGTTTTACCATCTCTATTTGAAATAATTAGAGTTTGAAATTTCCCATCAGCGATTTTAGCTGGGACTGCAAGTAATAAAATCTTCAAATAAAGCTAATGCTTATATGTAAAAAATATTTAATTACTTTTTAGTGTAAAAACAATAAAACATATGTAGAAAAAGGCAAAATAATGAAAACAAAGAAGAAAAAGTTTAAAAAGAAATTGTGGTACCGGCTGGATTGAACCTATACCCGGAAAACCTCAAAAGATCTATAGTCCTGTGCTTTAAAACCTAAGCTCTTGCAATAAAATTGAAGTTTCAAGTGGAGGTTTTTATTAGGAGTCCACTACCTTAAAACTCTTTCATATCTACATGCATGCGCTTAACAAATACAGCGAAAGTGACAAATAGTACATACATATTTCATATAGCAAAAGAATTTTATCAATATTTTGATACCGTACCAGACTATATTTTGTCATTTAAGCCAAACTTTGAAACAAACATACCACTTTAAAGACTTGAAATGGCTTATCTGTAACTCATTCTTTCATCTTACAGTTAACATAAGATTAATAAAAGAAATGTAACATTATGTCAAACATACCAGTTCTGATGCTGTATGTATACATGTATGTCCCCACTAATCATCTAAGCACTTTATTTTTTAAATCAACCAATTTATTGTAGTAAATGTATTAAAATGAACAGTAATCTTCCTATTGTTTGAAATTATGTCAGTAGTATTCCCCTATTTACTGACTCGGTACATAAATATTGAATTACCGAAGTTAAAATGCAGCCAATATTGCGTTGAGATTTCACACAAAAAAATTCAAACACTTAAATGATATTACTGCACGTAAATGCACAGTAATCGATATAAACTATAGTTAGTTGCAAAAGAAAGAGTGCACGCTTTTATTTTGAATATCTCTTCTTTGATAAAACATATCGGTCTCAAATCGAACACTATACTACCTTTATACACCATTTGCTATCAATTGAATGTGCTATCAATGCAAATGAAACTTAGCATAAATTGCTCTAAATTTTGATACCAAACATTTAAAATTTTCTGTTAAAAAATAACAAAAGCCTAAATGCACTTTCTTTTGCAACAGGGTATAGAATGTTTAAACGTCTTCAAAGTGGCCAAAATTAAGCTGACTGACTGTAAATGTATGGAAAGGTGCTTGAAATGAATGACTTATTTACAACTATGGTCATGTGTAGCGACGTCACTATGTTTCCATTGTTACGTCACAAGTAGACATGGGTAAACTCACTGCAAATGACAAACTGATATGCAACAGTAACGATATACGCACAAATGTTTCATTTAACAAGCACTGGCTGCTGAACTCACAATGGAATGCATTATATGCATAACATAAACGCTTTGTGTAACTTTAACTACCTTGTTACATCGAAGATAAAAAGAAATAGTCGCCACGGGGTGACCGCCAGATCGGATTGTCTGAGTTCGAGATTGACGCGAATTTTTTACATTTATTTATTGTCTCTTTCTTTAGGTAGTGGATTCTTAAGGGCACTATCAATACCTTTTTAAATATATGAACGTAATTATACGTTAAGGTAGTATGCGACCTTTGTCCAACGTCAGATATGGAATGATATTTAGGTAAAAATTACACAATGCCTGCTTACTGTTACAATTTACTCATTGACACTGCTATTGTGCTTATTGGTACAGTCATTATGCATGCTTGCACTTTCATCATGCTTGTTGGCAATAATACCATGATTGCTGGAAGTTACAACTTGTATGTTGTTTAGGCCATGATGCCTTTTTCATATTTTCATTTGACTGAATGACAGTGCAATCTAGCGTAATGGTTTATTTCATCATGCTGTGGTTATCTTGGTTAATTTGTAATGCATCCAAACACAAAATACACGAAGTGATCAACCAGTATGGAAAATGTTATCAGGCACTAGGCAAAATAGAACTAAGCATAATGTCATTTCAAAATTATAAGTCACATTTTGATAACAGGGGGCGCTATGTTCTAGTCGTGTTTTTCCGTAATTTGAATAATTATTTGCCGGAAAGATTATCGTGGATATCCAAATATGTATAATGTTAAAAAAAAACAGATTTCCACTTTCATTTTCACTATATTTATATAATGCCAAATCCTTCTTTAACACTCATGTCCCTCAGTTACAACACATAACTCCTGCATGGTAAAGCTGGATGCTAAAACACGGCAATTTCCCCTCCCATTCCGAGTTCCCCTACGGTTGGAAGGCAATGATTGCAACTGACAAGTGCAGAATAGCTCAATAGCACTTCCGACGGTATACTACTCTACTATGCCCAAAAACCCTATTGAGAAAATACTAAGGTCCCTCCTGGGGCTCAAACCCCGGACTTCGTGATCTGAAGGCGGACACTCAACCACGTCGCTAAAGGGTTAACCCAACAGCAAGGCTGTTGGAAGTGCCCTATAAACCTACAATCATTACACTTCTCCCTCTTTTACTTTTCAGAGCTAGACAGCTCTCCAGATTGACCCTCCATGAACCCCGAATGAGTCCGTCAAACACTTCTGACACCATTGAAGTAAATCCTGGGTGAGAAAATACCAAGGTCCCTCCTGGGGCTCAAACCCGGACCTCGTGATTACGACTCAACCACGTCGCTAAAGGGTTAACCCAACAGCAAGGCTGTTGGAAGTGGCCTATAAACCTACAATCATTACACTTCTCCCTCTTTTATTTTTCAGAGCTAGACAGCTCTCCAGATTGACCCTCCATGCTCCCCGAATGAGTCCGTCAAACACTTCTGACACCATTGAAGTAAATCCTGGGTGAGAAAATACCAAGGTCCCTCCTGGGGCTCGAAACCCGGACCTTGTGACCTGAAGGCGAACACTCAACCACGTCGCTAAAGGGTTATAACCCAACAGCAAGGCTGTTGGAAGTGGCCTATAAACCTACAATCACTTCACTATTTACAACAGAGACAAAACATAACTTGTATTGGTCTTGTAGAATCTTCTCCAGTTCTACGTCAATTTTTTATTCCACTTATAATAAGGATGCCGATTAAATTTTGTCTGTAGTATAGAAGAGACATCGAGAAATTTTTTAAAAGGCGATGTATTTCTTCCAATAATAAAAATATTGTCTGTAAGTAAAGCTTGAAAGCTACTAAAACTTACCAGTTCAGGTTGCAGCGGTGATGTGCTAATTAATGGAGTAATTGAAACAAAGGGACACAACTGATGGGAAACGGTTTAGGCAACAGCTAATAAGTCCGTCATAGGCCGGAGATATCCGTTATCTTTCGCGAAAACTACGAGTATCAAAATGCGATGTGCAAATTTGCAATTAACATTATGCTTACTTTCAACTTGCTTAGTGGCTGATTGCATCTTTCATTTTGTGTGGTCACATCGTGTGTTTTGTTCTAGGAGCATTATAACTGTGCAATGTTGAAATATCAAAGCTTATATACAGTCCCGGCATGTTGAAATATTTCATTACGCTACATTGCAGTTGTCATTCAGCCACATATAGACATCAGGGACTAAACACCAAACAAGTTGTAACTTCCAGCAATCATGGTATCATTGTCAACAAGCGTGATGAAAGTGCAAGCATGCATAATGACTGTACCAATAAGCACAATAGCAGTGTCAATGAGTAAATTGTAACAGTAAGCAGGCATTGTGCAATTGTCAACAAGCGTGATGAAAGTGCAAGCATGCATAATGACTGTACCAATAAGCACAATAGCAGTGTCAATGAGTAAATTGTAACAGTAAGCAGGAATTGTGTAATTTTTACCTAAATATCATTCCATAGTCAGACGTCAAAAGCGAGTTCTCTGCGATCGTTTGGAAATTTTGCCTAATGGTACTATAACATACTGCTCGAATTGTGTTCGTTTTAATTTTTCTCTTTTTCATTTCGTTTCCGAGCAACGTGACGTCGAATGCCGATTGTGTAAAATCGACGTTTTACATGCATTACTGGTTCAAATTTGACCTAGGTGTAATTTTAATAATATTATATGCTAGCTCTTTACCAGCGAAATACGCACATATCAAACATAAGATGCTTTCTCGTAATATTTCGAGCCCGAAACGTTTAATACTGAAAATCCGACACACTTTAAGGTTAGTTTTGGTCAGCGGAACGAGATTCGATCTACTAATGACTCACTTGGCGATTTAACGTAGATCCTAGCAATTAACATAACACATTTAGAAAAGGGGGTCTTTGCGCAATATTCTTCACAAAGTTGCAATAAAGTAAAGTTGGGACATCAAGAATAATGACTGTGGAGTAATAACGTCGTATTGACTGTCGTCTGACGTTATTACACTCAACAGGTTTAGAGACGCAAAAGTGGCAAAATATTTATTTTAACAGTGTTATCGTGTTTCAAATTTATTCAAATTTCATACACAACAAAAACAATATAAAATTGAATTCTTGTAAAAGTCTCAATAATTCATCGCAAAAAATGACTTAAATAGTAGTAAAAACAATAGCGTCATTCAAATAAAAATGTTCAACAGGGGAAATCTTTGCGTTTCTAAACCTGTTAAGTGTACGTGCAGCGCTCAACGTTCAATTTGGCAAATATATGAACTTGAAGGCTAAAGATTGAGATGAAAATGTTACGACATCTTTTACATGAATCAAGAACATTTTGTCTGCGATTTAGTTACAGTAAGAGTATTGGTTGACCAGAGCGTTAACCACTCGACCACCGCACCACCTTTAAGAGACACTGAAAACGATTTTAAGCTATAGTCTATAAAGAACGGCGATAATAGCTATAGTTTTAGTGCATATTTATTGTTAATTATTCATAGCAAGTAATTGTGCTAACGTCGGCCTGTGCTTACATAAAAAAATCCCAATCATCATCGCATGTAATAGCTAAAATCTGTTTTCTGATAGGACATAATGTGAATGTAAGTGTACTCAATTTGACTCTATCATACAGATAAAAAGCGACGTCAAGAGGCTATTAAACAATTCTTAAAATTGTTAAGTATGCATTCAACTTGTTGAAACGTGGACAAAGAATACTAGGTCACAAGCCTACAGATAAAAAATGTATTTCTTTCAGGTAGGTCTTTAATTTGAACTTTAGATACAGGTCTAAACAGACAAAAGTTTGGTTTGAACTTAAAACGCTTTTTGCCCGATGATAACGGCAAAGATTGCTAGATTAGTTACTTTAAGTAGCACATTAAAGCCTTAGTTATCATGTTCAAGTGCAGCACGGTAACTACAAACAAACTGACAATAACTCTGATCTTGTACATGCACCTCTGTCTATGCTTGTCTATAAATCGCACTTCAGCAAGCATTTATTGAACTTTTGTATGTAATTGATTCAACGTATACAAGGTTTTTCAAATAGTAAAGATGAACTATTTGAAAGACCTGATGTATATATATGAACGAAAGGAACTTTCATCATTTTAGCTGATGTTATTTACCGAACTGCAGTGTTGCATGTAAATCATTGTAACTAAATGATCGTGATATGTGCATTACTAGTTTTTTTCTAGTATCTGTTACTCCTACATATTGTAGTAAGAAGTCGTTTTAGATTAAAAAAACTGAATAAAAACGTAAGGTTTATTTAAATATTATAGACGTTAATTCACGTCACATAATAGCACTCGGGCTAAAGCCCTCTTGCCATTATGCTCCTTGTGGGCCGATTATCACGCCCCGGCCCGGTTCAGTCGTGTATTATCTTCTAGATAACAGTTTCTTTCTGTACTTCACTGTTGTGTTTTCCAAGTTCGATTCCGCCTGGGTCTGTTATGGCACAAAAATCACAAAGTGTAACGTAGCGTCCGTTCTCCGTCGCTTGGTTGTATCGGACAACAAACGCCAACTCTGGTTGCTACGGCAACAAGTAGCAAAAACTTTTAAGAAATATTCTCAAATAGAACTGCTTGGCCTAGAAGCGCTTTCAGGAGTTATGTTAAAATTTAAGGGATATTTGTTATAAACAAAAAGATATGTCTTAAACGTAGAGAGATACCTCTCAAAGTTATTATATCGGGATATATCTTTCTAATCATGAGATATCTCTGTTTGAATGAGAGGAATTGTTCCTCCGGGGTCAGTGCATAACCAGACTAGTCACACCGCCCGATCCGGCTTGCCAAAGTCGATGTCTTAAAAACTGAAAGCAGATTTTTGTGTTTGATGTCATAAAGATTGTGTAATACGACATAGACAAACAAACATACATGTTGAGATGACTGAGTGGCATAAAGAGTAAGTCAAAATTACGAAAAATCGCGGAAATGAATGACTTGGTATTTTCACTGAAAGTTTTTTTTGTTTTTGTTTTTCTTTTGAGGCTCCATATGGGTAACCCCGTTTATTATTTTACTGAATACTTAGTAAAATCATTGAGTGATCACTTCTATACCCAGGTGCAATAGACACATGATTCACATCAGTAAAAACAGTGCTTGAAACAAGAAAGAAATCAAGTCTTGCTTTTTTGACTGGATTTTTCTTAAACCAAGTGAATTGTCTTTCCTCAATATTTTGTTCTCTGCAACAAACAATTAAGTTACAATCATCTATCATTTGAATTACAACTTCTCGGGCTTTCGGGTTATTTATATTAACATACATGTAGTTGAAACAATCAATGTTAGGGTCTAAGACCATATTGTAATCACCGGCAATGATAACCGGGTTTTCTAGTTGAGCAGCTTTTGCTTTAATGTGAGAATAAAATGCTGGATCATCTTTATTTGGGCCATAAAGGCCAATCATGGTTATGTTAATATTTGCTACTACAGCATGTAAAATTATCAAATTACCATTTTGATCTGTTTCTATACTTTTAAACTATTATTCAAAATTATTGTTTATCAATATTGCAACCCCTCTTGATTGACTATTATAGTTACTAAAGTAACATTCATAACCCCATTGGGAACGGATATAGGACACTTCTTTGTTTGTAAAATGCGTGTCTTGTATGAAGTAATGTTATATTTTTTTACCTTTTAAGTAATTAAGGACATCTTTCCTTTTCCTGCTATCCCCTAACCCTTGAACATTCATAGAAGCAAGTGTTATAGAGTCAGTCATGTTTTAGTAATGCAATTTACAGTGGAGACAAAAAATAAAATGAACTTGTATTTCTTAGATGTTTGAAGCCGTGTTTACCAGTACTGCACTTGCAAAAAATATTACCAAGAAAAACATAAAAAATAAAAAAAGATGACAGACAATGCAAAATTTCCATCTGTGTACGTGCAATTAATGAAGGCTGTTTGATATTCTTATCAAAAGAGCGATAGGACACTAATGAATTCAAGTCACATTAACCAGGACAGCTATCTTTCATGAATCATGCATGTTTTCCCTCATTTATCTTAGTTGAACAAAATCTACAAATACAATGATACAATTTTATCCTTGATTAAAATTTCAAAATAAAAAATATTGACAAGTTGATAATGTTTCATATATAAATTCCATAGACCATCATTTGTTTATTCTTTGGCATGTATAATACAGTATTTAAAACAGCTCCATAAGCGTTACCTGCACATGCTGAATACAGTATGTACGTTTGCTACGCAACAAATATTATATTGCATTTTTACAAGTTTCATTTCCTGGTTTGGCCGCTTACAACATTTATTATAGAGCCGCTTCAAACATTGTAAGTGTGACCATATTCTACCAATCATGAGCCGATATGAGGTGACCTCCTAAATATAGATAACATATGAACCGGGAAAAACCTGAAATAAAGTGTTCTTGACCAATGAGAAAAAGAAGAAAATAAGGTCATCATGTCGTTTGGCCCTACTATATCAAATTGAGGCTACAATGGGAAACTATCCAATCAGCTAGCTAGTTTTTCGATAAACATATTAAATTTGCATAGACAAATAAACAGAAACACATGTGCTTGCACACAGTAAAAACATCGTTTGTGACCGTTTTTTCTCCTTTCTGCGACTTGTAAATGCATACTATTTTGTTATATATCAAATACATAATAATTTTATATATCAAAGCACATTTTAAAACAGAAACACGTGTACTTATGTAAAGAACTTGTAAAGTACAATATATCGTTTGTTGACAGTTCTTTAGTACTTTATTTTATTATATTTATATCACGATTTTAACGCACTTTACAACTGTCCAGAGATTAATAATGAATTTTCCAAGTTTGTGTACATGTCTATTTTGAGTTTCTTCCCGTCTGTAAGCAGGGCAATGATCTTTCCTTCATCCGACCAACAGTTGGTGACTTCGTCTTTAGATGACAGTTTTTCAAGCAGTGTAGCGTTTTTCAAGGTTAAATCTTCTCTGATAACGTAGCTATAGTACCTTTTAGCTTTTTCCTAACACTGATGACTGAAAGTTTATCTGTTCTGCGCACAAACTTGCAGATCACTGGCCTGTTCCCATCCTTGCTAAACTTCCCCATCCTATGAGCTATGTCTATGTTTGCAACATCTAATGTTACTCCTAAGTGATCCTTGCAGTTTTACAAAATTTTCTGCAGTTTCGCTGGGTTTTTCGTCTTTATCCTTATCGTTCATACCGTAGATTCGGATGCTATTCCTTCTGGTATACTGTTCCAGTTCATTGGTCTGAAACTCACTGTATTTGATTCTGTCATAGTTTTCATTGATTTAACTCTTTATTTCTTTTTTTAAGTTTATCATTTTCATCTTTCACTTTTGTTATTTCTTCCTTCATATCACTCCTTGTATTTTTTAACTGTTCGATTTCAGCTTCTGAATCTTTCAGGCTTCCCTTGACAGCTCTAATATTTTCATATAGCTTGTCAACCTCTAATTTGAATTCATGACTTATGTCAGCTTTTTCACTCACCAAGCTTTCTAATCTTTTTTTCTAGAAAGTTCACTGAAAGTTATGAAAGGTCTTTAATACATGAAATATGACAATACTAGTATGAACTGTGGCTATGCATTTTCTGGTGAAGTTAGTTAATCTTCACCAGAAAGTGCATAGCCACAGTCACCTGAATTTTGCACGCCCCATACCCCATGGCCACCCCTGCAAATATACTATCACAACGTAAACTAATGTAAATACTAGATATTTTCTATACTACTACTACTGCTGCTGCTGCTGCTGCTACTACTACTAATGCTACTGCTACTGCTACTGCTACTGCTACTGCTACTACTACTACTACTACTAATAATAATAATAGTAATAATGATAATAACAATAATAGTAATAATAATAATAATGATTATGATAATGATGATAAAATAATGATAATAAGTCTTTTATTTGAAGTCGAGAAGATACAAATAACAACAAACAGCTTTTGAACCGACCGCACTGATGTTAGCGTATTATGGGCTTACTGTGGGAGGAAGCCTGAGTCTCCAAAACGCTAGCGTGAGGAAGCGATAAATGTGGCCACAAATAAATGATTGTACCGTATGAAAGAGATCTCTCAGTTTTGTAGAGATATATTTGTAAAAAAGAAGATACATTTCTAATGAAAAAAGATATCTCTTAACGGCCATCATGATGATATCTTTCATCGAAACAGAGATATCTCTCATGATTAGAAAGATATCTCCATATATCTGTTAAAAGAAATATACATCTAACAATAACAATGTCTTAACAATCATTTTAACACGATTGAAAATTTCTCCTATATACTCAAAAAAAGGATTTGAGCGTGATATACCTTACAAAGTATATCACTCTAGACGTCTGGAACTATTTTTTGGCTGCTGAAAGTCTACCCCGCGTCATTTTCAGTCAACATTAATTTTACAAGTGTGCATGCGTTAATAATTTTGGATTGACATTGTTATGAATGGGTTCACGTGATTTAGATAAATCATAGTAAAAACTACTACACTTCCGGTCAGCAGCAATTGACTTTACGCAATTAGAGATGTAGCCACGCCCACCGAAATCAAGGGGCACTACTCCTGTAAAGTCCGACAAACACAGGAAACGCTCAAACAGATGTCTATTGAACCAAGTCTGAAATCAATAGTTTTATTTCTTTTTTCGACAATATTCAACTGTAGATCTACTATGATTTTTTTTTTTTTTTTTTTGATGATTTCAAAAATAAATCTATAAAAGAAAACATAAAGTGTGAATTTAGTTTTAAAGGGGATGGGGGTACGGAATTAGCGAAAACGCATGCGAATTAAAGCTATTTATTTGCAATCATTTGTATTTTTATGAAATGTGATTTTAATTAGTATCATTGAATCCGTTATCAAATATTTACGGTAGTATGATTATGTCCGCTGCGCATTTATTATTAGATACTCTTCAAAGAGGCGTTAACAGAATGCGTTTAATTGAAAATCTCTTAAAGATTAGATATCGATAAGCACTTTTATTAACATGTGTCATCAATAAAAGTAACTGGGTGACCATGGTTTCTAATTTTGTATTTCGTGGAAGACTTAATTTTTGCATGCGGTCGTGCTATTTACTCATGTTTTAGGCAATGTGACACATTCTATAAGTAAAAGAAAACAGATAATATGCAGTAGAGCATTTCTAGGCAAATAAATGTATATTTATATCATTTTGATACCACTTCTGACGGATGTTTTTAAACAACTGTATCCAGCTAGAAAAATCATTCATTTATCTGAATTTCTTTATTAATGTTAATGTAACAGATTCATCGGACTGACTGACTAATTGGAGTCATTAACCCTCGCTACCAGCCGTAGTCATATGACCCAGCGTGGCTTATACTATTATTGTGCACCTAGTTTATAATGTGCATGTCCACTAAAACCTTTCTTATATATGTAAGCACATACATACACACATGATGACACGTTTTGATAAGACACACTTTACATAATATTTTATTAAATCACTCTAAAATGTATGAAAAGTCACAAAACCACGGATCTAAAATAAAATTGGTCCGTGACAAAACTCTTAAAATTTAGAAACTAAACCCGGTAGCAATATATATGACTTTCACGATAAAAAAAATATTTCTAATAAATACTCTTCCTTAAATAGAAAATACCTAAAATTGCATGTCCGTCAACGGATTAATTTTAAATGTTTGTCGGACAAAATGGCGGCTAGTAACCATATTCGTCACGTGTTGTAGCAGCTAGCAATTTGGTTGGTCTGATAAGAGATTATTATCTGTCAATCAAGAACCTGGCATAAGGTCAATAGTGTTTGAATGGAGTAGTCCAAAAGAACAGTCAAAATTCCACGGAATGCTACGACTTAAAGGTGAGAGTTCATGCTAACGCAGTAAATAGTACCCCTTCGAACTTTTTTGTTTAAATTAACGTTTTAGAATGGAAATATAGTTACTTTTGAGTGATATACCGGTTAGTTTATCACTCTTTGTGGTTGAGATACTTCGTAATTAATTACTCAGACCTTCGGCTTTCGTGATTAGATAACTTCGCATCTAAACTCCACACAGTGATATACTAACCGGCATATCACTCAAAAGTAAAATCTATTTCCTAAATAGATGCGGATAGTTTTGATTATTATATGTATTATTTTCAGAATTATCATGAGTGAATATGGCGAATACGGTGAATACGGCAATTTCGATGACGTGTTCGACCCAAAGTATGGTGAACCGCATACGGTGCCGATCGTCATAGCAACCGACGAAACACTTAAGGGATACGGGAAAACTGTTACGGACTTCGATGCAGAGGAAATAGATATAGCACCTTGGCCAGTAAAAGGTAAATGAGTACAGAGAGTGAATACATTGCCGATTGAAAGAATTGTGAATTGTCAGTGATAGAACCGCCGTTGGTTGATCATGCGGACTGTCGGTGATAGATCTGGAGTACTATCCATGATCATTATATCTCACTGGTAAATCTCAAAATTAATAGTCTCAAACGTATACAGTAGACTTCCAATCATTGGCTAATAACTAGAGTCAAGCCTGTCTTGAGCTGAACCCGCAAAAGGATCCAAAGAAAACCACTTAAAGTACATGTATGCCTATTACAAGTGTATGCAATATAGGGTTAACTGTTTTGTAATTTTGATACTTGCGACTGTTGCAAATAATTTTGATAGAGCCGTTAAAACTATTTGCGACGATTAAAAACCGTATATACTTTCGCAAATGTCAAAATCACTAGACGGTTAACCCTATTCTAACGCACAATGCTCTAATATGCGATCATTATTGATCGCTCGATTTTACGGCTATATATATATTATTTAAACATCGCACATTTAAACGACGTAACCAATCAGAATCAACGTTACAGTGGTAGTGCGTTACAATACTTATGTAACTGGGATACATCAATATTGGCTGTTTATTGCATTTGGCTAATTAACTGAGATGACCAATAACAGGGTTCAACACTATATCTGACAAAATATGAAATCGAGAGTATATGCCGATGAACTCTTCGTTTCCTTTCCAGGTTGGAGAAAGCTATGGCCTGAAACCGGCACTCTTGGTGGAATACGTAGCGGCGACTTTAGATACAAATGGGTTGGGGATAAATGCACGGCTGTTAACGAAGCCGTTACTAACGGAGATTACATAACTGGAAAGCTTCCACGTGATGTATCGCCTAGCAACCGTACACATGTGCTTGTAAAAGACGCCAACTACCATCCCGATGGCAGCCAGATATTCTATCCAAAGAACAGAGATCCGTTTGTCATGCTCCTTGCAAAACCAGGCGACAATATTACTCTGGAGAGTTTTGTTGCCTTCTACTGCGATGGAAGTTTTGGAGTGCACGTACATACGGGCGTTTGGCATCAGCCTGTGTATCCAATCAACGACGAGGCGGAGTTCTTCGGGAAGCAAGGTGCGGTACATGCCTGTGTTGGAGTTGACACGGCGACAGAGTTCGGGAAATTCTTACTTGTACCATTAACAAAACCAGAGTAAACGTTCCACTCCGGGTAAATGATCACACGGACCAACTACCTTTGAAATATTCCAATCCTGTACTGAAGAATGTAACGATTGAAAGTTCGGATTTCACCTGGAAGCAAACAAGTATCTGCAGACTGGCATATTCAGTGTTTCATACAATCAACAATTATTTCCTTCGTTTATTTATTAGTCTGTTATTCAGTTTTCCTCTTCTTTTTTTTTGATTACGGTAGTATTAATAGTTGACGACTTGCAGATATTGCAGATGCTTGCTGGCGGACAGCCACGTGACTGGCAGTATTGCGGGGGTCAATTTAATGATAGTAGAACAGTCAATATAAAACAGTACCAGTGGCAACATTTTCTAATCCACATTCATGGACCTATATACATGTCTGTCCGTTTGGCTGAAGGTCAGTGGTCCTGTTACAGTATGTTCAGCTTAAATCTTCATGTCATCATAAGAATGAATAATTATCTCAGCATCGACATCTCTCACCAAATATAAAATAATCTGCATTTAAGCTAAAAAATATGGGTTGAATACCGAATACGTTTTTGTTCTCAGGTGATGTTATAGGGCTATCCTGTAAAGTCACGTACTAGTAACTTCTCAATGGCCACCTTTGCAGGCCTAAGGAAGTTATCATCAACTACCATGAACGCCCAAAAGGTAGTAAGCTGTATTTAGCTAAACTAATTTAAGCTCTACGGAATTGTTTCTGATACAGGGCCCAGAAGTGAATAACATATGGTTATTTTCTAGTTTTGTGCAGGAATTAAGCGTATTATTGATACTAATGCTATGCTAAAGTCAACACTAACTGAAAAAGGCTACCATCCAAAATGGGAGTTATCTGATTATACCCAAAAAGCATGTAGGAATCATTTCCATTTGCAGGTTACGAGTAACTGATTTAATTTTTCTACTTTTTTCAGTATGAAAAATTACTATGTAGCTTTTAAAAGCTAGAAAGCGTCTATTAATTCGGAACTTTGATTTATTTTACGGAACATTAAATACGCCATTAAATAGAAACGGGATCTCTGTTAATTTTTTTAAAGGCTACAATATTGATGTCAAGATATAACAAGCAAATTCAGTGAATTTATATCTTCCGCCTAACTTATATGAAGCAAATAGCTGAAAAACTACAACTAGAATGTATATTGGTCTGTATGCTTCCAAAAAAGCATTTTTAGCATTTCCGCAATACACTGGGGCCTCATCCCTGAGGGGACTTTTTTCTTCAAGTTACAGCCATAAAAAACTTTATTGTTGTAAGTTAAATTAAATCCGTACTACTACTTTCAGACAACAAGAGTTCTTAAGTTTCCATATAGAATAATTATGTAAGAAAAGCACTACATTCCCTTAAGGGCCTCATTTCTGTAAAAATCCTGTTTATATGTTCTGTTGTTAGAGAATACAAAGTTGATTATTTGTGCCAAACAAAATCAAATTCTGACAAGCCTTATCAGAAAAAAGAACCATTTTCAAAATGTCACCACCACATTGGGGCCTCATCTCTGAGGGGTATTTTTTTTCTGCATCTTACAGTGATACAGAACTTAGTTGTTGTAAGTTTCAGAAAAAAAATCTAAATAGGATATTTGAGAAAAGCGCTACACCCCCTGAAGGGGGGCCTCATTTCTGAAAAAAAAAACAGGAAGTGTAGGGGGTGGATATTGAAAGGAGTGATCATTAAATTATTTAAGCCAATTAGAATTTAATTTTGATAACTAGTTTCAGAGAAATATAAGTTTAATGTTTTATATTGAATATAGAAAAAAGTAACAATTTAAGGGCAATTTCTGCGGAGATACTAATCCAATCTTGACGAAAGTTGTGTGTGCACCGCGGCATTCTGTATTGTACACTTGTTTTAAGTTTCATGAAATTTTATTCACTGGTTTTTGAGCTATGACTCCGGACGGACGAACGGAAGGACAACGCCAAAACAATATCCCTCCGCCTATGGCGGGAGATAATTATTGACCTTGTTTTAAGAAAATGTAAGATCTATATCCTGGCATTTCCTTTCATTAATTTATATCCTGTTCTTCAAACGAAACAAGTTTACGTACGTGAAATAAGTAGAAATCCGGTCTTTATCCTATCAAGATATCAACAGTTTCTTCCCTTAGACGTATTTTTGCAATTTGTACATTTATTTATCTGTTAAACTTGACGTGTTGTCATTCAGGTAAGTCAGTTTTTGATACGCCTACTGCTTTACCTGTGTGTTAATCCTACATGTTTATTTGTCAAAAGTATTGTAAAGTGATATTGCTATTTTTCAATCTCGTGATAGAATCTAACTTTTGACCTTCAAATTTACAGCTTATACATGTTGTACATAAGGACGCATTGTTTATCAACGCTTTTAAAACGCTAACTTTAAATGCTGTAGATAATCCTAACTTTAAATGCCAACTTTTATTTAATAGTGCATGGTGCATACTTTCCCCTCTGCTTAAAACTCGTATCGCCTCAGGTCAACTACATTGAACATGTAATCCCCAAAAACGTCGCGGAAATTCACTTCTTATGTCCGTCGTTAGCTTAAGAGTAAATATCATATGGGGTTTAATCTGGAATGGCGCCAAGGATACAGTTGTAACGCAGTCCTAAGACATTGCATGCGTTTTATAGGTAGGAATGATTAAAGCAGGTTAACTAATTACAGGTTTGAACTGTAGACAGTCACTAAAGTTTCCAGGGTTTTCAGACAACGAACGGTGGGCCTGAACGCAAACATGAGTGGAAATGCAAGCTATGACGACGCACTTGATCCGAAGTATGGAGAGCCATATCCGGTTCCTGTTGTCATGGCAACAGCGGAAACTTTGAAAGGATATGGTAGAATCGTGACAGATTTCGAAAGTGAACAAGTTGAAATCACTCCCTGGCCGGTTCAAGGTATCGTACAGATAATTTTTCTTCAAATTCAGCAATATTAACTACTGTCTGCCACAGTGTTTGCATTATATATCAACTTTATGGTGACAGTATATTCATATACAAAATGTATTAATAGACCTACTCTGACCTTAAAGTTGGACACTACATACATGTGATACCTGCTTTCCCTTTAATATTGGCTGCAGCGACATATTCTATCATTTAAGTACCAACTTATATCTGTTCGGTAATGCCAGGGATGTTCCTGCCATTCAGTAGACAGTCAAAATACCAGCGTGCGTTCTTTTTAATCACGAGGCAATGGTTGTTTTAAGTGCGGCTTGCACATAACGACCTTGATCTTATTTCAATTGCACAAAGCTTATATAACAATGCTTAGAAATAGTAACATTTTCAGTAAATGTTGACAATTCTATCTTTTTCAGGCTGGCGTAAATTATGCCCAGACACCGGAACGCTCAGTGGTGAACTCTGTGATGAATTATCATATAGGTGGGTCGGGGATCAGTGTATAGTTGACGGAGATTTTGTGACTGGCAGGTTGCCAAAACACGTGTCACCTTCTGATCGGACGCACGTGCTCGTAAGGGAAGCCAATTACCACCCCGATGGCGGACAGGTTTTTTCCCAAAGAATAAAGATCCGTTCGTGGCTTTACTAGCCCTACCTGGGGATAATATCAAAATGGAAAATTTTGTTGCATTTTATTTTGATGGAAGTGCTGGTGTCCAAATTCATGCTGATATCTGGCATCAGCCAGTTTATCCAATCAACGACGAGGCCGTGTTTCTTGGAAAGCAGGGGGCGGTACACGCATGCGTAGCTGTGGACACTGTCGATGAATTCGGAAAGTACTTACTACTGCCTTTGAAATCACCCGCGTAAACCGAAAAGCAGACCCAGTTTCTACCCGACAAAGGACAGGGAGACGATAGGCGAGTGATGCAGTTTAGCTCTGCATGATGAAAATACTTAGCTATTTTGCGCATTTGATGGTCTTACAACTTATTAAATAGTTGCCATAATATTCACATTGACTTTTTTGGCCGATTAAAGCACTGTTGAGCAGACAATTTTCTTGTCTTGTTGTGTTTGGTTTATGTCACCACTGACAGCGTCATGACCTTTTTCGTCTTTGTGGTGTTCAGTATGTTGTGCTCGTGACACGTATTCAACCATACCGGTATTAGGGTACATGTATTAGGGACACCAGTCCCCAACTCCGTCAATGAAATTGGACCTAGTCAGACTGTAAATTTACGGTTGTAACTATATTTAATGTATATTTTCAACTGCAAAATTACGCTGACAGGGGTAAATTTTACTAAAATCGTTTGCCATATTTACTTCACCAGGTACGTGGACAAACGCTCTAACACATAACTGTCACTATAACCACTAGCATTGTCGAGATGACTAAGTATTCAAATTGCCCAATTCTAACCTTAGATCACCCTAAATTAGTTCACGCCAATTAGTCCTTTTGGTTCAGTGACAAAGGCGCACATCCAATTTCTTCTGAACTACAGTTGGGTTAGTATGGATAAACAAATATACGCGATTCCATTACATGTACCTGTAAACTCTAAGCTTGTTTCTGGCCTTTTAGGTAGGGATGTGGGTCTTGTACGCGACACATCATCTTCGTTTGCTGTACATCTGTGCCAAGTTATTTTGAAATCCTTTAGACAGATTTAAAGTCTAGACACGAATGTGTGTATATAACACTCAAAAGAGAGGTGTGACAGCAAATAGATACAGGATTCACACCTTTAAGTGTGATGTAGGGATGGGGGTCTTGCACGTGGTACGTTGTTTTCATAATTCCAGTAATTGACAAGTATCTAGCTATATGGGAAAAGATTTCTACCATCTCGCAATCATCTGGCAATGGCAGGTTAGAATGTTTAATGCATCATATGCCAACCGTTATTTTAAAGTTATCGAGCAATCCGTATGACCAACTAAGTTTTGGGGGATAATGCAAGATACTGAAAAGCTCTCAGTTTAGAGACTATCCTTGTTGTAGAGCACTGATGCATGGGACTTGTCGTACAAATGTTAAACCATGGTATATGTCACGTATTGTACAAATGTTAAACCATGGTATATGTCACGTATTGTACAAATGTTAAACCATGATATACCGTATGTCCTTTGTACAAATGTTAAATCATGATATATGTCACGTATTGTACAAATGTTAAACCATGGTATATGTTACGTTTTGTACAAATGTTAAACCATGATATATGTCACGTATTGTACAAATGTTATACCATGATATATGTCACGTATTGTACAAAGCTTACGTAACAGTAAAATTAGTAAGTATCTGGTGAAAAAAAAAAAAAAAAAAAAAAATACCAACTGGTCATTCAATTGACAATGACCATGAACATTTAGAAAGTCAATTTTTAACAATTACTGACGCTAGATGTTGAAATGTTATATAGGCAAATGATCACTGTCATAGCTAATTTAGAATAAGTTGTGATTTATTAATATAACAAAAAAGATAACAAGAGTTATACGCTACCATCCCTAGCAATGGATTCTATTAGCATACGGCCTACTTTCATATACATGTATTGGTAGAAGGTCCAGTATATGATACGTGGTTCAAAATATTTGGAACGATATTAGGTGAATGGTCAACATAACTGAGTTGGTCAGTGTCCTTCTTACCAGGTTCACAGAGATGCACACATTCATTATCTTCAATGAAACAATTATCGAACGTGTACAGTTTAAACAGCCGTTCTTCTGTAGTTTTACTTAAGTTCTTGCTAAGATCCATCTATTGTTTCAAGAAACAAATAGAACTGGTAAGACTGCTACTGCCAATTTAACGTTTTGCTCCTGCTACTGCCAGCTACTGCTACTGCCAACTTCACGTTTTTGTTGCTGCTACTGCCAGCTACTGCTAGCTACTGCTACTGCCAGTTAATGCTACTGCCAACTTCACATGCATACATAATATATTCTCAGTACTGCTTATTATTTTGTAATAACTGTGGTATCAAAACATAATATAACTACATGTAATAGTAGTGTATGGATATCATCAAGTAAATACTTATAATAAGAACACTCTGTAAGCATTACTATAGTTGAATATGCAAATAAAGTGGCTAACGTCGAGACCGAGTAGATATTATTGCATAATGTAAACACTGGCACCAGAGCACTGAACTGCCCTGTCATTTTAACAAAATGCCAAACATATACCTAAGTAACACCCTATCATTGAAATAAATTACAAACAAAATGGTAAAGAGTCATTTTCTAACAAACCCCCGTATACACTGTTCTATATTATGAATAATAGTAAATGAGTAAACTGACAGCTCTTTCATTTATAAAAGAAGAGTTGTATAAAATTCCGGTTGCCATAGCAACCGAAGAGTGCTTGCGAGAATATGCTACAATAGTAACATATTTTGAAAAGGTCAAGGTCGAAAAGACGCCGTGGCCAATGCGTGGTAGATTTTATTAAGTAATGTTAATGTCGTGACTTTGTACATTTAGACAAAATGAAAACATAAGAACATGTTACCTTAAATATTCTGTATTTGATTATATGAAGTTGGTCGATAAATGTTCTCCTTAAATGGTATCATTGAAAACAACATGTTACGTATATTAAATATCAATATTTGATATAAATAGTTTTACATACATTTTATAATCTAGCACATACGCAGATGATTAAATTTAGACAGTTGCAATTGAAATAGCAGTGTGTGGAAATATATGAATTATACTGATGTTGTATCCTTTAACAAATTCTGTGTAGGTAGTTAAGAAAGAACTGTTGTATGATCATCTTGCTTACAGACGGTTATCTATTCACATGTATGATAATCTGGTGAATTTGCACCTCTAAAACGCGTAGGTCACGCACTTACATTTCTTGAAGTCTTGTACACTTGTCTTGTACACAGAAATTGAATATACAGCTCCATTTAATCAGTTTGTTCATGACTATGCAACTGAAACAAGTTTGAAATTCATCAATTCATGTGAACAACGTCTTATCATCATTATGTCTCAATATTCAGAACGACTGGCTTATATTACAGATGCTTTGGAAAGGAGAGAAACTGAATTGAAAATATTGTATACGTTAAGTTCATATTTCTAAGCATTTCAAATTTGTCTTTTTCGTAAGGAATAAAAACTGTTTTAACAATGAAAGCCTTGGCGAATGCGTAGGAACATCCTTTGCCTTCATGTTATATAACTGTTAGTCGTCTGAATATTCCATGTACATTGTACGTATCTTTAACTTGTAATGTACCAGTAAAAATAAGACACACGCTGTAGTGTGATGCAAACAGCTAAACAAGGTTTAAAGTCCCAGGATCTTTTTGAATTTACTGATATTGTAAATTAAATATACTGATAGAATAATGATAGAAACATGCTCTATTCACTCTAAAACAAAGTTGACGTGTTCATTTCTTTTGTATTCAAGTCGCTTTTTTCACGAAAAAGAGTTGCCAGGAAGCCTTTCTTGTTTTTTGCAATATCATTGAAAAAAATACTACTCTATATTTCTAACATGTACATCAATTTAAGAAGTAAAATTATGAATGTTTTTGGTACAAATGAAGTTCATTTCCGCCGGTAAGACATCTTTCTTGGTAAAATAAGAGCTACTTGTCAATGTGGTCCTGGGACTTTAAAGATACATGATGCATGTCACATAAAGTGACCTTTCGTTTTATCAGTTGTTATCACTAAAAAGTTGTGCAATGTAGTCAGTCGTATAACTGTGCATGTAGGTGTAAGGTGGAGTAGAACAATAACTAAAGGTAAACTTTTACAAATGTAATATTTTACTGATAAAAATATTAAAAGTATCTTACGAAGGTCTGTAACATTGATTGTTTGTCTTCCTATGTAAACCTTAATGCTAAGACTATGTCGTGTCATGTCGGAGAGATTGCTGTTACGGTTACGGCTCTGACGAAAACACTCCCGAAGAGCAAAACCCTCTCTTCAAAGGCAGGTGTTTTATTTCCCAAAGCAGTTATATCTAAACACATTAACCTCCCTAGAGCAACAACCTCTCCTCAAAAACAAAAAAAAAATGATGTTCCCTTTGGTGTTGTTGTAGAGAGGTTGTACTGTATAGAATTAAAGCATTCACAGTTAGTTGAAATTTTGTCAAACTTCAGGTGGTGAATCGGTAGCATATAGTCGTTATTTAAGCATTCAATGTCTGTTTCTTGACCAAATTTATGTGTTAATAATGATCTCAATCGACCCTAGAATTTCTCTTCCAGTTATTTTGCCAATACCTCAATATGACTCCCTTGAGTATCGATTACTTATACAATTTGAAAAGAGTTTTTACATGACTACTATTTAATCAAAAAGAGACAGCTCTTCAATTTCATAGAGATATCTCTTAAGTTAAACATAGAGGATATATCTCTTTAATTCCGCGATATCTCTTTTAAATAAGAACATCTCTTTCTTTTTATAGAGATACATGTATCTGCTATGTTTTGAAAGATATTTCCCAATACTGACGAGATATCACTCAGTGTAATAGAGATATATCTCTGCCATACAGATATCTATGTAAGTAGTAGAGATATCTCTTAAAGTTCAGGAGATAACTTTGTGTGATATAAAACATAATTATCTCTCGGAGTAAAGACATGCGGATCGTCTTGCTTTAAGCCTCGAACGAGGATGGTTGACCTAAAAAGCACACAAACAAACAAAAGAGTAAAGACATGTCTTAATTAAAACATAAGATATTTAAGAGATATTTCTTTTTGGAATAATATTACAATGGCTTGCAATATGACTTCAATCAGTTATGCCCAAATATTATGCTAAAGTAGTCGGATATTATGTGAAATGCCAGTATCCAAAGATAAGAATGCTGTGTATAGGCACAACTCTTTAACTCCCGTGGTTTCAATATTGTAATGTTCATAATAATTTCCCACTAACTTGAAATGATGAATTGTTTTACAGGTATATACATGTACATGTGCAACTTGCCCGTCGGTTGCATATTTTTTCTTTTCCCATCTGGTTTCAAATGACGATACAGTGATGCTGTTAGAACCGCTACTTATTTAAACATTAAAATCTTGCATTACTTCCAGAAACGTCAAATTGAAGCATGGCAACTAAAGACCCGTATGACATACCAATAGCACTGGCCACTGAAGAGTCTGTTAGAAGGGATACGGTTCTATTTTAACATTAAACTGTCGCTGTTTCGAGAAACGACCAATAAAACATGGCCGTCAAAGACCCGTAATGTCAATATTGTGAAAAAATGCTGTAGAACCGCTACTTATTTTAAAAAGCTCAGAAAGTCAAATATAAAATGGCAATAAAGACCCGTATACATACTTATATCGACTGCATGAACAGTCAGGGATACGGTTCTATAGTAACAGACTTCCACTCGCGCGGTTGAGAAACGACCATGGCCTGTCGAGAAATTAAGCTTTGTCAACATCGTAGTCACTTGACAATATGCTCGTTATATTCTACGGAAATAGGCCGAGCGATGTTCCGATTGTCGGCTGTGTTCTGTGGGTGATGCGTCTAAGAATGTATAATATAATAATGTCTCACTATTATCAAACGTTACACTTTTATCGCTAAACCACGTTCGAATTCTCAAAAAAATCAACAGTTTCTTAAATTTTGTGTAGTACACAAATGTAGTTAAAACACATAAATGTTAGCTTATGTAGGACATAATTCTTAAAGTGGAATTATGCACATTTTTTTCAAGTAAAAATCCAGCTGAAATAGGTGTGTATACAAAGGGTAGAGGAAATAATAGCTTTTAACACAATACATCAAACTCTTCCTCCTACCAGTACGAAATAATAACTTTCCAAATATTCATTTTCCTATTTTGACTGGGAGAGTCAATTTAAGAAATAAACAACTGCATGCAGGAGTTGCCTCCCTTCCACTGCCGAAATCTCTACCGGCAACAACACTAATAACACAAGGGAGATCACTATCAACAAAGGAATTATATTTTATCAGTCCATTTTTTTTATTTCTACAGCACCAACTTCAAATACTAATGCGGCATTATCATTAGTTTAACACATTTAAATGCTCAGCAACCGAAAATTGCTTTTATAAAAATATCACCAAAAATGCACTATGTGCAGTAAGATGCGCATAATGTCATTTTAATAAAATGTGAATTTCACTTTATTTCGTCCGAAATTATTACACAGGCTGGAGGAAAGCATGTAAGGGAACGGACATAATACCAGGAGAAGATTCCAGTGAAATCTGCTACAGACGAAGCGATCATAACTTTACAATGAAGAAAGAAACTGGTTGCTTAAACGAAATAGGATGTCTTCCCGAAAACCAGTCCACAAGACAGACTTCTACAGATCCATCTTCAGTCTTAGTTCGTGAAATGACCTACCATCCTGACTGCGGGGAAGTTTTCTTTCCAAAGAACGGAGATCCGTTTGTTGGTGTGTTTGCACCTCCCGGAGATGACTTTGACCCATCAAAGGTTAAAGCATTTTACTTTGATGGAACATCTGGAGTGCAATGTCATCCGAATGTATGGCACCAAGGCATGTATATACTTCAGAACGAGGCTGTGTTCTTAGGAAAGCAAGGCATTTTACACTTGTGTGTTACAATCGATACCGTTGAAGAACTTGGACACTACCTTCGCGTTCCTTTAAAGAAACCAGATTGCTAAACTAACAGCTTACTCTTTAACCTTGAGAAGGTAGTGCCTGTAATACTGGGGAGTTAACTCTAACAACTAAGCTCATTCGTATATTCTTGGTGATTTTCGCTTTGCTTCGTTAAGTATTGATTGAACTGACTTCAACATTGCATTCACTCAGTCTGAGTTTCTTATATTCGAGATTGTCATCGGTTACATATCTTAGCCAGAGTACTGACTGTTCTAGTAATCTAGTTATTGTGTATTTTTCTCCAATATCTATGTCAGTATGCTCGGGTACTCAGAATAAAATATATCAAAATACGTATATACACAATTTCTTGTCATATTGCCATCTTTAAATCGACCCCCTCCCCCTAAAGACATGCCTAAAACACAAATTCTTCATTTCCAGGCGCTCCTTTTCAGTTTCATATTATAGTTCTAACACATGTGCTTTCAGCATGCTATTTCAATGCCAATTTGATTTAATGTTTCGTAATTTATATTTCGACATATTTGATGATGGTATATTTAAGGACTTATTGACGATAACATACCAAGCTTTTTGGAAATTGATCTGTACCCAGAATTCATGATCACAAGTGCAAAAATTCTTAGAAAAATGTAATCTGATTTATGTTCATTCTACGTTAGAAACTGAGCTAGCAAAACCCGCTTGTCAAATTTCTATGATACTCAATATCGCATTCCATTACACTTTGACAAGCCTCATAGGAACTTTGACTTTGTCTATGTGACTGCGTATACGATACGTGAAGGACATTTTCTTTAAGTTTATTCAAGGAAAGTATTTCATGTCACTTTTCAGGTACAATTGTGTTAATTGTCAATCGATCTGCTCCTATTTTGTTTTTAAGAAGACCTTCGGGAATATCTTAGGAAAATTTTAATTTGTTCCTTATACATGTATCCGGAGTATAATTTTTCATATTAAATGAAGAAGGGAAAACTCGGGCCTCACAAACATTGTTCCTTATATCTGGAGTCGTTATATACAGAGTTACTGTAAACAACTAGCGCTGCAGAATTTATCAACTATTTACATTGTAAAACAAACATTGTAACAATACCATTTGTAAGTACATGATCGTTACAGAGTACCCAGTCCTTTAGCCCACCGTTCTCTTTAAGTTCACACAGCCTCGTTTTGACACCATTCAACTCATCGTCATTGGCGACTGCCCAGTAAGAATCGCAATCACGCCAAGCTTTGTCCAAAGGACCTTCCAAATTTAGATGAGAGGTCAACAGTGTCCCCATCAATCTCATACTTTGCACACATTCAAGTTTGGATCGCTCAAAAATCTCAAGGTATTTTGAGACAGGCGCAAACCTTTTAACGTACTTTTCAGTGATTGCTTTGTTAATTTGGCAGTACCAGTTATTGTAGATGTCATCAGGGGTTTGAGCTAGGACTATCAATGTACCGTCAGATCGTAAAACACGCCGGGCCTCTACCATTGTGCGCTCAAGTTTTTGAAAACAATTGGCTTCCTCATCTCCAGGATTCAGATGATGTAGAACCTAATTGTGAAATTATTATACATGTTTATATTTCAGTAATATATCGAAGAGATATTTACTTCCAATGTGTAATAGGAAATTCACTGTTTATTTTTGAATATTTGAGTAAACCAATTAATGCACAAATTACCTGCATGCTATTAAGTAGTTTTATATTATGAGAAGTGTGAAGGCTGCGCTATCGAGTGATTGTTCTACTGAAGTAATGCTTTTGGGTATTTTCCAGCATAACAGAAATTTAAATATTGTACTTTCTACGAGGACCGAAAACCTTATGGAATTTCATGTGTGAAGCACGTATAAATTCATTATTAAGTTATTTTACCACGTACAAGGCTGAATAGAACTGCATCAAATATTTCATCCATAAACGGCAATGTTGGCAATTCATTCTCGACGATTTCTACAATAGTCTGTTTAGAAACAGCATCAGCAAGTTTTGTCCTCGCTTGTCGTAGCATGCCAGCTGAAGCATCTAACAACGTCAGCTTGCCGATTCCATAACCAACCAAAGCCTTTGAATAATTACCTGTCCCACATCCCGCATCCAGTAGATGAATGTCCTGTAATATTATTTTACATTTGACTATAATAGTAGCAGTTTAGTGTACTAAGATTTGACAAGAATGTTCCCCATGCAAGGTTTGCGTTGTCTATTTGGGAAAACGCTTCCAAGTGGAACTTCACCGTTGCCAACACGCACCCTCAGATCTGCTCAGTAAAACAGGGGCCATTCGAAAACGCTTTCATATGTGTCAGATTGAAAAATGCTAAAATTAAATGTTAATGTTATTACTGAAGGTAATTGTATGCATCCCTATTTAGCTGTTTACCGTTAAAACATACATGCAAAATATAACTTATCACTAAACTTTTGTCGAAATTAACATAACTTACATTATTTTCTATATGACTATATAGGAAACCGAAATCATTGATCTTACTGTAAAACATCTTTATAGGAAAAGTCTTTTCAAGAAACTTTACCGAAGTTATTTGCAGACGTTTTTATATCTATATCATGGGAATGTGGGTGTATATTAATTTCCATTATTTGTACAACATAATACTTTTAAAAATCGACTCAGAAAGAATTACATGTATCTGGATTTTCCAAACCACACACCGTCCCGCTTCCGTCATATATTATGTTACGTCCACCATATTTATTATATACATATTACAACTACTGTAAAACAACTTGATGGAAGCGTATGAAACTCGGAATAGCTGCTTCTGAACGGTCCGTTTTATGAAGTCAAGAAAATAATGCACAGAACAGTGTTTAGATATTTGTTGTATTGCATAGTTTAGTGGTCCTCTGTTAATTGTTAAAATCAAGCCTCTGTGGTGAAAATCGGCCCCGCCAAGAAGGTCACAATCATATTGGGTGGATATTAAATCATTTTCATAGAGATTTTCTATGGATAATTCAAAGCATGCCTCTTTTGTCAAAAACATAGCCGCAAGGGAGAGGAACTATTTTTCTATTTACGACCTCTTAAACCGTTGGTCAAGTTTTGTAATGATTTCACAAGTTTATTCCGATGTGACATTCAACAAAATGTATTCAAGAGATTTTGATTCGTCCAAAACATGGCCTCCAGTGGACGTTGCTAATTTTTCTGTATGCCTAAATAGTTAACTTTCTAAACAATCTCTTCTTTGTAAAAAGGAATGGTCGTCATCATATGATTGTAAAAGAGATATTGGTTCATTTAATACTTTGCCGCTTGCGGGAGATAAGAGACAGGATGACAAGAAAATATCCGTTATATGAATATAGAAATTATATATTAATTAATTAATTAATTTATAACATATTAATTCTTAGAGATACATTAGTGGCTATATTTATTCACGTAGAGGAATTTTGCACAATGATGTGATGTTCATCTACAAGAGTTGAACTATACATTTACCCGAATGAAAAGCAAACAAACGTACTATTCACTGTCATCTTCACAAAAAGAGCCTTTATTTAGGATATTACTGCATCGTTCAAGTAAGGTTAAAGGCGGACCAAAAAGAAAACCTAGGACTCACACAGATCGGTACAGTCATTAACCGACGGCGGATCAATGATCAACAACTGATCTGTATTGACATGCCAGTATTTAATCACATGTATTGACACAATACAGGTGATTAAATACTGGCATGTTAATACAGGTCAGTAAAAGCCATCGTCTATTGGCGGATAAATACATTTCGTCCACTACTGGCGGGTCAATAAAGGTCATTAACCATTGGTGGACCAGTAAAGGTCATAAACCACTGGTATGTAAATATAGGTTATCAGCTAATGGTGGGTGAATAGAAAACCAATCATTTGCGAATCAAAACCCGTATTCAGCGACTTGAAAAAGATAAAATTTATTTTCATAAGAAATGAAGTTTTTTTTACAATGTTAGTTTGGGTTCGTTAGACCACTATTGTTGTCTAATATATATTTTCAAACAAATTCAGATAAGAAGGACTTTTCAAAATTCAATAAAGAGTATATAATTAAACTAATCACTTACCTAGTGGTCTCATTTTGTAGGGATTGTCGTCTTTTAAACACTATTAATTACGTTTGATTTCACATCTAAATGCTTATACTATATTTTTCACTCAATTTTCAATGAATTCAAGAGATTCTATGTATTTGATATTACTATAGAATTTGACCAGTGAAAGAAGCTTCTTGTGCTAATTCATATAGAACGTACCTTTAATTGTTTGTTGCAGTACATCTGGATCATAGCTGCTACAACATCAGCGCCAATTGGCTTTCGCTGATTGTCGTAGTTGTTGCTAGTCGTGTTGTAGTCTTCGTAAGTACTCATTGTTCTCGCTGTATTCTGCGCAACAATATTAAGCTCCCTTTGTTAAGAAGTTTGTAAGCTTTCAAAGACAAACAAAGACGTTAGTTTGAAGGTCAGCATGGTGTCTAGTCGTTTCGTAAAATGTTGTGGTTGCTGTTTAACTGTGGGCAATCAGCATTTGCGTTCATTTGACTATCAGGCGTGCGCAAGAATTTATTTAAGACCGCTAAAACATTAAGCATTTTAGCATTTTAAATTTCAGTTTATTTCTAATACATCAAGATATTAGTGTTGCATAACCCGTAACATATGGAAGAGTAAAACAAACCGACACAATTCTCCATTTTATGATTTTGTCAAAGCGAACCCTAAGGTTTAATTTTATTGAAAAAAATAATTAAAATGCATCTTTTGATTGACGATAAAGCGTAAATTGTCGTAATTTAGTCGCTAACAGCATTTTTCGGTTGCATTTAATAAAAAACATGCATTTTTTATTATGTGCAGTGTCTTATTTATTGGTTTGAAAGTTGGTATTTTACCATGTGGATGAACGACCACCGAATTTTGGCTCGAAATTGAGCACAGTTAATTAGTTTTCGCGACGAAAGTTGAAAACTGAGGTAGGTTAAAGTCCGATTTTCACCGGGTTGCTAAATATTTTTATGTATTTGTCGGTGTTTACATACAACGGTGACTATCCAAGTTTAGTGTACTGCCGAGCTAAACACGATTTAGGTCGATATGTTAAAATACCAAAAAAAAGTTGGCCTGCTCACTTTCGACCTTTGGTAACGTCTACTTTTTACGGTGCCCGTGAAGTGACATGTGATACATTTTTTTTATTTCGTAATTATGAAATAGATTTCGTATAAACGAAATGTTATTTCGTAAAAACGAAATCTTATTTCGTAAAAACGAAATCTTATTTCGTAAAAACGAAATCTTATTTCGTAAAAACGAATTCTTATTTCGTAAAAACGAAATCTTATTTCGTAAAAACGAAATGTTATTTCGTAAAAACGAAATGTATTTCGTAATTACGAAATAAGATTTCGTTTTTACGAAATAACATTTCGTTTTTACGAAATAACATTTCGATTTTACGAAATGTATTTAATTCGTTTTTACGAAACCTTATTTCGTTTAAACGAAATATTATTTCGTTTTTACGAATTCTTATTTCGTTTTTACGAAATGTATTTCGTAATTACGAAATGTTATTTCGTTTTTACGAAATCTTATTTCGTTTTTACGAAATCTTATTTCGTAATTACGAAATACATTTCGTAAAAACGAAATAAGATTTCGTAAAAACGAAATAAGATTTCGTTTAAACGAAATAACATTTCGTTTAAACGAAATAAATACATTGCAGTAAAACGAAATGTTATTTCGTGAAAACGAAATGTTATTTCGTAATTACGAAATACATTTCGTTTTCACGAAATAAGATTTCGTTTTTACGAAATAAGATTTCGTTTTTACGAAATGTATTTCGTAATTACGAAATAAAAAAAAAGTCTTACATGTCACTTCACGGGCACCGTAACTTTTCCATTTCACAAATGTAATCCATTTCCACAAGTACAAGGCATAAGTGTTCAAGATTTATCAACAAACGTTATTTTTGTCCCCAATTTTGCTAAAAATAAAACAAGTGTTAATGTAGTGGGTATTGATTATTTTCCTTTGTTGGTTTACTGGAGTATTAATACTACTAAGTAATGTGTAGTGTTTCTTGGGCATTAAAATTGAGTAGCCGCTTTTGTAAGCGTTTTTATTTAATGTATAGATATTTTCTTATAAAAGTATATAATAAACCACTTTCAACATACTGATGTGCAATTGTTTTAACTTTATAAAAATATTTGTACCGAATAAGTCATCATACGATGGATCGATGGTAGTGAATTGGTCAAAATATCGTTTCGTCAAACTAAACTTTGTGTTCAATATAGGTAGCCATTTCGTCAAGTGATTTAATTGCCTTTAATCAATTGCTAAATTGTCCTGAGTGGCATCATACAAGCAAGTTACGGTCATAAATGATTCTTGTTCTTGATAAACACTCGTAGATGTCCGCATCTTGTGCCGTATTAATACACAAACTTCTTCTTTACTGTTTGTATTTTGAGTAACTATTGTAGTACTCTACCTTTAACTATTTGTAAACATATTGCAAGGTAGTAGGAGGATGGGGATGAAAAGAAAAGAAAAACAAACTTTTTTTTCTCGAAATTTGCCTCAAAATTGCTATAGATACATAGAAAATGATCTCACTAAGAAAAAGACTACCAACAACAATATAAAAAAAAATATTTATTTTAAAATATTCTTTTTAAAATTTTTATGCGATGTGCTGCTTGGTTACATTCCCAGTGTGAGGAATCATGTGTCTTTCTTTTGCTATGATTCACGGAAAATGGCGGATGCACGTTGTAAGCAAACAGTTGGCGCGCAAATAAATTAGAAAGTTTATTACATCTGAGACTCGTGTACTCTAGCATACTAGTCATGAGTAATCTAGCTAAAAAAACGTATCACGTGGAATCTAGCATTTTTGTAAAAAGTGTGATAGTTCGTCAAAATTCCATAAATGAAAGCAGTGCACACCCATACGAAGCTAAAATAATATTTTCTATTTATTTCTGTTAAAAAGCATGTCACATGATAAGTTTTGATGCATTTCTTTGGAAAAAATAGTTTTCCGTGAGGTTTAGCTGGCCAAATATCGTTTACACGATTACATTTGAATACATTCTGCATTATATTTGCATAATTTAGCGAAGGAAAGGTACCAAAGAACGCGGATTTTTAACGGTCAGTGTATAGGCTATGTCTCGGTTATCATTTATTTGTGTGGAAACTAAAAGGTATGGAAATTGTGCAATTCACTAGCATCCGCCATAGCAAAAAAACCCTTACGTATTTCCCCACACTGATTCCTAGAAATTTTAATGAAACGCACCCTAGTTGCATAAAACTTAATAATTGTCTAAAGTGGGCGGTGCCTAAAACGCGATTCCAGAACAGTAATAATAACACTGTGCTGTGATATCAGATGTCGAAAGATCAAAACATAATTAAAATATCAGACTGGTCGTTGTCATGGCAGCTGCATAATCAACTTTTTGTATCGGTTTACTTTTGTAAAGATTAGATATCTAAATACTGAGTAGGAGAGGCACTATGGTTTAGACTGTCAGACTCATAACCCGGAAATCTCGGGTTCGAATTCCATCAGGACCTCCACAACATTTCAGCACGAGGGCTAGTATCAATCAGTGGCGAGCCGTTTTACTATTTCTTTTCTGAGATTACATGAAACAATTAATTTATCGATTCATCACTGTAAGTTTAAAGCTAGCAGTTTAAGATAAAGAGATATCTTTAAAATTTGACCAGATAACTTTTTATCTTAAAAACAGCACTATTACTAGTATTTCAAGGGCTATTTGTATAAGGTCGTTTGGAAGATATCTCTATACGCAAACGTGATATATCTTTATGTTGGAAAGATAGAGAGGTTTCTCTCTTTTTGAAAGAGATCAGTCATTCATTCAAAAGCTGTAGCTCTATATTTGATAGATATAGCCTTACAGCGTAAAGTGCTAGCAACATTAACAAAAGAGAGAGCAGTTTTAATTCCGTGACAAAAATACAATAAGGTATAAAATATACTAAATACATTTTCATAAACATACATTAAAATGTTTTAAATCAGTGCGACTACCCACACTCTCATTGCGTTTTATTTTGCTGAATCACTCTTGTCCTATATAAAAATAGCACATTTATATATCTTATGCAATTAACTTGAAATCGGACAGTTTGGATTTGTATCGGTCGAGCTGAATCCTGTTTTGACACAATATATGTCATCATTTTCTTTATGCAGACTTACTGGTAACCATGTGCAGAACCTTAGCTATGGCTTCCCCCGGTTTCGGTTTCAAATAGAGAAAAATGAGAAAGACACATTGTGCTGAATGTTTTAATGCCAACAAACATGACTTGCAGTAATTTGGTAGAGGGTCGTCAAAAACTATTTGTACAAAAGATATGTTTTAATAAGGTCAGCGATTTAAGACGACGTTCTAAAGTTTGCTCCATATCCATATTATAGAAAACTGAACCCGCCGCAAGATCACCATTCTTTTAAAGAGGGGCTTGGCCAATTTTACATTATTCACAGAACGTCATCAAATAGAATATGCTACAAAAGTTCCGAAATCTGAATCAAAAAGTTTGTCCACAAGATCTACGAATCTTTTATCCATTCATTTCCAAAACTACCACAGTTAAATAGTTTCATGTTTTCAATATTTGGAAGCTTGTCAGTGTTCTATTTTCCCTTCCCATTTCAAGTATATGGACTGGTCCAAAATCCTTAAAAATGTGTGCTAGCGCTAATGTTTAACTTAACAATAAAAGTTGTACTCACACAAAAAAGACAGAAAATCACTTACATTAAAGAAGCCGGCTTTCGAAATAATAGATCCTCCCGAGACCCTTATTATCTTACCAAATGGAGCGGTGTGACGTTCTGTTTAACGCTTATTTATTATTATTGTTATTAATAATTATTTACCAGACACTGTACATTAAAAACCCAGCTGTAATAACATGAGGAAAGTTTCAGAAGTAACGTTTGGTCTGATATGCTTTGTTATAATAGGTGAATTCAATTTCACGTTTTTTGTATCCTATTAAAGAATATATTCAGGGGATCCGACGTGATTCATGTCAACCGGGTTTCAAGCGGAGTTTTGATGTGTATTCGTTCAAAATGGGCGAATAAGACGTATTTTTTGTTACCGAGGACGAGAATTCATGTGAGTAATTCGTTCGAATTGCTAACACCTCAGTTCATTAGCCGTATGTTATTACCGATCAGAAATCGACACATCTGTTTTCAGTTCTAGAGTGAAAAACAAAACAGTTATTGAAGGGACAAATTGCAACAGCAGCTGTTTGAAGCGTGGAAACGTTGACGGAACATTAGATATATGAATATTTTGACATAACACATTCAAATAAACTCGAGCAGAATGTTTTTCGGTCCAAATATGGGAAAAATACGACACAAAATCCAATCTTCACCACTACCGACCAATTTGTCCTTTCAATAACTTTTTTATTCTTCACTCTAGGACTGAAAATAGATGAGTCGATTTCAGTAATTACAGCCGGCTAATGAACGGACGTGTTAGTAATTCGAACGAATAGCAAATAAGCAATTAATTACATGAATGTTCGTCCTCGACAAAAAATACGTCTTATTTCGCCATTTTGAACAAATATATATCAAAACTCGGCTTGAAACCCCGAGAGACATGAAACACGTCCGACCCCCTGGTATATGTCATTTATTCTTTCGCGATTCTAAATCTTTATTTGTCTTCTGATCAAGATAAGATACATAGAGTTATACCTAACTTCATCAAAAACAACAATCACCAATAGCCAGACTCTCATTGGCAGTACTGCAGCAAAATGTGGCTTGTATCTATAAAATGTTAACATTGAATGTTATGGGAGCCAACAAAGCATATATGCAGTTGTCTATCAGACCACCTGCAATGCGTAATAAATCATCAATTTTCTTGGCTATACGTTCTAAAGTCTCATTCGCAATTAGGATGTTAAATTATTTTAAGCTCTTATATGACCAAGAAAAACATCTTACCGGCGAAATCGGCCGTTTCGTTTAAATCGAAAATACATGCTCTAAATATAGCGTAGTATTTTTTTAAAAAATATTGCTATAAAAAGGAATCTCTGTCTGACGACGCTTTTTCGTGAAGAAGGGACTAAAATATGAAAGAAAATTCGAAGCATCCCTCTGGAACATTTTGATAATTAAATTCCTGCTATATCGATTGACACCAAATATTACGTTTGCAGCTCATAAATACGCTTTAATTAAAATATAAATATAGTTAACATTCGTGTTATTATATCAAAAACTTTTTAAAAAATCCCGTAAATCTCATTTTAAAGGTGGAATCCGGTACTCTATATAGTTGATTTAAACTTCAAAACCAATCATAACATAGTGAATACCCAACGAACGGCTACACTTGTGTATCAAATGGTAACATAAATACTACCAAACCCTTTATATTTGTATGAGGATCATCCACTCAAATCTCTTTTTCATTGTTGTGTCAACTGGTCAAAAATGCATATAAACAAATATTATGGTGTAATTTTATATACTATTTTGTGATGTAGAGTTAAATGATAATTATAATGTATGAATCTTCACATAAATGTCATTAATCACCGATACAATTTTACATACATTTTTTTTTTGCTAATCCCATTATTGACGACTGATTAGTTTGGTTTAGCGTAAACAGAACAGAAATCCGATTTTTGGAAGATGTTTTACAAAAGTGTTAACTACAACAAGACAATATGCCGCACGAAAGCCACACCATTGTCCAAGCAATTTGCTTTCCATCGTGTAATTTAAAATGTGTTTAAGGTAAACGAAAGTCAACCATATACAATATAATTATGTTGCATGCATCCCCAAAGCTCCCAGACTTGAAGGTCAAATTTGCACATGGAATGTACGCCAATTTGATAGCAGACTTGGGTGTATCCAATTGGTTTATTAAAGTTGCTCGCCCACAGATTTTGTTGAACAAATAAGTTTATTCAAACTGCTTTAAATTAACAAACTTTAGAACGAGGGTTGCAGTATAAATTCCTGTATAGTATTTCTCTCTTTTTCTGAAATTATCAAGCGTAGCAAACGCTTTTGAAATCCCAATATAGTTGTATATTGTAGCGGTGCCGTGAAACCAAGTCCACCAACATTTTCAAAAGATTTTCTCAAATTGCTATGTTGATTTTCATTTGTGTTATTGTCACACGATGTAAAACAAATATTATAATATGCACCTTATTTAATAATTGAAGCTTTGACAACAACATTTCCTATACATGTAGAACCCTACAGGAAGAAAACTGAGACAAAACTATGACAAAAATAGCATGTTGAAGTCGATGTGTTAACTTCAGAACTAGAACGTAAATTGAAATTCATTTTGTCATATTATGTTTTCCTAATTGTGTGATATATTGTGTAAAGAAAATGCCTACTACTTATACCACGTATGTCACTAACAAGAGCGTAATTATTTTTCAGTCCTAGTTCTGTTACATATGCCTATTTCATATTATGCAATGTTTATTAAGCGTTGCAAAATTAGTAAACTATTTACAATGTACAAACAAACATTGTAACAATACCATTTGTAAGTACATCATCGTTACAGAGTACCCATTTGTTTTAGGCCACCGTTCTCTTTAAGTTCACACAGACTCGTTTTTACATCATTCAACTCATCTTCATTGGAGACAGTCCAGTGATCATGCCAAGCTTTGTCCATTCCGTAGGACCTTTCGAATTAGATATGATGCCAAATGTGTCCCCATTAATCTCATATTTTGCACACATTCAAGTCCGGAACGCTAACAAATCTCTAGGTATTTATATACAGGCGCAAACTTAACTTTTTAGTAAACTTTTCTGCTATCGTTCTGTTAATTTAGCAGTACCAGGTATTGTAGATGTCATCAGGGGTTTGCGCTACGACTATCAGTGTACCGCCAGATCATTAAAACACGCCTGGCCTCTGTCATTGTGCGCTCCAGTTTTGAAAACGATTGGTCTCGTCATCTCCAGGATTAAAGGGAATGTAGAGCCTAACTGTATAATTATTAAATTCGTTTAAGTATTTGAATAAATGGTGATGAGATCAGATGATTTTATTGAAAAAGTCCTATTTGTCTGAAATGCTCAGTAATACGGATTATATAATAACGTTTAATAAGTTTAACTGACCACTACATACACAAGTCTCTTTGGTTTCATGTAATGACACATAAAGATTGTTTCAAGGCTGCATTTTCAAATGACATTTGTTGTTTGTTTGCTTTTGTTTTCTTTTATTTTTCGCCTCATACAAATCACACTTTAGTAATACTTAAGAAGCATGTGTGCAGCTTAACAGAAGTTAAAGCATTGAACTTTCCAAAAAAGGACCATACTCATTACAGAATGTACGACACACACAATATTAATGAACGTATGTATGATACGTACAAAAAAACAAAAATAATATCAAACAGGGAATGCCACGTACCAAAAACGCAGCCTCCCCAAAACGAGCCCCACAGCACCCAGAAGTGCACACCACAAACACACACACACACACACACGCACACACACACGACACACACACGCAATCATGTACACACACACACATACACTACCAACACACACTAGCATACAAAGCAAACACACGAGGACAAAACGAACAATTAAAGGAACACAGTGGGGCACCGCCTTGGAACGGTCAGTGGCAAAAACACCACTGGGGAGCTTAAACCGGTTTATGGTGCGCACCCAACCTCACTCTTACCCCCACCATGTTCCAAAGTCACAGGACAGTGTAAATAAAAGTAATCCCTGCTAGGTGAATCTCTAACACACGCAAGACTGAACAAGACTGCATCAAATGATATATCCGGTATGACAATCCCCGTAACTTGTTCTCGGTGATTTCTATAACGGTTTGTTCAGTAACAGCGCCTACAAGTTTTGTCCTTGCATGTTTTAGCATGTTTGATGAAGCAACTAACCGTGTGAGTTTTCCGCTTCCATAACCAATCAATGCATTCGAATAATTAACTGTCCCTCATCCAGAAGATGAGATTCATGTACTACTAGTATTCTTGCCAGTCTATTAATATTACATTCATGTCATATGACTAATTATATGAATCCAAGTAAATATGTCATATTTTGTCCGTCCAAAATATAGTTTTATGTACTATGTGCTTTTATAAATTTAAAGTGTTCTCATGCCAGATAAAATTGTTCAATGAAATACACTTGTCACCTGCTTGAAGATATTATTCGGAAGGGAATTAGAAAACGATGACACAGTTTAAATTAAATTCTGCAGCAAATGCAGATTTTAAAATGAGGATAATTACTGACAACAGAATTTTCGTAATTGCACATTGCGCTCATATACACTTCATAAACTGGACAGCTCAAGATATTGTCTTCATCGTAACATAATTGTTTTGTAATGGTTATAGGACTTGAGGTCGAAATTTTATCGACATTCGGTTTCAAAAGACTCACACGATTCCCTAGTCGTAATATCAGTCCTCAGTCGCTTGCCTGATAGCACTCGGATTAAAGCCCTCGTGCCATTATGCTCCTTGTGGGCTGGTTATCACGTCCCGGCCTGGTTCAGCCGTGTATTATCTTCTAAATCGGTTTCTTTCTGTACTTCACTGTTATGTTTTCCAAGTTCGATTCCGCCTGGGTCTATTATGGCACAAAAATTACAATGTGTAACGTAGCGGCCGTTCTCTGTCGCTTGGTTGTAGCGGACAACAAACGGACAACAAACGCCAACTCTGGTTGCTACGGCAACAAGTAGCATACAGTAACCTTTTTAAAATCGTCTTCTTAATTTGAACTGCTAGGCCTAAAAGCACCTAGATAAAGCGGGAGCGACTGGATAAAGCTGGAGCGACCGACGGGAAAGACGACAATTTTTTGTAAGGGTCAATATTTTCGTATTTCTTTGGTACACTGTTATATCTATCTAAACGAGTAGCTAATAGTATTAAAAGGCGATGATTTATGCACCAAGTGGTCTTTATAGATTTAAAACCTGAGAAATCGCTTGTTAAAAGCTCAATTTCTTTTAGGAAACCAGGTTTACGAGTCCATATCAGCCGAAATAACGATGTACCAACCTATATTTCTAATTTATCCGATAAAGTATTCTATTAACTAATATCTCTCCAAATTTCAACACATAGAACAACGTTTTGATGATATTCTCGGACTTTAAAGTGGACCATGTACCGTTTAAAATGATAAAGCTGGCGCGACTTTGAAAAATTAATGATAACATTAATTATATGGTTATGTTACCTTTATTGAATGGGTTAAACATGGATATGCATCCATTAGCATACAGGTGTAACTAGTTTATGACCTAGACTAGATGTTGACATATGTAAATATGTCAGCTGATGGAGAGCGCATATTTTGAAGGTTTGTGAAATTCTTTGGCTTCGATTTATTTACTGTGTATGAGTAACATTTTACATTTTATTTGTTAGAAGCATTTGGTTTCACAATTTCATTTGTGATTTTACTTAAGTTTTACTGCATTTTATGGTGAGTTATTTTCATTGTCATTTAATGAAAACTATGCCAACAGTACAGGATCAGACGCTTTTATTTACTATGGCAAGCCAATTTACTATTTAATAAAAGAAAAAGAGATGTCACATAAAATACAGGAGATATCTCTTAAATTCAAAAATATCACTATAAATTAGAGGATGTTTAGAAAGGTGTCTCCCAATTCTAAAGATATCTCTCAATGCAATAGAAATATCTCTCTACCGTACAGAGATATCTATCCTTCCTTAAAAGATATCTCTGAAAAAAGGATATCTGTTAAAAACAGAGAGATATCTTATAGCCTATATAGAGATACCTCTCAAAGTTATTATACCGGGATATATCTTTCTAATCATGAGATATCTCTGTTTCAATGAGATAAATTGTTCCTCCGGGGTCAGGGCATAACCAGGCTGGTTACACTGCCCGATCGGGCTTACCAAAGTCGTCGTTAAAACCTGAAAGCAGAACTTTGTGTTTGATGTCATAGAGATTGTATAATATGACATAGACAAACAAATCACATACTTTGGTTTAAGAGTTGAGATGATTACGTGACATAAAGAGTAAGTCAAAATTACGAAAAATCGCGGAAATGAATGACTTGGTATTTTCACTGAAAGTTATGAGAGGTCTTTGAGATATAAATAATGATAATAGTGTGAATTAACTAATTTCACCAGAAAATGCATAGCCACAGTCACCTGAACTTTGGGCACCCCATACCCCATGACCGCCCCTGCAAATATACTATCACAACGTAAACTCATCTAGATAATAAAAATAATCATTATAATGATAATAATAATAAAATAATAATAATAACAATAAAAGTATTTTATTTGAATTCGAGAAGATACAAAAAACAACAAACATCTTTTGAACCGACCGCACGATGTTGGCGTATTATGAGCGTACTGTGGGAGGAAACGGGAGTCTCCAAAATGCTCGCGTGAGGAAGCGATAAATGTGGCCACAAATAAATGATTGTACCGTATGAAAGATTTCTCTCAATTTAGATATATTTTTTAAAAAAAAAGATATATTTCTAAAAAAAGATATATTTCTAATGAAAAAAGATATCTCTTAACGGCCATTATAAAGATATCTTTCATCGAAACAGAGATATCTCTCATGATTAGAAAGATATCTCCATATCTCTGTTAAAAGAAATATATATCCTAATTAAAACACAATATATACAATGAATCTAAGAGATGAGATATCTCTCCTATTTTAGGAGAAATCTGAAAGGTATATATATATATACTGTATATATCTTTTTTATTAAATAGTAAATTGCCTTACAATAGTTGTGTGGCTTTCTGCTATTGATTTCTTTCTCCTCCACTTACATAACTAATTAATGACCTTTTGGTTCAGACCTAAAACCTAGGTCCGATGTATCGGTGCTGTACACCGGTGCTGTACACCGGGCATGTTAAAGAACCAGGGGATGTCCCTGGAACGGGACAAATTCTGTATATTTCCCTTTCCCCTGAAACCTTAATCATCTAACCTCTTCTTGGGGCGTTGGTCATATGGATTATCCGGTACCCAAAATAAAACTCTAAAATACATACAAACATGTTCCATTCCTTCAGGCGTCGGTCATGCAGAACAGAAGTTTCTACTATGTTTAGCAGGCACAATGTCTATACAATCATTCTAACACTATTGAAAATTTCTCCTATATACGCAAAAAAGGATTCGAACGTCATATACCTTATAAAGTATATCACTTTAGACGTCCGGAACTATTTTTTGGCTGCTGAAATTCTACCCGCGTAATTTTCACACAAAATTAATTTTACGAGACGGCAGTGTGCATGCGTTAATAATTTAGAATTGGCATTGCTATGAATGGGGTCACGTGCTTTAAATAAATCATAGTAAAAAAATACTACACTTCCGGTCAGCAGCAATTGACCTTACGCAATTAGAGATGTAGCCACGCCCACCGAAATCAAGGGGCACTACTCCTGCAAAGTCCGACAAATACAGGAAACGCTCAAACTGATCTCTATTGAACCAAGTCTGAAATCATTAGTTTTATTTCTTTTTTCGATAATATTTAACTGTACTATGATTTTTTTGATGATTTCAAAAATAAATCTATAAAAGAAAACATAAAGTATGAATTTAGTTTTAAAAGGAGGCGGGGGGGGGGAGGAGGTACATAATTAGCGAAAACGCGTGCGGATTAAAGCTATTTATTTGCAATCATTTGTATTTTTATGAAATGTGATTTTAATTAGTATCATTGAATCCGTTATCAAATATTTACCGTAGTATAATTATGTCCGCTGCGCATTTATTATTAAATACTCTTCAAAGAGGCGTTAACAGAATACGTTTAATTGAAAATCTCTTAAAGATTAGATATCAATAAGCACTTTTATTAACATGTGCCATCAATAAAAGTAACTGGGTGACCATGGTTTCTAATTTTGTATTTCATGGAAGATTTAATTTTTGCATGCGGTCGTGCTATGTACTCATGTTTTAGGCAATGTGACACATTCTATAAGTAAAAGAAAACATATAATATGCAGTAGAGCATTTCTAGGCAAATATATTTATATCATTTTGATACGACTTCTGACAGATGTTTTTAACAACTGTATGTCCAGCTAGAAAAATCATTCATTTATCTGAATTTCTTTATTCAATTTAATGTAACAGATTCATCGGACTGACTGACTAATTGGGGTCATTAACCCTCGCTACCAGCCGTAGTTATATGACCCAGCGTGGTTTATACTATTATTGTGCACTTAGTTTATAATCTGCAAGTCCACTAAAACCTTTCTAATAATATGTAAGCACATACATACACACACATGATGACACGTTTTGATAAGACAATCTTTACAAAACATTTTATTAAATCACTCTAAAATATATGAAGAGTCACAAAACCACGGACCTAAAATAAAATTGGTCCGTGACAAAACTCTTAAAATTTAGAAACTAAACCCAAAAAGCAATATATATGACTTTCACGATAAAAAAATATTTCTAGTAAGTACTCTTCCTTAAATAGAAAATACCTAAAATTGCATGTCTGTCAACGGATTAATTTTAAATGTTTGTCGGACAAAATGGCGGCTAGTAACCATACTCGTCACGTATTGTAGCAGCTAGCTATTTGATTGGTCTGATAAGAGATTATCATCTGTCAATCAAGAACCTGGCATAAGGTCAATAGTGTTTGAATGGAGTAGTCCAAAAGAACAGTCAAAATTCCACGGAATGCTACGACTTAAAGGTGAGAGTTCATGCTAACGCAGTAAATAGTACCCCTTCGAACTTTTTGTTTAAATTAACGTTTTAGAATGGAAATATAGTTACTTTTGAGTGATATACCGGTTAGTTTATCACTCTTTGTGGTTGAGATGCTTCGTAATTAATTACTCAGACCTTCGGCTTTCGTGATTAGATAACTTCGCATGTAAACTCCACACAGTGATGTACTAACCGGTATATCACTCAAAAGTAAAATCTATTTCCTAAATAGATGCGGATAGTTTGGATTATTATATGTATTATTTTCAGAATTATCATGAGTGAATATGGCGAATACGGTGAATACGGCAATTTCGATGACGTGTTCGACCCAAAGTATGGTGAACCACATACGGTGCCGATCGTCATAGCAACCGACGAAACACTTAAGGGATACGGGAAAACTGTTACGGACTTCGATGCAGAGGAAATAAATATAGCACCTTGGCCAGTAAAAGGTAAATGAGTATAGAGAGTGAATACATTGCCGATTGAAAGAAATGTGGATTGTCAGTGATAGTACCGCCGTTGGTTGATGATGCGGACTGTCGGTGATAGATCCGGAGAACTATCCATGATCATTATATCTCACTGGTAAATCTCAAAATTAATAGTCTCAAACGTATACAGTAGACTTCCAATCATTGGCTAATAACTAGAGTCAAGCCTGTCTTGAGCTGAACCCGCAAAAGGATCCAAAAAAAAACCACTTAAAGTACATATATGCCTATTACAAGTGTATGCAATATAGGGTAAACTGTTTTGTAATTTTGATATTTGCGACTGTTGCAAATAATTTTGATAGAGCCGTTAAAACTATTTGCGACCATTAAAAACCGTATATACTTTCGCAAATGTCAAAATCACTAGACGGTTAACCCTATTCTCACGCACAATGCTCAAATATGCGATCATTATTGATCGCTCATTTTACGGCTATATATACGTTATTTAAACATCGCACATTTAAACGACGTAACCAATCAGAAACAACGTTACAGCGGTAGTGCGTTACAATACTTATGTAACTGGGGTACATCAATATTGGCTGTTTATTGCAGTTGGCTAATTTACTGAGATGACCAATAACAGTGGTTCAACACAATATCTGACAAAATATGAAATCGAGAGTATAGGCCTATGAACTCTTCGTTTCCTTTCCAGGTTGGAGAAAGCTATGGCCTGAAACCGGCACTCTTGGTGGTATACGTACCGGCGACTTTAAATACAAATGGGTTGGAGATAAATGCACGGCTGTTAACGAAGCCGTTATTAACGGAGATTACATAACCGGAAAGCTGCCACGTGATATATCGCCTAGCAACCGTACACATGTGCTTGTAAAAGACGCTAACTACCATCCCGATGGCAGCCAGATATTCTACCCAAAGAACAGAGATCCGTTTGTCATGCTCCTTGCAAAACCAGGCGACAATATTACTCTGGAGAGTTTTGTTGCCTTCTACTGCGATGGGAGTTTTGGAGTGCACGTACATACGGGCGTTTGGCATCAGCCTGTGTATCCAATCAACGACGAGGCGGAGTTCTTCGGGAAGCAAGGTGCGGTACATGCCTGTGTTGGTGTTGACACGGCGACGGAGTTCGGGAAATTCTTACGTGTACCATTAACAAAACCAGAGTAAACGATCCACTCCGGGTAAATGATCACACGGACCAACTACCTTTGAAATATTCCAATCCTGTACTGAAGAATGTAACGATTGAAAGCCCGGATTTCACCTGGAAGCAAACAATAAAAAAACATATTATTTATATAGAAAGTATCTGCAGACAGGCATATTCAGTGTTTCATACAATCAACAATTATTTCCTTCGTTTATTTATTAGTCTGTTATTCAGTTTTCCTCTTCTTTTTTTTTTGATTACGGTAGTATTAATAGTTGTCGACTTGCAGATATTGCAGATGCTTGCTGGCGGACAGCCACGTGACTGGCAGTATTGCGGGGGTCAATTTATTGATAGTAGAACAGTCAATATAAAACAGTACCAGTGGCAACATTTTCTAATCTACATCATGGACCTATATACATGTCTGTCCGTTTGGCTGAAGGTCAGTGGTCCTGTTACAGTATGTTCAGCTGAAATCTTCATGTCATCATAAGAATGAATCATTATCTCAGCATCGACATCTCTCACCAAATATAAAAGAATCTGCATTTAAGCTAAAAAATATGGGTTGAATACCGAACACGTTTTTGTTCTCAGGTGATGTTATAGGGCTATCCTGTAAAGTCACGTACTAGTAACTTCTCAATGGCCAACGCTTTCAGGCCTAAGGAAAGTTATACATCAACTACCATGAACTGCCCAAACGGAAGGATAGAAAGCTGTATTTAGCTAAACTAATTTAAGCTCACAAAGGGGAACTGATGCTGATACAGGGCCCAGAATTATATAACATATGAGGGTTATTTTCTAGTATTTGTGCAAAGGGAAATTAAGCGTAAGTTATTGATACTAATACTATGCTAAAGTCAACACTAACAGTGAAAAAAGGAACTACACCATCCAAAATGGGAAGTCTGTCTGATTACACCCAAACAAGCAGCATGTCAACGGGAATCATTTCCATTTGCAGGTTACGAGTAACTGATTTAATTTTTCTACTTTTTTCAGTATGAATAAATTACTATGTAGCTTTTAAAAGCTAGAAAGCGACTAACTAGGTATTTGGTTAACTATGTTTTCCGCATATGGAGTGCATCTCCCGTTCTTTGTTTACCAAAAGAAAAAAAAAACCTAAAGTCTTTGAACAGCACTTTGATTTATTTTACGGAACATTAAATACGCCTTTAAATAGAAACGGGATCTCAGTTAATTTTTTTACAGGCTACAATATTGATGTCAAGATATAACAAGCAAATTCAGTGAATTTATAACTCCCGCCTAACTTATATGAAGCAAATAGCTGAAAAACTACAACTAGGATGTGTATTGGTCTGTATGCTTCCAAAAAAGCATTTTTAGCATTTCCGCAACACACTGGGGCCTCATCCCTGAGGGGACTTTTTTCTTCAAGTTACAGTCATAAAAAAGTTTATTGTTGTAAGTTAAATTAAATCCGTACTACTACTTTCAGACAACAAGAGTTCTTAAGTTTCTATATAGAATAATTATGTAAGAAAAGCACTACATTCCCTTAAGGGCCTCATTTCTGTAAAAATCCTGTTTATAAATGTTCTGTTGTTAGAGAATACAAAGTTGATTATTTGTGCCAAACAAAATCAAATTCTGACAAGCCTTATCAGAAAAAGGAACCATTTTCAAAATGTCACCACCACATTGGGGCCTCATCTCTGAGGGGTATTTTTTTCTGCATCTTACAGTGATACAGAACTTAGTTGTTGTAAGTTTAATTAAATCAATACTATTATTTTCAGAAAAAAATTCTAAATAGGATATTTGAGAAAAGCGCTACACCCCCTGAAGGGGGGCCTCATTTCTAAAAAAAAACAGGAAGTGTAGGGGGTGGATATTGAAAGGAGTGATCATTAAATTATTTAAGCCGATTAGAATTTAATTTTGATGACTAGTTTCAGAGAAATATAAGTTTAATGTTTTATATTGAATATAGAAAAAAGTAACAATTAAAGGGCAATTTCTGCGGAGATACTAATCCAATCTTGACGAAAGTTGTGTGTGCACCGCGGCATTCTGTATTGTACACTTGATTTAAGTTTCATGAAATTTTATTTATTGGTTTTTGAGCTATGACTCCGGACGGACGAACGGAAGGACAACGCCAAAACAATATCCCTCCGCCTATGGCGGGAGATAATTATTGACCTTGTTTTAAGAAAATGTAAGATATATATCCTGGCATTTCCTTTCATTAATTTATATCCTGTTCTTCAAACGAAACAAGTTTACGTACGTGAAATAAGTAGAAATCCGGTCTTTATCCTATCAAGATATCAATAGTTTCTTTCCTTAGACGTATTTTTGCAATTTGTACATTTATTTATCTGTTAAACTTGACGTGTTGTCATTCAGGTAAGTCAGTTTTTGATACGCCTACTGCTTTACCTGTGTGTTAATCCTAATGTTTATTTGTCAAAAGTATTGTAAAGTGATATTGCTATTTTTCAATCTCGTGATAGAATCTAACTTTTGACCTTCAAATTTACAGCTTATACATGTTGTACATAAGGACGCATTGTTTATCAACGCTTTTAAAACGCTAACTTTAAATGCTGTAGATAAATCCTAACTTTAAATGCCAACTTTTATTTAATAGTGCATGGTGCATACTTTCCCCTCTGCTTAAAACTCGTATCGCCTCAGGTCAACTACATTGAACATGTAATCCCCAAAGACGTCGCGGAAATTTACTTCTAATGTCCGTCGTTAGCTTTAAGAGTATTTAATCTGGAATGGCGCCAATGATACAGTTGTAACGCAGTCCTAAGACATTGCATGCGTTTTATAGGTAGGAATGATTAAAGCAGGTTAACTAATTACAGGTTTGAACTGTAGACAGTCACTGAAGTTTCCAGGGTTTTCAGACAACGAACGGTGGGCCTGAACGCAAACATGAGTGGAAATGCAAGCTATGACGACGCACTTGATCCGAAGTATGGAGAGCCATATCCGGTTCCTGTTGTCATGGCAACAGCGGAAACTTTGAAAGGATATGGTAGAATCGTGACAGATTTCGAAAGTGAACAAGTTGAAATCACTCCCTGGCCGGTTCAAGGTATCGTACAGATAATTTTTCTTCAAATTCAGCAATATTAACTACTGTCTGCAACAGTGTTTGCAGTATATATCAACTTTATGGTGACAGTATATTCATATTCAAAATGTATTAATAGTCCTACTCTGACCTTAAAGTTGGACACTACATACATATGATACCTGCTGTCCCTTTAATATTGGCTGCAGCGACATATTCTATCATTTAAGTACCAAGTGTAAAAACTTATATCGGTTCGGTAATGCCAGGGATGTTCCTGCCATTCAGTAGACAGTCAAAATACCAGCGTGCGTTCAATCACGAGGCAATGGTTGTTTTAAGTGCTGCTTGCACATAACGACCTTGATTTTATTTCAGTTGCACAAAGCTTATATAACAATGCTTAGAAATAGAAACATTTTCAGTAAATGTTGACAATTCTATCTTTTTCAGGCTGGCGTAAATTATGCCCAGACACCGGAACGCTCGGTGGTGAACTCTGTGATGAATTATCATATAGGTGGGTCGGGGATCAGTGTATAGTTGACGGAGATTTTGTGACTGGCAGGTTGCCAAAACACGTGTCACCTTCTGATCGGACGCACGTGCTCGTAAGAGAAGCCAATTACCACCCCGATGGCGGACAGGTTTTTTTCCCAAAGAATAAAGATCCTTTCGTGGCTTTACTAGCCCTACCTGGGGATGATATCAAAATGGAAAGTTTTGTTGCATTTTATTTTGATGGAAGTGTTGGTGTTCAAATTCATGCTGATATCTGGCACCAGCCAGTTTATCCAATCAACGACGAGGCCGTGTTTCTTGGAAAGCAGGGGGCGATACACGCATGCGTAGCTGTGGACACTGTCGATGAATTCGGAAAGTACTTACTACTGCCTTTGAAATCACCCTCGTAAACCGAAAAGCAGACCCAGTTTCTACCCGACAAAGGACAGGGAGACGATAGGCGAGTGATGCAGTTTAGCTCTGCATGATGAAGATACTCAGCTATTTTGCGTATTTGACGGTCTTACAACTTATCAAATAGTTGCCATAATATTCACATTTATTTCACTTTTTTGGCCGATTAAAGCACTGTTGAGCAGACACTTTTCTTGTCTTGTGTTTGGTTTATGTCACCACTGACAGCGTTATGACCTTTTTCGTCATTGTGGTGTTCAGTATGTTGTGCTCGTGACACGTATTCAACCATACCGGTATTAGGGTACAATGTATTAAGGACACCAGTCCCCAACTCCGTCGATGTAATTGGACCTAGTCAAACTGCAAATTTACGGTTGTTACTATATTTAATGTATATTTTCAACTGCAAAATTACGCTGACAGGGGTATATTTTACTAAAATCGTTTCCCATATTTACTGCACACGGACAAACGCTCTAATACATAACTGTCACTAAACACTAGCATTGTCGAGATGACTAAGTATTTAAATTGCCCATTCTAACACTAAAGTAGTTCACGCCAATTAGTCCTTATGGTTCAGTGACAAATTATAGGCGCACAACCAATTTGTTCTAAATTACAGTTGGGTTACGATGGATAAACAAATAACGAGATTACATTACGGTTTTGTAGTTGTAGGTGAATTGTTATATTGGCAAATGATGGCTGTCATAGCTAAATAAGTTGTGATTTATCAATTAAACAAAAAAGATAACGAAAGCTACCATCTCTTGATCCCTAGCAATGGATTATTTTAGAATATTTGTCAGGCACGGCCTACTTTCATATACATGTACTGGTAGAAGGTCCAGTATTTGATACGTGGTTCAAAATGTTTAGAACGATATTCGGTGAATGGTCAACATAATTGGGTTGGTCAGTGTCCTTCTTATCAGACTCACGCAGATACACACATTCATTATCTTCAAAGAAGTTAGTATCGGCCGTATACAGTTTAAGTAGTTTTTTAACTTCTTGCCAAGATTCATCTATTGTTTCAAGAAACAAATAGAAAGGGTAAGACTGCTACTGCCAATTTAACGATTTGCTACTGCTGCTGCCAGCTACTGCAAGTGCCAGCTACTGCTGCTGCCAGCTACTGCTAGTGCCAGCTACTGCTACTACCAGCTACTGCTTCTGCCAGCTACTGCTAGTGCCAGCTACTGCTAGTGCCAGCTACTGCTACTGCCACTGCTAGTGCCAGTTACTGCTAGTGCCAACTACTGCTAGTGCCAGCTAATGCTGCTGCCAGCTACTGCTACCTACTGCTACTACCACCTACTGCTACTGCCAGCTACTGCTACTGCAAGCTACTGCTACTGCCACCTACTGCTACTGCAAGCTACTGCTAGTGCCAGCTACTGCTAGTGCCAGTAACTGCTAGTGCCAGCTACTGCTGATGCCAGCTACTGCTACTGTCAGCTACTGCTAGTGCCAGCTACTGATAGTACCAGCTACTGCTACTGCCAGCTACTGCTCCTGTCAGCTACTGCTATTGCCAGATACTGCTAATGCCAGCTACTGTTACTGCCAGCTACTGCTAGTATACATCGCAAGCAAAGATCGAAAACTTAAATGTCCCGAAAATGCAATAAAAATGAAAGGGTGAGGGGTTGAGAGTCACAAGCGATAGATTCGCTTAGGGGAGCGGTGATGTAGAGGTTAAGGTGTCTGCCGCTCATCCCGGAGGTTGCGGGTTCGAGCCCCACCAAGGTCACGACCGTACCTCCTCATATGACACCAGTACTGGTTTTTCCAGGAAGCGGACTCGAGAGTGACTCGATAAGCTACAAGCTTTCTTCACAATCGAGCTAAAATAAATTAGTATAAACTAAACAAGCGATAGATTTGGATCGTACCTGTTAGTTCTCGCCAAAAAGACCAAAAATGGCTTGAAAATGCTCAAATTTTCCTTGCTCGCTCCGCTCGATCAAGAAGACCGATATGGAACTTCATTTTAATGAAAGCCTGCAGTCCTACAATATATAATCACTTCGCTAATTAGAAAATAGGCCCAATGTGAGTAGCGCTCACTGAACAGCAATCATTGTGAGAAGTGCTCACTGAACAAGGCTCACCGTGAACAGTGCTCACTGAAGAACACTCACTGTGAGAAGTGCTCACTGAACAATGCTCACAAAACAATGCTCACAATGAGAAGTGCTCACTGACAGTAATCATTGTGAGAAGTGCTCACAGTACAACGCTCATTGTGAGTAGTGCTCACTGAAAAATGCTCACCATGAGAAGTGCTCACTGAACACTACTCCTTGTGAGTAGTGCTCACTGAACAATGCTCACCATGAGAAGTGCTCACAGAATAGTTCTCATTGTGAGTGGGACTCACTGAATAATTCTCATTGTGAGTAGTGCTCACTGAATAGTTCTCACTGCGAGTAGTGCTCACTGAACAACGCTACCCATGAGATGTGCTCACTAAATAGTTTTCATTGTGAGTAGGCTTCACTGAACAATACTCAATGCGAGAAGTGCTCACTGAATAACACTCACTGTGAGAAGTGCTCACTGAACAATACTTAGTGAACAACACTCACTGTGAGAGATGCTCACTGAACAGTACTCACTGTGAGTAGTGCTCATTGAATAATGCTCACCATAAGATGTGCTCAATGATCAGTACTTATTGTGAGTAGTGCTCACTGAACCATGCTCAATGTGAGTAATGATCACTGAACAATACTCAGTTTTAGTAGGTCTCACTGAACAACACTCCCCGTGAGAAGTGCTCACTGAAAAACATTCACTGTGAGTAGTGCTCAAGGAACAGTACTCACTGAGCAAACTCATAAAAAATAAAAATGGGGTTGTGAAAAAGGGGGGATACTTCATGAAAAATTAATGAATACAAATCATTGTATAGTTTTTGAAAAAAAAATGGGACAGTTTTACGACCGTGCGACCACATACACGCATCGCAAAGGAAACTCCCGATTTCCGACGAAATCAGGAAACAATTGCTAACTATAGTAACCTGTCAAGCCTCCCCGATGGGCATTTGCAAACTGGTTAATAAGTTAACTTTTACATATGTAACTTCGAAACTTTTACTACAGTATATATAGCAGAATTTTGTAACATTTCAAACAGTAAATAAATTTCAAAATATCAACAGATTGAAGTTAACATTAACTTATATTTTTATTTTTAAATGGAATTGCGTCAATTAATTTTTGAAATGTGAAAGAAGAAAGTGTTTTGATACAGTCATAGCGTTTTCGTTGTGCTTGTACGTATTGTGTACGTTTTAGCTAGCAAATAACACTTTACATCGTATACAAATGACAATATACATGTTACATCGAACCAATTCAAAAGTACAACGAATGTGAAAGAAAGGTGTCAATTGAATGCTTTTGTTATGTCAGAAAAAAATCTTAGGGACTGAATGGAACATTCTTCAATGATTATCTAAAATGTTTAGTGTAACAGACAGCGATTCAAGTTTGTCTTGTTAAAGAAGAAAGCTACTAGAGACCCAAGATGGCTGTGGTTTTCCTTTCGAACCTCATATTTGGTCTCGCAATTGACTTAATTATACCCAGTCTCAGGTGTAACGTTGTCCACAAAATAAAAAGAGCACGTGAGGTACTGGCTGCAGGTATTTTGATGCTTAAATCTGCTATATCATAAATATATGTGTTATAATCATTGGAAAGGTCCATGACCGCTGAACTATTTTATAGAATATGAAATATATAATACTAAAATTTATTATGACACATACGTTATCGACTGTATTAAAATGCTGAAAGCCGTAAACTTTGAGTATTATTTTACGCTAGTTTCAAACATATTGTGACAAGGGGAGCGAGTATGTACACTATTTCTTTTTCTTGTAACGTAGTTTTTTCCCTTAGACCAAAGCGCTGAAAACGCTCAAAACGCTTGGAGTAATCGGTTAAACCCTTTATTACGAACGGGCTTTCTCCTCTATTAGATCAACAGCTCCAAATTAGTCCAAATAACGAGATTGCTAAAATATTGAACAAAAAATGTCAGAATATTTAATGAAATTTATATTTGAACTAAAATATACTATAGACCTTTCAACCTATACATATGCCTTTAAAAAGATAAGTAAGTTAAACGAATATGACATATTACCGTCAGCTTTTAATTCACACTTTTACGCCTTGACAATATTGCGGAAACATAATAAATTATATTGTACAGTTTTGTTACATTGCCTTATCATATATTAGTTAACAGACCTCTAGTCACGTAAACGCTTAAAGAAGTTGAAACTCGATCTTTTATTGGAGTCCAGCAAAAATGTATAAATGTTTCTTAATCTTTTCAAAACCAAACTCGTCTGCGAACGAACTACTGTATGCATGGACTGTATTTAAACTCCATAAGAAATCATATAAAGAGACTATACATGAACTAGAACTCTGCATACACCGTCAGTAGTTATAGCACGAGACGGTTGAAGATGTACCAGAGAGCCTGTCGACTTGGACTTGTGAACATTCATATGGACATTGAGTCAATGCAGAGATGATTGTGGCCATATTCAAGAAAAGAAAAAGTCTAGCGTTTGGTCTTATGTTTTCAGGACATGCAAGACTATGTATGCTTAGAATATGATTTAAAAATATTTGAATAAACGCCGTTATAGCTGTTAACTTTTCTACATGTTTATATCCCTTATTATTAATAACAATTTATAAAACGAAGAATGGTCACCTTACAGACTGGGAGAAAGAACTTTTCAAAGTTTGACAGTTTTGTAATTTCATTTCATATCAACTTTTGTTTCGTCTACAATAGAAACATAGGTTCTCGGAAACGCATCTGAATTGTTCAGAAATTTCTAAAACCAGAGCTTCCGGGGGCCTCGGCCGCTTTGCTCTGGACCCACCGGGTTGTCGTATGGCCCCATGGCCCCAGTAAAATATGTGCGTATATTACAAATAGGTCTAGCTACGCCCCTGATATTGCTTATTATTTTGTATCAAGTGTGGTATGTATTGATACTTATAATAAGAACACTCTGTAAGCATTACTATAGTTGAATATGCATATAAATTGGCTAACGTTGAGACCGAGTAGATACTATTGCATGATGTGACTAAATATTGTCCTACTGCGTCAGCCGATGAAAATTGTCGTCTGCGTGTCCCTGCTTATTGCATATGTTGGTTACAATATTTCATTTACTAGGAAATTAGTAAACTGCGAGATTTTTCATTTATAAAAGAGGAGCCGTATAAAATTCCGGTTGCCATAGCAAGAGTGCTTGCGAGGATATGCTACAATAGTAACAGATTTTTAAAAAGTCAAGGTCGAAAAGACGCCGTGGCTAATGCGAGGAAGATTTTATTAAGTATTTGCAATATCGTGACTTTGTACATTTAAACATAATGAAAACATAAGTACATGTAAATTTCAATATTCAGTATTTGATTACATGAAGTTGGTCGATTAAAGTTCTCTCTAAATGGTATCATTGAAAGCAACATGTTACGTGTATTAAATATCAATCTTTGATATAGATAGTTTTACATAGCACATACACAGATGATGTTGCAAATGAAATAGCAGTGTGTGGAAATAAATGGAATATACTGATTTTGTATCCTTAAAGGAATTTGGTCGTTTTATATGCATGCTATTGGCAAAACTAGAGGAATAAGTGTACTACAAATGTATGTTCATGTCTAATTTTATCTGCAGTGTGAAACTAAAACCACATTTCTTATAATAAGCTTACATGTCAAATTCTAGTCGAGACACTTCAGCATTTTTTTTTTCAAAAACAAAGATCAATTAATTTCGTGCACCGTATGTAGTAATGCGTGTACTTATTAAATAGCATGAAGACTAAAAGTACAATTAGATATGTTTTATATTCCTACAATTTAATATAAAAATTGCACATGCATTTTACATTAAACATGCATAGAATTCAACTATGTGTTAACTGTTGTATGTTTCATCCTCGATATAGAACGTTAGAGTTAGGAATTTTTAGTTCTGATTTCTATGTCTTGACGTTTTGACATAGAGGTTATTTGTACCCGGAATGCACTTGTGTGAGTTACTTTGGCATAATTGAGCCGTGTCATAAGAAAACGAACATGCTCTCTTTGCGACCAGTATGGGTCCAGATTAGCCTGCGCATCCGCGTAGTCTGATCTGGATTCATACTGGCCGCTTACAGCTTCTGCAACATTCATAGAGTCTGTAAACAAACAGACTGGATCCTGATTAGACTGCGCGGCATATTTTGATATAAACTGACCGCAAAGCCATTATGTTGGTTTTCAGCCCAATATTTGAATAGTGCACGGTTTTGTCCCTGATGGTCTTTATTCGCAGGGTGGTCTTTATTCGAAGGTGGTCTTTAACACAGGTTTGACTGTACAGCGGCAGTAAAATCTTTATAATCTCTTTACCACGTGTGTCAATACGTCAATATACCCAATTTTGAGTGATTACTGAAGTCTTGCGCAACTAGCAGTTGGAGTCTTCAAGATGAATTGTGTCCAGGGTTTCGGTTTGATATTATGTGAATAAACGGTCAAAATCTAGCATTCAGAGTGATACGTGTACATCTCGGTTATGTAGGGCCAATGTCTTGCTTTTTATTCCTAAACACCGATAACCTCTATATTTCGAGGGCTTTGACTGTCGAAGACAACAGATCTAAATATCTTTTTCCATGTAGGATATTCTGTAGCTTGGACTTTTAATTAAAGAGTTCATCTGTGCTCGAGAAACTATAAGGGCTGCTGTTTTTATTTTTTTCTGTGTTTTGTATTATCGGTGTATACGTTACTTTTCCACTTCTCCAAGTTAGAGCTGCTTTTGGTGAAAAAATAAAGTTCTTCGAACGGTCTGAAATTAACAAGTTTAAGTTATCTTCATAAAATAAAGTTTTTATTATTATTATTATTATTATTATTATTATTATTATTATTATTATTATTATTATTATTATTAAGAACGAATCATGAAATAAAAAGGTTTCAGTATAAATACCTATAAACTATTGCTGAATTTTTGAAATTATACGTAACCAAATTATAAAGCGTTACAAACGCTTTTGAAATTCAAATATAAACATATAGTGTAGCGGTGCTGTAAAACCAAGTTCGCCAACATTTTAAAAGATTTTCAACATATTTTCTCAAACTGCTATGTAGATTTTTACTTGTTTTGTTGATTCTAGCCATTACTTTTATGTTTTATCACATCATTTTGGAGAAATTATTTTTTCACCAGAAACAGGGAACGGGCAGCTATAAGGCTCAAATCTAGACTCTGAAACTTCTTGGAAACAGTTCAAGGATACTGAAATATTTTAATCTATTCACTTGTATGATAATCTGGTGAATTTGCACCTCTAAAACGCGTAGGTCACGCACTTACATTTCTTGAAGTCTTGTACACACAACGTTTGAGAAATTGAATATACAGCTCCATCTCAGTTCATGCATTTAATCAGTTTGTTCATGACTATGCAACAGAAACAAGTTTGAAATTCATCAATTCATGTGAACAACGTCTTATCATCATTATGTTTCAATATTCAGAACGACTGGCTTATATTACAGATGCTTTGGAAAGGAGAGAAACTGAATTGAAAATATTGTATACGTTAAGTTCATATTTCTAAGCATCATTTCACATTTGTCTTTTTCGTAAGGAATAAAAACTGTTTTAACAACGAAAGCCTTGGCGAATGCGTAGGAACATCCTTTGCCTTCATGTTATATAACTGTTAGTCGTCTGAATATTCCATGTACGTATCTTTAATTTGTAATGTACCAGTAAAAATAAGACACACGCTGTAGTGTGATGCAAACAGATAAACAAGGTTTAAAGTCCCAGGATCTTTTTGAATTTACTGATATTGTAAAATAAATATACTGATAGAACAATGATAGAAACATGTTCTATTCACTCTAAAACAAAGTTGACATGTTCATTTCTTTTGCATTCAAGTCGCTTTTTTCACGAAAAAGAGTTGCCAGGAAGCCTTTCTTATTTTTTGCAATATCATTTAAAAAAATACTACTCTATATTTCTAACATGAACATCGATTTAAAAAGTAAAATTATGAATGTTTTTGGTACAAATGAAGTTCATTTCAGCCGGTAAGACATCTTTCTTGGTAAAATAAGAGCTACTTGTCAATGTGGTCCTGGGACTTTAAAGATACATGATGCATGTCACATAAAGTGACCTTTCGTTTTATCAGTTGTTATCACTAAAAAGTTGTGCAATGTAGTCAGTCGTATAACTGTGCATGTAGGTGTAAGGTGGAGTAGAACAATAACTAAAGGTAAACTTTTACAAATGTAATATTTTACTGATAAAAATATTAAAAGTATCTTACGAAGGTCTGTAACATTGATTGTTTGTCTTCCTATGTAAACTTAAATGTTAAGACTATGTCGTGTCATGTCGGAGAGATTGCTGTTACGGTTACGGCTCTGACGAAAACACTCCCGAAGAGCAAAACCCTCTCTTCAAAGACAGGTGTTTTATTTCCCAAAGCAGTTATATCTAAACACATTAACCTCCCTAGAGCAACAACCTCTCCTCAATAACAAAAAAAAATGATGTTCCCTTTGGTGTTGTTGTAGAGAGGTTGTACTGTATAGAATTATAGCATTCACAGTTAGTTGAAATTTTGTCAAACTTCAGGTGGTGAATCGGTAGTATATAGTCGTTATTTAAGCATTCAATGTCTGTTTCTTGACCAAATTTATGTGTTAATAATGATCTCAATCGACCCTAGAATTTCTCTTCCAGTTATTTTGCCAATACCTCAATATGACTCCCTTGAGTATCGATTACTTATACAATTTGAAAAGAGTTTTTACATGACTACTATTTAATCAAAAAGAGACAGCTCTTCAATTTCATAGAGATATCTCTTAAGTTAAACATAGAGGAGATATCTCTTAAATTCCGCGATATCTCTTTTAAATAAGAACATCTCTTTCTTTTTATAGAGATACATGTATCTGCTATGTTTTGAAAGATATTTCCCAATACTGACGAGATATCACTCAGTGTAATAGAAATATATCTCTGCCATACAGATATCTATGTAAGTAGTAGAGATATCTCTTAAAGTTCAGGATATAACTTTGTGTGATATAAAACATAATTATCTCTCGGAGTACAGACAGGCGGGTCGTACCGCTTTAAGCCTCGAACGAGGATGGTTGACCTAAAAAGCACATAAACAAACAAAAGAGTAAAGACATGTCTTAATTAAAACATAAGATATCTTAGAGATATTTCTTTTTGGAATAATATTAAAATGGCTTGCAATATGACTGCAATCAGTTATGCCCAAATAGTATGCTAAAATAGTCGGATATAGCCAGTATCCAAAGATAAGAATGCCGTGTATAGGCACAACTCTTTAACTCCCGTGGTTTCAATATTGTAATGTTCATAATAATTTCCCACTAACTTGAAATGATGAATTGTTTTACAGGTATATACATGTACATGTTCAACTTGCCCGTCGGTTGCATATCTTTTCTTTTCCCATCTGGTTTCAAATGACGATACAGTGATGCTGTTAGAACCGCTACTTATTTAAACATTAAAATCTTGCATTACTTCCAGAAACGTCCAATTTAAGCATGGCAACTAAAGACCCGTATGGCATACCAATAGCACTGGCCACTGAAGAGTCTTTAAAGGGATACGGTTCTATAGTAACAGACTTCCAAACTGTCGCGGTTGAGAAACGACCATGGCCTGTCGAAGGTAATGTGAAATTGTGAAAAATTGGTTGAATGTTTAAAGCTGGTCAACATCTTATGTCGACTGTGACAATCGGCATTGCTCGCTCGAGCTTTTCCGTAGAAATAGCGTTATATCTACGGAAAAGGCCGAGCGATGTTCCGATTGTCGGCTATGAAAGTCTTTTAGTTCTGTGGGTGATGCGTCTATGAATGTATAATATAATAATGTCTCACTATTATCAAACGTTAATATCCATTGTCATAACTACTAAACAAATTATTAGTTTATTGATGATTTGTCTCTCTTAGAAATGTTGCTTTGATCAGTCCGCCTTAATATTTTGTTACCAAAAGAAAGACTGTTATTTAAGTAACGTAATTAATTCACATAATGAGCGCATATATATACGAAACATAAACTTAGATCGCTAAACCACGTTCGAATTCTCATAAAATCTGTAATACACAAATGTAGTTAAAACACATACATGTTAGCTTATGTAGGACATAATTCTTAATAAAATGTAAATTATTTGCACATTTTTGTACACTAACGTTTTTCACTTAATTTCGTCCGAAATTATTACACAGGCTGGAGAAAAGCATGTAAGGGAACGGACATAATACCAGGAGAAGATTTCAGTGAAATCTGCTACAGACGAAGCGATCATAACTTTACAATGAAGAAAAAAAATGGTTGCTTAAACGAAATAGGATGTCTTCCCGAAAACCAGTCCACAAGACAGACTTCTACAGATCCACCTTCAGCCTTAGTTCGTGAAATGACTTACCATCCTGACTGCGGGGAAGTTTTCTTTCCAAAGAACGGAGATCCGTTTGTTGGTGTGTTTGCACCTCCCGGAGATGACTTTGACCCATCAAAAGTTAAAGCATTTTACTTTGATGGAACATTTGGAGTGCAGTGTCATCCGAATGTATGGCATCAAGGCATGTATATACTTCAGAACGAGGCTGTGTTCCTAGGAAAGCAAGGCATTTTACACTTGTGCGTTACAATCGATACCGTTAAAGAACTTGGACACTACCTTCGCGTTCCTTTAAAGAAACCAGATTGCTAAACTAACAGCTTACTCTTTAACCCTGAGAAGGTAGAGCCTGTAATACTGGGGAGTTAACTCTAACAGCTAAGATCATTCGTATCTTCTCAGTGATCTTCGCTTTGCTTCGTTAAGTATTGATTGAACTGACTTCAAAATTGCATTTACTCAGTCGGAGTTTTTTTGTATTCGAGATTTATCATCGGTTACAAGTCTTAGCCAGAGTACTGACTGTTCTAGTAGCTTAGTTACTGCAGGCTTTTCACCAATATCTATGTCAGTATACTCTGTATTATGCGCACCGGTTCTCAGAATGAAATATATCAAACTACGTTACACAATTTCGTTGACTTTACTCTTGTGATATTTCTATCTTTAAAATACGTTACACAATTTCGTTGACTTTTCTCTTTGTGATATTTCCATCTTTAAAATACGTTACACAATTAATTTCGTTGACGTTACTCTTGTGATATTTCCATCTTTAAATCCCCCCTCCCCCAAAACATGTCTAAAAACCCAATTATTTTCCAGGTGCTCCTTCTCAGTTTCACATTATAGTCTCTATACATTGGTCAAACACATGGGCTTTCAGCATGCTATTCAATGCCAATTTGATTCAATGTTTTGTAATTTATATGTCGACATTTTAGATGATGGTACATGTATATCCTAAGAGTGCAAAAATTCTTAGAACTAGATGAGTGTTCAGTAGAACTTTTGTGTCGCGCTCTTACACTTTGTCAGAATAACCAATAATTTTGTGACAAAATCCAAGTACAACAAGAGCTGTCTCATGACAGCACGCTCAACTATTCGAAAGCTTGTTGGTAAAATGTTGTTTTTGTCTAAGAACAGATGTATTGTGTAATTGTCTATAAAAATTAAGGTCAAAGATATGAAACTTTTTATGATAGTAGTTATGAAATATTATATTTACCAAATGAAAAATAGAAAACAAATACCGGTGTTTTGCCATTACAAACATTATCTTACAGTCAGAATAGAAATTGAACACGAAATTGCTTTAATACAAAACAAAATTGAACAACACAAAACGAAATGGCAATTTTTGAATCTATGTTCATAAAACATACGTCAAAATATTTCTAAAATACTAGGACGTTGTCTTTGAAATCTTTGAGTCAAACATTATATAACAGCATAATATCAATAATATCAAGATCGACACCCATCATACCGATTTCATTAAGGGATATCATACTTTCAATTCTCTTTTCTTTCAAAAGTTTTCTTTTCTTAACTGATCCTTAAAGCATAATTTGGCTCTTATTTTTGTTCTCCAAAATATCACTCCTTTCTACCTTGCACTTCCATTTCTTCTTTAACTCTTTTTTATTAAAAAACCTGTATATGCATATTACAGAAAGTGTTAGAATTACTATGTTTACATTACAAAATGTTGTGTATATGCATGTATGTTGGAAATGGAATATTAAAAGATAAAAAAAAAAATGATATGAAACTTGTTCAAAGACCTTTGTAAATGTGCATTACGTGCAAAGCCTTACTCTGGATTCTGTAAGCTAACTGGGGGGAGGAGGCGGGATAATTTCAAAGAAATACATGACCTTGTATATTTGATCATGAATAACTTTGTAACGTTTCAAAATTGATATGTATAAAATTAAAAAAGCATGACCGCTGCATGCTGCATAATTATTCTATGACATTTCAAAAGTAAGCCATTTCAAGTATTTCTAATAATAGTCTGGTAAAAACATTGGTGAAGATGTTGTTAGTAAACATTCATTTTAAGTTTCAAATCAATACGTTTAATAGTATTCAAGATATTTGACTTCATAAAAATCTTTAACTAAAAAATCTAAATTAAAAAGGGGCATAAATCTAACAAAAATTAAAACAGAGTTATGGGGATTGTTTTTTTGGGTGAAGATGTTAATGGTAGACACATACTTTGAGTTTCAAGTCAATACCTTTGATAGTATTCAAGATATTTGAGTATTTAAAAACGTTTAACCAAAAATTCTAAGTAAAAAAGGGGCATAAATCTGTCAAAAATCAAAACAGAGTTATGGGGATTATTTCCTCAGGTGTAGATGTTGATGGTAGACACATACTTTGAGTTTAAAGTCAATACCTTTGATAGTATTCAAGATATTTGACTTCATAAAAAACTTTAACCAATGCAGACGCCGACACCGACGCCGACGCCAGGGCGAGTGCAATAGCCTCCTTATTTTTCGAATAGTCGAGCCAAAAAGGGGCATAACTCTATCAAATATGACCTTGACCTACACATTTAGCGGCATCATGACCCTTCTGTCATAAGAAATACAATTTGAAAGATTGATGAAGAAATCTTAAGAAGTGGTAAAATTATAGCCAAAATCTGAGTATGAAAAGGGCCATAACTCTGTCCAATATGACCTTGACCTATAAATTTGGCGGCATCACGACCCTTTCGTCATAAGCAATACAACCGTAAAGTTTGATGAAGTAATCTTAAGAAATAGCAAAGTTATAGCCACGTTAAGTTTTTGTGACGGACGGACCAACGGACTGACGGACTTATAAGAGTTTCATTTTCCAAAATGGGGAGCGATGATGTAGAGGTTAAGGTGTCGGCCGCTCATCCCGGAGGTTGCGGGTTCGAGCCCCACTGGGGTCACGACCGTACCTCCTCATAGGACAACATTACTGGTTTTTCCAGGAAGTGGACTCAAGAGTGACTCGATAAGCTGCAAGCTTTCTTCACAATCGAGCTAAAATAAATTAGTAGAAACTAAGAGTTTCATTTTCGTGTTGCATAGGAACTTTAATTTTGTCTACGTGTCTGCGTATACGAGACTTGAAGCACATTTTCTTTAAGTTTATCCGAGGAAAGTACTTCATGTCACTTTTCAGGTACAATTATGTTAATTGTCAGTGATACATGCGATCTGCTTCTATTTTGGTTTAAAGAAGACCTTCGGGAATATCTTCTTCTGCATAAATTCAAATGTCATTATGTACTCTAACGTGTTCACCCTTACATGGTTGCTGCTAATACCATGAAAGGCAGCCTCATGCACCATCCCGTATATATGTTAAAGGGAGACAACTCACGTTTACGTCACGGTACCCGGTTGATAGTAAAATTTATCGGTATATATTATATGTTCTACTACGAAGACTCAACTATTAAGATCATGCTAAGCAATTTACGTCGGCAGAGCCTCGTTCCCACCAAAACAGTTAACCTCGGTGACGGATACTTCCATCTGGACCGCGTTGTCATGACAACCTGTAGACAAGGTCAGGCTGCAGCAGATACGATTATATTAGCAAATATTATGACTTGTGGTTATAAAATTTATATATTGAATGATATGGAAGCTAATTTTTGCTGCTATTGTCTTACATGTACCCCCTGAGTTTTGTCCAGTTTCAATTTTTATTGTTTTTCTTCTCGTAAAGTTAGCGCCCACACGAACTACAACGTTCACGATGTATAACACATGCTTATTAAATTCTAAATATTTCTATGGCTACAAGGAGCTGCTTACCATGTCTTCATAAATAATCTAAATGGCATATTCAATAGATATAATTATTTAGCAGTGTGTAATAAATCATCACTTTCCTGGGTTATACGGCATTCTTAAAATGTATCCAATATGTTTGATGATCCCTGAATCTGTTTATTGTAATTACGTGTACGGAACATGACCTCGATATTTCTTGACGGCCTCGATATTCCTTGATGTCCTCGATATTCCTTGATGTCCACGATATTCCTTGATGACCTTGATATTCCTTGACGTCTTTGAAAATGATTTAACAAAAATACTAACGTGACATACTCAAGGTAAATGATAGCAGGCTTGGAGCATATCCAATTGGTTTGTTAAACAGTATTCAGCTGAAAACATCACGCAATTTCTTACACATACTGTAATATGCTGCACAGTATTCTATTAAAGTGCATTTTTAACGACAACATTTCTAAGGAAAATAACTGGGTAACTCGTACTATGACAAATATAGCTGCGTGATAAATTCAGAACTAGAATGTAAATAGAAATTCATTTCCAGACTTTAATGCAGTTACGAATTTGAAAAGCAAGCAGCCTAAATTATTATCGTTTATTTGAATCTACAGAGATGCTTCATTATAATCTATATATCACTTTCAAGAGTAAGATGCATAGTATGGTAAATACAACAAAAATGAATGAGAAAGGCATGTATAATGTCATACAGTTTTACTTTTACAAAAGCTTTTTGAATAATAGTGCATGGAACAATGCCTATTCCATATTCAGTAAAATCAGTATATAACGAACACCTTAGGAATCCTTATACATGTATCCGGAATATCATTTTTCATATTAAATGAAGAAGGGAAAAATCGGGCCCCACAAACATTGTTCCTTATATCCAGAGTCGTTATATACAGAGTTATTGTAAACAACTAGCGCTGCAGAATATATCAACTATTTACATTGTAAAACAAACATTGTAACAATACCATTTGTAAGTACATGATCGTTACAAAGTACCCAGTCCTTTAGCCCACCGTTCTCTTTAAGTTCACACAGCCATGTTTTGACACAATCCAACTCATCGTCATTGGCGACTGCCCAGTAAGAATCGCAATCACGCCAAGCTTTGTCCAAAGGACCTTCCAAATTTAGATGAGAGGTCAACAGTGTCCCCATCAATCTCATATTTTGCACACATTCAAGTTTGGATCGCTCAAAAATCTCAAGGTATTTTGAGACAGGCGCAAACTTCTTTACAAACTTTTCAGTGATTGCTTTGTTAATTTGGCAGTACCAGTTATTGTAGATGTCATCAGGGGTTTGCGCTAGCACTATCAGTGTACCGTCAGATCGTAAAACACGCCGGGCCTCTACCATAGTGCGCTCAAGTTCTTGAAAACGATTGGCCTCGTCATCTCCAGGATTCAAGTGATGTAGAACCTAATTGTGAAATTATTACACATATATATATTTTAGTGATATATCGAAGAGTTATTGATTTTCATAGGGAAATTTAATGTGTGTATGAATTCTGCAAGTATATGGAGGCTGTCAATAAAAGAGGTACGTCCTTTAAATTTTAGTAAGCCATTTCGTGCACAAATTGTGTGGATTTGAGTTGTGTCCTGTTTTGAGATGTGTGAAGGTTATATGTTCGAGTGATTGTTCCACTGACCCATACACATTCATTAGTCTCACCGGGATACCCACTGCAGTAATGCTTGTGAAGTATTTTCAAGCATAACGGAAATTTAAATACATGTATTGCACTTTTCTACGAGGACAGAAAACTTTATGGAATTTGAAGCACGCATATAGCCGCATGCTCTCAGTTACCGTTGAAAATATACTTATTCATAAATATATAATTAAAGGCTATAATCAAAATATAAGCAAAAATCTAGGTAGGAATTAGATTGAAAATGTCGGTTACACAGCACCGCTACACTAAATGTTTATAATGGAATTTCAAAAGCGTTTGCAACGTTATTTACATACAGTTTGAAGAACTTTATTTCTTTACCAAAATATGTAAGAGCGAGCAGCTTTAAGAGTTTTACCACGTACAAGGCTGAATAGAACTGCATCAAATGATCTATCCTGAAATGGTAATAACGGTAACTTGTTTTCGATGATTTCTACAACAGTCTGCTTAGAAACAGCATCAGCAAGTTTTGTCCTCGCTTGTCTTAGCATGCCAGTTGAAGCATCTAACAACGTGAGTTTGCCTGTTCCATGACCAATCAACGCCTTTGAATAATTACCTGTCCCACATCCAGCATCCAGAAGATGAATGTCCTGTAATATTCTTTTACATTTGATTTTAATAGTAATAGTTTAGTCCTACGTGTACTTAGGTCTGACAAGAATGTTCCATCCAATGTTTGCGTGTTCTACTTGGGAAACGCTTCCACGTGATTTAAAACGTTGATTTGCAAAATTGTATATATATACAGTGGAACTTCCGAAAACCGGACCTTCCAAATATGGGAAACCTCTGAAAAACGGACGATTTGTTAAGTCCCGAAATTTTCTTCACTATTTTCTATGTAAAACATACTTCCAAATACCAGAACTTCCAAATTCCAAATACCGGACGATATTTTCATAAACTTTAACTTATCTCAGTACAAATTGCCTTCCAAAAACCGGACACTATAAACACTCGGATCATAAATTAATTGCTTCTGGCAAAATGATTGCCGTTGTTTGGCCAATTAACGGTTATCGTTTATGTACATGTAAATCAGTCGTAACCAGCATTGTTACCAGCACGTGCCATCAAATGGGGCCATTCCGTTCGCAAACACAGTTTATTTTAATACGCTTTCGGGCGCATTAGATTGAAACATGTTACTCAGAAATAAATGTTAATGTAATTACTGAAGATAATTGTGTGCAGCTCTAATTAGCCGTTTACGGTTAAAAATACATACAAAACCAAATTTTCTACAAAAATTCCTGTTGAAATTAAATATAACATAACATAATTCTATATACGTAACTTTAATTGAACATTTTTTTCAAACAACTTTATAGGAAGTATCTTTCAAGACACTTTACCGAAGCTATTCTGGAAAAGTGTCTTCTGATCATATTGTTCATATTATGGCAATTTTGGTGTAGAGCAATTTTCATTATTGTTCAAATCTTCTCAATCACACACTGTCCTGAGCCCGTCATACATTATCAGTCCACCATTTTTTTTGAAAGGACAACTACTGTAAAACAACTTGATAGAAGCATATGAAACTTGGCATAGATGTTCCTTGGAAGGTCCGTTTTATGAATTTCATTTTGTGCACAAGAGAAAAAATTGCTTAAAACAGTACTTTGACAGATATTTGGTGAATTGTATTGTTTAGTGGTCCTCTAATTAAACCGGCTCCGCCCAGCAAGTAACATATTTTATGTTGACTTCAGTACGATAGTTTCTCAAATCTTCACATCAGAAACTATTGGACGGATTTTAAAGCATCTTTAAAGGGGGCAGGATGATGGGAAAATATCCGTTATATGAATGCAGAAACTCTAAAACATACTAATTCTTCGAGATAAGTGGCTACATTTCTTCACGTAGAGTTGATTTGAACCACGTTGCGCTGCTCATCTACTAGAGTTATAGAGCACATTTACTAAAATGAACAAGAGCAGTCCCTCGTAAGTGACGAATGCCCCCAAAAGAGGTATCTCACAATCTGTGTTCTCTCCATGTGCTCAACAATTGTGCCATGTAATTTTAAAATAATTCCATGCATGACAAAGTTACCATATATACAGGACTTCATTCCTTTTAAACTGTAAGTGTGACCTTAACCTTTGCGGTAGGGACGTGGGACTTGCACGCGACACATTGTCTTGATGTGTCAAACATTAGTGCCCAGTATTTTCAAATTCCTTCAATGCATAACAAAGTTACAGTCCGGACACAAATGTGTGCATATAAACAGGATTTCATTACCTTTAAACCCTAAGTGTGACCTTGACCTTGAAGGTAGGGACGTAGGACTTGCACGCGACACGTCGTCGTTATCTACTGAACATTTGTGCCAAGTTATTTAAAAATCCTTCAATTTATGACAAAGTTACAGACTGGGCACGAAAAATTACAAGGACAGACGCACGGACGGACGGTGCGATTTTAATATGCCCATCTTTCGGGGGCATAAAAATAAAGAAATGTATTATTTATTGTCATCTTCACAAAAGGCGTTTTTGCCTTAGAAATTATATTCACAGCGGTGTTCGTCTTCTAATAAACAACGATTTGGAGTTCTGATGCGCAGTATTAAAATACGAAGACCGTAGCATTGAGTGGTTTATAACTAAGGGTTGTGTATCAGACGATGAACAACGCTCAAAGGAAATTTTTTCGATCCTACATGTAACATGACTATGTACCAGAAATATATCACTGCAGCGGGATATAACACATTCCATTTGCACTTGACAATTTCCATACTGTCAAGTTACGTCAAAAACAGACCAAAGAGGTGTGAAAAACGTTTTTCGCCGAACGTGGAGGTTTTTTTTCGTTATATTTTCATGAAAGAAGTCATTTTTTTATTTTGAATAAATGAATATTTTTCTTCTGAAGAAGAGCACTTCTTAACGAAATTCCGTTAACAATTTCTTAATATTATTTGATTTGGGGTTATTTAATTCAAAGTTTCGTTGTTACATAATGGCCGTAAATCTATGACATATTTGATAATTTCTTAACGAAATTCCGTTAAGAAAACGTGTTAAAAAAAAAAAAAAAAAAAAGTATCTCATAGGTGAGAAATAGAGAATCTAACATGTTCATGAGTTGTGGATAAGGAAATCCCACCGAGGGTTGAGATACGTCCTAAAAACGAGGCTCTGCCGAGTTTTTTGGACGTATCTCAACCCTCGGTGGGATTTCCTTCTCAATGGACATGGTAGATTGATTTTCTCACCGTTTGAATCGCATTTTCACACAAGTAAGAAGAAATAAGTGTAAATACAGGATGGGGAATACAGGAAAAAATGAAGATCAACTTTTTCTCGAATTAAAAATATCATCATCTAGCCTGGTGGCGAGTCTAACCTCACACTGATACATCAAATTAAATTCTCGAATTTTCTTCTCACATTTGCACCATGTATATTTCAGCATATTTCCGATTGCACAGGGAAATTCATTTTGTAATATCGTGAAAACTTTTTTTCGGTAGTACTTCAAACATAGCTACTATGTTACTTTTTACCAGCGCGCTTTCCGACACTGCCGGCAGGTTTTTAACCTGTAGCGTTTTGTATCTTGTATCTTTCAATTGGAGCATCAAACTGATATAAAATTCGACGTAAAACGTTTAACTTTGTAACCGCTCTGCACGGATTTGTGACGTCAAAATGGAAATAAATGACTTCGAGTTCTGCTAAAATTTTAGCGTAAAATCAAATTTGTAAGAATCGGGATCACCGACTTAAGTATTTCGTAATTTTACCAATCTGTACCCCTACCCCTAGACTTTTCAAAGTCTGTAGAGATTGAGAGGTCTTAAATTTTTTCTCACCAAGTCTTTTTTTCTTTTTAGAAAGGATTTCTTTAAAAAATTTGTTACCTTATCCAAGGAGAAACACATTAGTGGTTTAACAGGAAAGGAATTTATTGCCTTCTGGGCAAGTAATTTATGCCCAAGTAGTACTGACCCCAAGAAGACAAATGAGCCTTGGAAAATCTGACCAGATGTTGAAGTAGGGAAAAGATATGATTTTACAATTCTCAGTTGAAGTTTCGGAGATCAGCACGCATAGCATGTTTGTAAGGTATATAGTGTACTGGAATTATTTGTAATAAATTATACCTCTATAGTTTCATTTTATAAAACGGTGTTTTGAAATATAGAAAAATAGAATTCAAAACACCTCCAAAACAGATTTCTAGATAATACAAAGACAACTGTATGCATCATACTTATGTGGGAAGACAATAGACTTATAAAAGTCGGCTGAGATTAAGGGGTCTTTTTTCTGATGAAGGTTTTTGTCTTTTAAGAAAAATAATCTTTATCAAACTTTTGTCTCAATCAAAGCTCATGTTGGGACTGCACAACAAAATACTATAACTGTCTTTCAGTATGTCCAACCACTTGCTTTTTGTATCAGTCAAATACAATGCATTCACTCCCAACGATTGAAGTTTCCTTTCCTGTGACTTCATTAATAAAACTAGCGCTGACACAACACACAATGCAACATGCTGATGGCAAACTACAACTCAATATAGTTGTATCGTTGTCTCATGGTATATGAATGTTATATCATAACTTTGTAACATGTAGTATAATTTCTTTAAAAGGTCACATTGAAATATTAAATATAAGTATGTTTGCGTATGTTTAAATGTGCACCCTTCTTTAAATAAAGATATTATTATTATTATTATTATTATTATTATTATTATTATTATTATTATTATTATGAACCGATTTGAATAAAGCAATTTTGTTAAAAAAAATGCTCTTTTAATATAAAAATTTTGGAATTCCAAAAATTCGCTGGAACGTGTTAATATACACGTTCCAGCAAATTTTTGGAATTTCAAAATTTTCCAAAAACTACATTGAAAACTATAATAATTATTCGTAATATAAGTATGTTGATTTATCGTATTTTACATTTGAATAAATAATTTCTAATTTAAAATAAATATTCCAATTGGATTCTAAAAATAGCATTAAAATTCTCATTCCAATCGGATTTTTCCAATTGAATATTTTTCCAATTGGACTCGCCAGTTGGAAATCAGACTTCCAATTGGAAGTTCCAATTGGATTCAGTCCAATTGGAATGCATTTTTCCAATCGGATTATTCCAATTGAAACTATTTGGGAAGAATCCAATTGGATTAATTCCAAATGAAAATAATTTTGTTTTATTTATTCCGATTGATTTCAAAATAATTTTAAAAGTGCTATCCTACATTTGATATGGAACTGACTGTATTAGTAAAACTTACAATAAATGGCAATTTTTGTGAAATTTACTATGAATCATTGATATTTACTGTAAATTTTTAATTTGGTTTTACTGTCAAACCCGTACTTGTGACCTTTGACTCTGTGGTAACGATTTTAGCTGAAAACACACAATACGGACAGTTTGTGTCACTGTTTTATCGAACTTAGCAAATCTATTCATATACTAAATTTACTCTCGAGACTCATTACAGATGGAATCAACCTCGAAGAAAGACGGGCGATGTCGCATGTGGCGGTATTCAAAAAGTCTTGCCCCACTTTTCATATAGTAGTGACCTTGTTTGCAATCAAAATGCCGTATTACGCAATAGACAAAACTCCGGTGGGCAGCGGTCGGTAATCCATATTATTTTTTATTGTTAGTGATGTTTTCTTAACGGCCGCAACTTTCTTTAAAAAAAATATTTAAGCAAGTTTTAACACTGAACTAAAAAACGCACAATTTATTCATTATTTTCAATTTTGTTTTACTTTTTTAAAATTCGCGAGCTGTAACTTACACTATTTTTAACAAAGGTTGTTGCGGCAACATTATGCCGTTATGAAAAACGTAAGATCTTTTTAAAAAGATATTTTAATATGAAATATGAGTATCCTAAGTATTTTAGAACTTTTGGAATTTTGAAAATCCTTTGGATATCATAGAAATTATAAAAAAGATTAAAAATTCCTTTATCATACAAAGGCATTTTGAAAAAAAAAGTGTTATGTATGTATTTTAGAGTTTTAATTGTTACCGAATAATCCATATGACCAACGCGCTAAGAATAGTTTTAGTTATGTTAGGTTTTGGCAAGATACAGAACGCAACCCGTTCCAGGGACACCAACTGGTTCTTTATCATGTCCGATCCAACATCCTACCTCGGTTTAGGTCTCATCCGAAAGACCATTGGTTATGTAGGGGGGTTATGTTAGTGGGGGAGCGGGGGATCAAACCTGAGATAACCACTAGACCACTGATCCGCTCCTTAACTGTTATAGCTCACCAGCAATCTTTTCAATCTGGACGAGTGATGTCACGGCTATATCTCCTTCGTCACAGATATTTGTCCTTACTCACAAATATTGTGAATTAACACAAAGTACTCAACAGCATTGAATGGAACATCATGAATAAATCGACCTTGCTTTATCTATAATAGAGCATACATTTCTACATTTTCTTGTTCTAAATTTCATTTATAACCAATGGATGGATTTTGCTCTTACAAAATACAAATACGGAAGCTAGTGAGAGCAAGTTTTAGTGTAATTTACTCGTTTTTCAAAGCACAATAATTACGTCTACACAAGCAAACAGCTGTATGATAACAAATCACTTTTAAAATTACATAATTATTCTGATGCAATCATTTATCTAGCATTCCTTTTTTTGATAGAGTCCTTTCTTTCATTTCAAGTTCACTAGCCGCTTTATATATTTTTAAAAGCTAACCATGTGATGTCTTTATAGACCACTGCATGAAAATCAGCCGAGTTTTACGGGCTTGCAGTGGCAGTGGCAAAATGGGCTACAAAAAAACTTAATTGGCTCTAAAAAGTGATCAACATATTTTCCTCGGCATAAAGAGATGCGCAGTCACAAATTGATTATTACGTCTGTAGCTGATTAATGGTAGCTCTTATGGCCGGTTGCACAACAAACGATTATCCAAGCGGCTATTATACCATAATAGAGAGTTATCGAACACGGAGTTAATCCTGAGTTATGTTCCGATTATTTTCGTTTGCTGGACGATTTTTTAAATACGACTTAAAATATCTGACGTTCGTGCAAACGAGTTATCTAATCTAGGCCTATACAAGCTGATGTTATACTCAATGTAGTGCTATTGGTAGGAATCTGTTAAAAACGAGGTACGGTGCTTTTACCATTTAAAAGAGAAATTGTATAAGAAATAGTTAACAAATACAATGATGTTGTAGAATAAGCCAAATAAAGCAAAAAGAAAGTAGATCTTACTTTACGAATTTCCGAAAAGAAAAACTGCGCGGACGTATCACATCAGAATACAATTAAAATATACATTCTTATCTTTAAATACAATAATAATAATGATATTAATCACACAACTGTTAATACTATGCATGCATATGTATTTACACAAATTGTACATCAGCAATAAAATATGATTAAACTTAAATAATGATATGAATAATGATAATAATAGTAATGATAATTCATGATCATTAATAATAATAATATTAGTAATGAACTAATGATAGTAACAGTTAATGCATTTTATTTTTTTATTCATTATCATAATTATTATAATTTGTTTTATTATTATCATCATCTTCAACATAATTTTTCAGCGGAAAAGGAATTTAGCCCAGTGACATTTTTAATTCATGTAAATGATATAAATATCTGCTGTGATCTGTTCATAAACATCATTGTGGAACAGCCAGCTTTAAACTGAAAGAACTTGTTGTGTTTTTAATTATTTCATTATAAGTTTATTGTAATGTAAATTATGAATGATATGTGAAAACCGGGGAAAGTATATCAGATGAAAGCGAACCTTATTACGGCATTTTTGTAAATTGTAATTACATTTGATTAAATCACATTCTGAACCTGGGTATTCAAAAATGCGCTACCCAGCTAGATTCGAATACCCGGCCAGCTGGGAGTTGGGTTATTCGAAGCTAACTTGGTATCGGCCGTAACTTAAAAACCCAACTCATAGCTGGCTGGATATTCGAGTTTAGCTAGGTATTCATTGAACGTTTAGCGAACACCAAACCTCCAGCTTGCAGGTTATTTGAAGCTAGCTGGGTATTCGCAAAACGCATTTTTAGCGTATCCCCACCTCCCAGCTGGCTGGGTATACGAATCATGCTGGGTTTTGGCCTTAACTGATGCAAAAACCAAACTCCTAGCTGGCTAGATATTCAAATCTACCCATTTTCCAGCAGGAACGTAGATTCACAGACGTTAATATTTATACCAATCAATAATTGAAACAACCGCTTCCAGAGACAGTTACCCAAGGTGACGGATACTTCCATCTGAACAAAGTGGCTCGTGATAAATACTTTTTTTTAATACCGTCTTGCACTATAAAGTAGATTTTTAAATGCAATATTATCGAAATAATGCATTTTCATAATAAAAACAAACAATATCCTGATATATGTGTCATATACAGTCATGTATTCTGTTTCGGACTTTCATACATCGGCTTACTTTGTTTTATTTCATCACTATCATTAAACGAAATATGGATGTAATTTAAACAGAATATATATTACATTTTAAACAAAGTCAGGGATCAAGGCGCATGCCTGCCACATATAGATAACGCCGCATACATCTCACACGACAGACTGAGGGACGAACCGACGGGCGGACAACGACAAAACTATACAAGGGATTAATAAGCGTTAGTTGCCATAAAAACAAAGGCATACCAGTAGTTGTATCACTAGCAGTATCTGTTCAGGTGCAATCCTGTGTTTTTAATCATATCAAAGACTAAAAACACACATTCTACGGAAAGCGGTATCTGATTCTAACAAAATATTCTTCTAAAATTTGCCCGTATCTATAATAGCCATGTCTCTTCTAAATTAATCTTAACACTAATTAGTCACGCATAAATGAGTTTATAATTTCCATGTTCAACGATAAATTGCCGTAAAACCACCCCACTAGCAGGTTTGGATAATCGCGCGTTAATCGGAATCATAACCGTGGAAAATATGTTCCGGCAACTCGGTTATAATAAGCGGCGCTTATCAATCGTTGCTGAAAGACAAGTCGGTGTTCATTAAATCAGTGTTGTGCAACTGGCTTATTATAATCGAGGGTTAAGCGCCGATTATATTTGTTCAACAACCGGCCAATAGACTATTTTCCATTTGTTGACAGTGCTCAGCAACGGCATACATACAACCCTCATACACGTTCCTTAGTCTTTCTTCACTTTATAACGATTACAAGGCATAAAAGTATTTGTATCAAAATAATGTAAAGAAATGTTACTAACTGATTTTAAGACAGCGCTATTTACCAACTCGTTGCAGTGCTCAACAACGGCATTTCGAGCGTCCTTAAGTCTACGGCGGAAAACAATTCTTGTCGGGAATGTACGTAAATTCTATCTTTTAACAAATTTATTTTAGGTGAACATAGATATAATCGTTCGCAAATAAGAAGGTTGCAATGAAATAAGATCTTATGTTTGAAAATCAAACTACAAACTTTTATATTGAGTTCCTTACATTCCCTAAATATCCGTACATTTCCGCGATATGCATATGATTATATTCCGTAATCGGTACAAGTTGGCCTTAACAGCGCAATAATTTCTTAAACAAGCGTCAGTTTAAAAGCTGTGCGATGGAGCTCGTTTTAAAATGTCGACTTTTCTGCAATCTTTTGAAGATATATGTACTCTTTTTACAGTTGTTAACAGCACATTTTACAGTTAAGATATCTACAGTGTTTGAAGTGTGGTATGCTAACTATAGCCTTGGGGTTTACAGCCCCAGGCCAAACAGGTAGCAACTGTGAAATGATTTTACAAATATACCACGTATGTAATCACTTTCAACAAATATGAAGCTCTAACCTACATAAAAATAACTTTACCCATATGTAAAACTTTTGACAAACGAGAAATCAGTTTAAAATGTTTTTACATATACAATGTATGGTAAGCATATTTCACTTTCGTGACCATTTTCACATTTGTAACCATTTTCAAATCGGGGATCCTGCACGCCTCTCCCTTTTGGTTTTTTCCTAATTAGTTCTCTTTGAGATATAACCTACTAAATGTTTGGATAACGTTATGATGCAGTATAGGGAAATTGGCTAGTGTATAGTCCATTGAGGATAATGTGACAGTGACGTAACAGAACAGTCCAGTATTACTGTGTATGCAATTATTAATACTTTCCTGCACGCATGATGTACCATTTTATTTTATGCTTTTCAGTGAAATACTGAAATATATCGGTGAAATAAAATTGATATTTCACTGTTTCAAAGCAGTTAAAATATCATTTTTATTTTCACTGTTTTTGCCGAACTACTTTTTAACCACATTCTAAACAAAAGTCCCATAATTTCACACCCAGAATCTCCAGCTCGTCCTCCATACAAAAGTATCAGACACATGATTGACAGTGAGTGATTAATTACGCTAAAATACTTAGCTTTATCCAATTTCTCACTAATGAGATACATATTTCCCCTCGTTTATCGGTGATAGAACATTACATAAAATCGAAAAATGGCTGTAATTTTTTTATTTTTGATATTAATTTAGGGTTGTTGGTATTCATTTTCTTAGTTAGATCATTTTCTATCCATCTATAGCAATCTTGAATCAAAATTTGAGAAAAAGTTGATGTTTAGAATATCTAGTTGTTTCTGGCACGGACAGCAATAAAAAGATTTACGTTCTTTTTCGGAAATAAATCTCTATTATTTTTGTGGGCCTTTAAACACAGATAACTTCATAACCGTAGTAAGGGAAGTCCGTCATGTACACCTTAAATTTCCTTTATTCGGCACAGTCCATTTTATTATAATTGTTTTTTCGTGTGAACGCAACCTTCAATAAATCACCACACCTTTGTAGAAGGCCGTAGCGAACACATAAAGGACAAACAATACAGATCACGTGGATTGGATAAGATCTTTTATATTTGCTAATAAGGATAAAGAGAAGTTGTTTTATTTATTTTCTATTTTGAATGTTATTAGTTTGTGAGTTTGCAAGCTCTATTAACTATTGTATCAGCTTTGAAACGTGCATGTCACTTGATAGGCTCATAAACAAATGGGAAACTTCGTGGGCAATATTATGATCCACATCAATTAGTCTGCCGAGGCACTTTTAAAGGAAAGAAAGCCCAATTTATAGGATTGGTTGGCTTTCCTTATATTGGAGTTAATTGGGCATTGCGTCCCTTTAACCGTTAGAGGGGACCTTGACCATACAGGTTGGTCGTTTTGTCCTTGAGCTGACTGTGTCTTATATGTTCAGGGTTATAATACAACTAACCGGCCATTTACAAAAGCTATGCTGAAACAAAGCTAGCCGTGCGGGAGTTGGTAATGTCACATGTATGTGTAAGGCCGTACATGTTTATTGCAATATGTGGATCACTGTGCTACATACCTCTAACAGGGTCTTTTTCGACCCCCCTGTTCGATATGCCCGTGGGTATTTGGTTGTTTCGTTTTCACGCTATGTTGTGCGAGTATTTATTTTTATCGGGTCTGTGGCTTTTGTCTCTCACTTCATGCTGTATTCGAACTTAGCACAGTCGGCTGTTCTTGGATGACAAAAATAATAAATGTAGCATATATTGTTATATACCTGTCCTTGCGCTTGCGTCTCTGTTCGCAAAACAGTTCTTGGCGAACTGTAACATATGTACAAGCATATGTTCTTATACTTTTGGCAGAGCTTTCGGAAGCTAGTCAGGTGGCATGCATGTGAATAGTCTGCGCCAGTAGTTCGGGGCTATTCCGCGTTCCATGAAGGCTGAAAATACGATGGTCACGTCGTCCGTTCGTTTGTCCGTCGGCTTGTACGTAATGCAATGTCTGAGTATAAATCAATAATCAATTTAGAGTATTCATACTAAGATAAAACTCCTTTCCGTGTTAAAAGAGGGCTAGAAATAGGATTGTCTCGCCGTCCGTTTATTTGTCCGTCTGCTTGCCAGTCCACAATGAAAATGTCAGAGCTTACAATAGTATATACATTTCTAAAGCATAACGCCAGTAGGTCACTGATATTCGGTCTTTTCAAGAGGACTGAACATAAGTTGATCACGTCGTCCGTTCTTGTGTCTGTCGCCTCGTCCGTAATGCAACATCGGTGCATAAATTAAAACTCGTTTCTTATATATCCATGCTAAGATTAAACGCCTGTGGTTTACCGCTTTTCTGCGTTTCAAGAGGGAGTTTGGTCACACATTTCACTCGAATGCCTGCCGGCCCGACTGCATAGTTTTATAAGTCTGTCTTTGACAGTCATTAATCTGTTAACTCTCACAGTGTTACGATACGTATTTAATGGTAAAGTACAGTTATCATTATATATGTACTGATTCAGTCAAATACATTCATTGATGGGATGAAAGTTGAACTATGTTCTATTTACTCTAAGTGAGAGCTGCTTGTAAATGTGATACTTGGCATTTAATTCAAGTTCAATTTTATTTATATGTGTAAAATCTCCAGGCCAAACGCATACATTGATTGGCGCAAAATTTAATTCGTTTACAGTATTTCATTTTCAGACGGCATAGCGGATTATCTACGGTATATGAATCATATGTAAAAACAAATAATCCTATAGGCGTAAGTAGATGTGAAGCTGGTACAGGTAAACACTCTTTTTATCTTCTTCGTCTAAGTTTGTGTTTCACCGGCATATGCATGATATCCGGTCACAATTTTTCAAAAATATAAGCTGGCAAAGGCTTCAGAAGCGCTCAAATAATTGATTGGCAAACTTGGCTCGTGCTGAGCGATATCGAACCCTCCGACTGTGTTTTGCGAGTCAAACCCGAGTCCGATATGGTTTTATTGGGTGAATTTTATATATATATTTATTATAAAATTTCAGTGGCCCTCAACACACTAAAGTGCATTTCGGTGTAGCATTTGTGCGCGTTTTTATAGCCTTCAAAAATAATCTATTAATTAAAAAAGATATATTTCAAATCACGCATTTTACTGCTGTCTCGAGACTGTCTGTGTACAGTGCGGAATAGTTCCTCCTGTCTACAAAAGACGGTCGTACTTGGTATATTCCAGGATCGGCGAGTACTTTTTGTCTATCAAATAAGTCTTCTGCATACTCGCAGTTTCTAATTCGTTTCCATGCATCTTTGCTGGAACGCTTCTCTTTCAAAAATTTTCTCTTTAAGCGCATTATATGTACAATTTAATTGTATTTAACAAAAGAAAAAATAGAGTCACGGCCTTTTCCCAAACAAACTGTTTTGTTGTGTATGCCAAGGTAGTAAAATTATGAAGCAGCGTTCCCTTCTTACATAAATATATACGTGTGGTGATTTGCAACGGCTGCAGTTATAAGCAAAAGAAGGGTTGCTCCTTAAGTAAGGTAGTGCGTGCTGCTTCTTATATAATCATAAGCTATTTGGCCCGCTAATAAAATAATACAATTGTTGTAATAAATGGTGAAACATATAAATACATACAAAGTATAAACATGAGTTTGACTTGGCAGTTGTAGATTTTGCAATATTTGTGTTAAACATCCTACGGTTTGCGGAAAGAAATCACATGTGTTTTGTTTTACATGCATGCCAAACATTATGTGAAACTTTTGGAACGCCACTATAGATTTTCATGCAGACTTTTCTGAAATATATCAATCCTATGTAAACAGAAACATAACACTAATTTACGTGGCAAATATAAATCTTTCAATACATGTTTGATAATTTCAGGTATTTGTTTAGTACAAGTGATAAATGATGCGATTAGTTGGAAACTTACTGTATTCGTTGACCAATTAAAATCGGATAATTGTTTCAAGAATGTTAGCCGAATTCGGTTAGGATTCGAAACTTGTAGTCCGTTGACTAGCCGAATTGTGGTTAAACAATCTGAACCATCTACTGTCGCCTGTTGTGAAAACGCAATCAGAAAATAATACAGCATTTTTACAATCGACAGCAGAGTGGCGCATAGAAGGCATATTCGATTTATATATAGTTAAAGTACCAATCTAACATCATGCAACGTTCTAAAATCTCGCTTTTACATATTTATGTATCCAGATTCTTAACGGAATTTCGCTAAGAAATTATCAAATATTTCATAGATTGACGGCCTGAATGTAACGAAAAAATAAATGCTATTTAAAAGTGTGTATTTCGCTGTAACATGTTTATGTATCCAGATTCCTAACGAAATTTCGTTAATACATTATAAAAAATTTCATAGATTGACGGCCTGGATGTATCGAAGAAATACATTCTTTTTAAATGCGTGTATTTCGCTCCTTAACATGTTTATGTAGCCAGATTCTTAACGGAATTTTGTTAAGAAATTATCAAATATTTAATAGATTAATGGCCTAAATGTAACAACGAAACTTTGAATTAAATGACCCAAAATCAAGATAAGTTTAAATGGAAAATTCTTAACGGAATTTCGTTAAGATGTGTTCTTCTTCAGAAGAAAAATATTCTTCTATTCAAAATATTTTTACCAGTAAATAAAATTTGATGTCGTTGTCCCGGTATTGACTTCTTTCATGAAAATATAACGAAAAAACACATCAATTTCGGCGGAAAACGTTTTTCTCGCCTCTTTGGTCTGTTTTCGACGTAACTTGACAGTATGGAAATTGTCAAGTGCAAATGGAACGTGTTATATATTGTACGCGGATGTTTTATTTGACGATGAACCCCGCTGAAACAGGTATTACTTTTTAAATATACATAACAAACTATCGTGATATTGATCCATATCCAACTGAGGCAAAGGGTGCAAAAAAAATTGATATATACATAAGGTTAAAGGCGGATAAAAAAGAAAACCTAGGGCTCCGGCATGCATCATCAACCACCGTTGGATCAATGCTCAACCACTACGTGAACGTCATCGACCTCCTGTAGACAACCACTGACGGCTAATTTAATTCGTAAACAGCTTCCAACCATCGGTAAATAAAGATCATGAACCATCGGTGCATTAATACAGTTCAATAAAGGTCATGAACCATCGGTGCATTAATACAGTTCAATAAAGGTCATTAACCACTGCAAGCAAATTTAATAAAGGTTCGTCCATAAAAGCAACCATAGCTTGTATTTGTGGATGAGACCTCGGCATGTGTCCCACCATGCCTATACCTATCAAAAGTGTTTTTCTTTGTCCAAAATAGGAGAGATTTACCCGACTGCAATTTCCAGCCAGTTTCAGCAAAAGAGTGATTTGTATTGACTATTTTCGCAAACGAGTAGCCTTTTGTTCAGGTCAAAATGATTGGTTAAAATGTGCACAACCAATCAGAAAGTCCGAGTATGATATTACTGTAGATTCATAGACAACGTACCTTTAATTGTTTGTTGCAGTACATCTGGATCATAGCTGCTACAACATCAGCACCAATTGGCTTTCGCTGGTTGTCGTAGTTGTTGCTAGTCGTGTTGTAGTCTTCAAAAGTGCTCATTGTTCTACTTTGTCTCTCAGTGCAACAGTTTATATACGCTCTATTTCCCGGAGGTTTAAAGCTTTCAAAAACAAACGAAGATGTTATAGTAGAGCAGAATTTTGACAGCTGCTTGAGTCCAGTATGCACTAAAAAGTAACAAGCTAAGTTATACACCAAAATGTTTGGCAGGCATTGAATTTTATTGAACAGTAAATAAAAGTTGCCGACATTTGGTGGAAAGTTGGAAAAGGTCAAGGTCAAGGTCAAATTGGACACCAAAATAAAAACATATAGTAAACTATTTGACTCTAAAATAATAATCTTAATATACATGGAATGCTAAAATAGTTTATTTAACATAATACCTCACTTTCAAGGCTACAAATGTATGTAAAAGTTTTGGTCAGCAAAGGTCAAGGGCAATGTCATTTCAAGGTCAATAGTAAATAATCACTAAAAAAAGCTTTCTGCCAAATATCAAATCTGATTACTTGTATACATGATTGTGAAACACATATCTTTACTCATTTACATAAGTATAGGTTTATATCCGTTGAAATGAAAGCAATTTTGTAAAAATAAATGTTAATATGGATGAGTATAATTGAAATTACCCCACCCACCATCCTAAAATCTTTCATTTGCGCTTGCTGCATCTACAATCCACATACAATACGACAGTGTTTTTGTTATAAATATTACTGGAAACAGTTTAACAAATAACTTTTTTTCTAAAACTACTGTTTTGACTCTTTGATACTGAACTGGATTATCATAGGTCAAGGTCAAGATCATTTCAAGGTCATTTTTTCAAAAAAATACTAAATATAAGCTTTCTACCAACTATCAAATCCAATAAATTGTATAAATGATGTTTAAACACATATCTTTACACTTTAATATAAACAAAGGTTTAAATCCCTTATGACAGCAATTTAGTAAACTGAAATGTTTATATGGTGAGAGGTAATGGAGGTCAAGGTCAATGTCATTCCAATATCACCTAAAATTCATAAAAAGTATTATATATCGTATAAAGCATTATTTATAATATATACAACTTAATTTTATCTACTATATGGCTCAGTTATATAGCACAAGAATGTAACAAACTATCTTTGAATGAAAAAGAACATCAACTATAGACAATTTAAATAATATCATATAGTTAGGATACTTAATATTTTTCAAAAACATTTTTGCTACATGTGATGGTAACTTCAGTATGAAGATAAATTATACACGCTAAAAGAAACTGACCGTAGACAGTAAGCTTATGGAAAATAAGTACATGTAATCAAGAGATATTCTCAATGTAACTACAGCTAACCATTATACCTTTTATATGAAAGTACATGTCATGTACATGTACGTTTATCCCACCCACCATGTTAATGAAGGCTATCTACTTGCAATGCTAGTCCATATGGCATTTATAATACAACGAAATATTCATGTGTAAACATAGTTTCTGCAGTAAGTGTTATAATTGTTACAAGTATCTGTTTCTCATTATGAAGTACTACCAAATTTCAATGTTACGATTTACAAATCAGTATCAGGTTATAGAAGTACAATTTTTACAGCCTTTTTGAGTATATAGTATAGCAAAACTTCCAAAAAGAAATGACCATCATTGATTTTAATACATATTACCATTGTTGCGGAAATCCCAATTTTATTCATTGCATGAAAACAACACAGCTGGCTGTCTATGCTTGCCACATAGCCACATGCCACTGTTGCAGTGATTCACATGCACACTCAGCAGTGCACATATCCTTGCATGTGCCTACAACATCAGTCAGTAGCTCATGAGTTGTTTTTTTTTGCAAATTGCAAAGGAAAGGCATGTTGTGTCACAACCCTCAAAACAATACTAAGGGAGAATAAAAATCAAGTTACCCAGATGTCATGGAAGAAAAAATGCAAAGTTAAGCACTGTATTTATAGGAGTGTTTGCCTATCTGGAAATACACAATTTTAGCGCCGATGCAGTTGAAATGGTGTATCAGCATCTACATAACATCTGTAGCAGGGCTAAAATGCAGACTATATTGCTATCTTGCAATGATCAGACCTAGCATGCACTATCATTATAATATCTGCTTCTTCTTGTACAACGGTTAGTTTATGAAAAGTAGGTATTGCCTCCCAAACCATCACCAGCAAACACTGCTTTTCTATTACACAACAAAAGAGTTCATAACCAGGAGACGAATGTACATCTCTTAATTGGTATATCAATGGACCTGGGGTTTGCCTTTCGCACAAATACCTGCCAACAGCTCCCATCTTGTCTTTGGGAGCAACAAAGCAACTTCAACAAATCCTTCGAGACTAGCTCTGCCTTCGATATTACAATATAGAAGGGAACACTCTGTTTGAAGAGGAACTACAGTCGCAATATTCACCAGCTTGCAAGGGGTGCCAGCAAAGAAAAGGGCTCTATAGGGGTCATTTTAAAATTGCCTAAATGACTCTGTATGATGTGGTCTTGTTTGGTCAACATCATCTGCTTATTTTAATCAATTGAGAAATTTTGCAGTCACAGACTCGGCCAAATCACGGCTTGTCAATAAAGCCGTTTGCTTTAACATTTTTTTCCAGTTTCTTCAAACCAGTAATATATCAGTTAAATTGACCTTGCGTAAGTAACTGTTGTGGACAATATTAGGTAGTCCTTCTATTTTCAATACAAAATAGCACATATTTCATATATATATTGTTCTGCTTGATGCAAAGATAAAATGATAAAAACAGAAACCGACTGTTTCATACACATCAAAGAGGGTATACCTAGATGCATTTAGATACAATTTGAATGGTGTTCAAATGTTCTAAAGGAAATTGTCCCGAAAGGCAAAGGTTGGTGATGCTTCCCGCCCTTGAGCACTGAACTCATCTAACAAAGGCATTAAAGACTGTTGCATTGTCTAGGTCAAGCTGGGATGGATTGTCAGAGAAGATGCACACCAGATTCGAAAATGGAGAAGACAGCGTAATTATAGAACACCATCAATTTTTAAAAAGCACGAAGGCCTCTTCTAAAAGATTTACCAACGAGAATTTGATCAGCTGTTACGGGAGAAAACACCAACAAAATCTGAGAGCAGCACAATTTGAGACCCAGATCACTTTAAACGTACCTTTACCTGTAAATCGACATTTGCGAGGTAAGTCGGAAGGCGATAGAAAATGGCAGATTGTGAACATTTTATGGGGAACATCTCAAAATTATACACATTTCAAATTAGTGATTAGTTGTCGTATAAAACATTATTTTTACAAAGAGCATCATTTCGGAGACACATCATTGCAAATATATTTTATAAATGCGTACATACAATTTAAATCATTGAACCGATTTATTTTTGCCTGCAAACAAGAGATGCACATACTGTAACCGTCAGGGGAAGTAATTGTCTTGGGTGCGCCCAAACAAAGCGATGCTCCTGCAATACTTAATGTCACAATATGGCATGTTCGCCCGGATGTCTATAACGAGCTGTATACTTATTTTATATATGATTAATTTCTCATCAAAGTGACTGAATATCAAGATTCTTGCACCAGACATAAAAATTGTGTAACATCGTAGTGTGTATTTTATTTGCCCACATAATATATACTGTTTACAGTATTACGTTTTAAACTGTCAAAACAATCCGCACGATATTTGCGTGCAAAACATAGGTGGCAGAATTCGGAATCTAGAATCGCAGATACTCGGGGGTTTTGACAGAATAAATAATTGAAACTCTTTTCTTCAAATTCTCGTTTTCACCCTGTAAGATATGCAGCACGCCAGAGCGCATTTATACTTATTAGCTTTATGCTTTATGAGTAATCATTTAAATTCTATGTACACAATCATAAAATATATATACAAGTATCTCTCACGTGATTTTATCTGTACCGCTTTCACTTATTACTTCAACTAAAGGCGCGGGGAGCCAGAACGTTTTGTACACAGTCAAATCGCCTAAAATGCGTCCCCGTATTTTAACCGTGCAAATTATAAACACGTGCTGGTTCCCCACGCCTTATTCATGTAAACTAGTCAATTAGAGATGTGGCAAGACCACGTTTGCAGGTTTTTGTAGAATTTTGATACGAAGCGGCCGGATTCGATGTGTATCCTGACTTAATCTTGCAGACAACAGATGAGACCGATAAGTTGATACACTATGGTAATTTTGCAGATAAATCGACTTCTGAGTTTCAATTATGTTTTTCTTTCCAAACCCCGAATATCTGTGTCTAGAATGTGGCTTTCTTGGGTATCAAAATGTACCCAACAGTTCGGATGTATGCGTCAAATTGCGAATGATTTACTGTTTCCACAAGATCTGTTCTAATCGAAATCCTGTCATGACTCCTTAAAGTGACATTATGTGCATTTTTTTCAAGTAAAAATCCAGCTGAAAATTGTGTGTGTACAAAAGTGTAGAGAAAATAATAACTTTTAACCCAATACACCAAACCCTTCCCGCTGCCAGTATGAAAAAATAACTTTCAAAATATTGACTTTCTTATCTGACTGGGAGAATCAATTTAAGAAAAGAACAATTGCATGCAGGAGTTGCTTCCCTTCCACTGCCGAAATCTCTACCAACACCAACAACGACACATTCAACTATCATTTTATCAGTCCGATTTTTTTATATCTAAAGCACCAACTTCAATACTAATGCGGCATAACCTTTAATTTAACACTTTTAAATGCACAGCAACCAAAACTTGCTTTTATAAAACTGTCCCCAAAAATACACTTTGTGCAGTAATATGCGCATAATGTCACTTTAAACTGCGGCACAGTTGCGACGAAAACAAGTCAAGAAAGAAATTAAAGATTATGCCGCATTAGTATTTGAAGTGCAGAGCTGACCACTGACCACTTAGCAAGTAATTGATAAGATTAATATTGCCCTGCACCTTACAGGCTAGGTTCATCAGAAGTGCTGAGAATTTTGTCAATAAAACACAGACTGTAAAGCCCGTTATAGACATAAGTGCGAACATGCTATTTTTTTAAATGAAATGTTGCAGGAGCATCAGCTCTGATTTGGCGCACCTGCGACAATTACTTCCCAAAACGGTTAGAGTATGCGCATCTTTTGTTTGCAGGCGAAAAGAAATCGCTCTAATCAATTAAATACTATGTACGCAATAATAAAATATATTTGCAATGATGTGTCTCAGAAATGATGCTCTTTGCAAAAATAACCTATTATACGACAACTAATCACTAATTTGAAATGTACATACTTTTGAGATGTTCCCCATAAAATGTTTACAATCTGCCATTCACTATCGCCTTCCGACTTACCTCGCTAATGTCTACTACACGCATAAGCAAGTGCATTCCCGATCTAAAAGAATGACGCCACACACCATATTCATAAGGCCTTGTCACGATTATATAATCTCTACTGCAAACCCATATCGAATACTATTGGACAAAAATCTTGATCAAGAGCACTCGATTGCTCCTTACAACGCTTAAGAGTCTTATACACGGATTCATAAATGGTAGGCTGGGCTAATAGAATGGGATTGTATACAACATCTTACTTTTTCTGAAGCTTGTCAGGCATTGCTTTTGCATGGAAAACATTTCCAAGTACTTTCATACCTGTTGTCACAGAACATTCCTAATTTTGCAGTTCTACATCACATCTTTGAGCTAAGCATTTTAGCCTTTTGTTGTTTCTTTCATTTCTGTCTGCTGAGAGGGTGGTGAAAGTAAATATCATTAATTCGTGCAGATAAGAAAATGTATTGTACATGCACCATAACACATGTTTAGTGCAAACTTTACTGGTAAGTAGGTTTAGTTATTAACTAGTCGAAAATAATTTAATATTTAGTTCGTACATGGACATGTAGGGCACTGTTTACATTGTTAGTTTAGTATTAAGGTAATAAATAAATTGACTCCCAAGTAGCTTACTGTCCTTGTAAAGACTTTCAGGAATTTGCTTTTATCTTGTCTACCAGTTCCATGTATTAACTCTGACGACAATGTATTGTCTTGAGCTTTTGAAATTTGTTCATCGTCAGGCATCCTTGACCTTGGTACAATGTACTATTACCATCGAAGCAATGTATTGTCTTGAGCTTTTGAAATTCGTCTACCATCATCAGACATCCTCCTTGACCTTGATACTATTATCATTGGGGTCATGACATGCGTTGTATGTTTTTAATAAGCAATGAGGGGCATTTCAGTTTTAATATAATTTTACTTAAATACACTGTATCGACTTATCTTAATAATGAAATTGAAAATTGTTATGACTTCATAAATAACTTTAGATAAAAAATTATAACAGTTACTGCAGAAACTCTGTTTAGACATTTAGCTTTTTCATTATATTATGTATGCAATATGGGCTGGCATTGCAAGAAGAAAGCTTACATTAACATGGTGGGTGGGGTAAACGTACATGTTATGTACATGTACTTTCATATGGTGGTTAGCTGTAGTTACTTTAAGAATATCTTTTGATAACATGTACATATATTCTATCTCAAATAAGCTTACTGTCTACGGTCAGTTTTGTCAGTGTGTTTATGTTCATACTGAAATTACCAACACATGTAGCAAAAATGTTGATGAAAAATATTAAGTACCCTAACTACATAACACTATCTATGTAAAATGTCTATTGTTCAAGTTCTTTTTTATTCAAAGATAATTTGGTACATGCTTGTGCTATATAGACGTGCCATTAAGTAGAAAAATAAAAAGTTGTATGTATTATAAGTAATGCTATGTATGATGTTTAATGATTTTTATGAATTTTAGGTGATATTGACCTTGAAATGACATTGACCTTGACCTCTGCTGTTCCAATTTAGTACAATGTCCAAAGCAGTAGTTTTAAAAAAATGTAATCTGTTAAAAAGTTTCCAGTAATATTTATAACAAAAACACTGTCGTATTGTTTTGGGATTGTAAATGCAGCAAGCGCAATTTATATATTTAAGGGTGGTGGGTGGGGTAATTTCAGTTTTACTTACCATATAAACAATTAATTTTACTTAATTGATTTCATTTCAACGGATATAAACCTTTACTTATGTTAAAGTTTAAAGATATGTGTTTAAACATCATTTATATAATGTATCAGCTTTGATATTTGGTAGACAGCTTGTTTTTGGTGATTTTTAACTGTTTGACCTTGAAATGATCTTGACCTTGACCCATGCTAATCCAATTTAGTACAAACGAGTCGAAACAGTAGTTTTAGAAAAAATGTTATTTGTTAATCTGTTTCCAGTAATATTTATAACAAAAACACCGTCGTATTGTATGTGGATTGTAGATGCAGCAAGCGCAAATGAAAGATTTTAGGATGGTGGGTGGGGTAATTTTAATTATACTCATCCATATTAACATTTATTTTTACAAAATTGCTTCCATTTCAATGGATATAACCCTATACTTATGTAAATGAGTAAAGATATGTGTTTTACAATCATTCATACAAGTTAACAGATTTGATATTTGGTAGAAAGATAATTTTTAGTGTTTTTTTAGTATTTGACCTTGAAATGACATTGACCTAAACATTGGCAGACCAAAAGTTGGAAGCAGATTTGTAGCATTGATATTGAGGTATTATGTTAAGTTAAATAGTTTACCATTCCATGTGCGTTTATAACACTATTTAACATTTAAGTAAAGTAAGGTATTTCTTTATTTTGGTATTGAATTTGACCTTGACCTTTTCCAACTTTCCACCCAAGGTCAGCAACTCTTATCTACTGTACAATAAACTACAATGTCTCCCAAACATGTTGGTATATAACTCAGCTTGTTACTTTTTTGTGCAACCTTTCTCCTTAAATAAGCCACTTTTTAGACCTTTGCTGCTCTATTAGTTGAATATCAACATTGTGTCTCATCGCTTTAAAATATTTGGTTGCTGTTTTAATGCGGTCAATCAGCATTTACTTTCGTTTGATTACCCGATGTGCGACAGGATTCCCCGAATATCGCCGAGCTGGAGATAGGCACAACTAGGAAAACTGGAAGTCCAATCAGGCTTAACTGGATGCCCGGACCCAAGGAAGTATAGTAAATATTTGTACAAACTAAATTGTAACCTGATAAAAAAAAACGTCTTGTATATAAAATGCTTTAAACTTGATTATAAATTGTTTATAGCGAACTTTATGTTTCTTCCATATTATTTTATTAACAGTAAAAGAGATCGCTGAAATAATGATTGGGGCATTTCCCATATTTCATTATACAATTATGTACTTGTTAGGCATTTGATATAATGTGGTATTCACCATATGGAAGTCATATTGACAGCCTCACGAGTGGCGCAGCCACGAGTAAAAATAACTACTTACACGAGTGAAATTATCGTGATATAACATCGATACCAACAATTTTCCTGTTTATTTTATGTCGCAAACTAAGTTTATTTCAATAAAATGTCGAAAACAGAGTTTGATAATTTTCACTTAGTGGCCAGTGAGTTTATCGGGATATAATCTACCGTTATATTTCGATAAATAACCGGAAAACATATTATAAATAGAGGATAATTGTTGGTTTCGGTATAATATCACGTTATTATTTCACCGAGCGGGCACCAAAACTGATATTTTCACGAGTGGCGCAGCCACGAGTGAAAATAACTACTTTTGGTGCTCACGAATGAAATTATCCCGATATTACATCGATACCAACAATTTTCCTGTTTATTTTATGTCTATAACTCTACTTTTGTTGAGATTGGTTTAATAAAATGTCTAAAATCGCGGGAAACGTCATCAGAAAGGATAACAAATATGACGTCATTTTAACGACGTCATCGTCGTATGGTTTCCTGCGTTCGTAACGCTCGGTATATATTTTGACGTTTAACCGTGTGGAAAACTTTGATAATTTTCACTGAGTGGACAGTGAGTTTATCGGGATATAATTCACCGTTATAGTTCGATAAAACACCGAAAAACATAAAATAAAGTAGTACTACTAAAATTCTTACTTCTTATGTATTACTACAAAAGAACGTTTATACTATACAGCGTATTAAGTACTGTAGATTTATACAATGAGAGCATTAATTTAACAGACAAATTTAAGTTTATTGGAATTTTATAATTTGGTAGCGTATAACTTTTAATATTCAATTTTATTTTACAGGTATTTATACTGGAATTTTTTATTTGACTATTCGTTCTAAAATATGTTGTTTTATAGTCAGACAATTTAATGACCTTTATTTTTTAACCAAAATCTGAGAGCGAGCAGCTTTAATATTATCGTCTCCAAATCATTAAGATTACATTAAAGGGTTGGCATTTTTTTCACAGATTCAAAATACTTTGTCAAAAATCTTCAATCTTATCCGTTGGTCGGTCAAATAATGCATAGAGTTCTAGATCAGTTGTCATTTGTCTTCTTTGCTTCAGAAATATCTGATGCAACTATAAAGGAAACATTCTTTTTTTTTCGATTTAGTTTATCGAAAAGCGACTCACGTATTTACGATATTGCAAATAAATTTATTACAATGATGAAAAATGTATGCATTTCATAAGAAAATAAAAAAGAATTGATAAAAAGAACATACTGTGAAATAAGTAAAATCCCGTTTCATAGAAGTAACAAACTGATTAAACTTTTCACACTGTATCGGCAAAACGCAACGGCTCCAATTTAACGATGCTGCTCCGACTAGCGTAACGACAAGGTATGACTTCACTAAATCGGTGGGACTTGGAACCAGCCAATTTGTGTAGGGAACTTGCGGACCTATTAGATATCTGTGGTCTCTGATTGGTTTAAAATGATTAGTAGCACTAAAGTTTTCTAGAATTAAAATCGAAAGTACAATGGTTGAAACATAAGAAAAAAATAGTTTATTAATTTTCTGATTAATTTTACGGTGTTCTGTGGCTATCTGAAAATATTGAATTTTTTGACAGAATGTAAACAAAAATCCTTCAGACGAGGGGGTGATGTCCTACTGGTGCAATTTTCGGCTATAAAGTATCACTATATGTATATAAAAAAGGGCATTTTTGGGTGTGACTAAGGTGGTTCTACAGATTTATTGGGGTGTAACTACTCAACGAATGTTTTGGTATGCGGACCGTGCTTAAATGTTATACAGTAAGTCTATGGAAAAAGATTTAGTGTAGTCATACCTAAATATAACTAAGAAATCGACGGTTCATGTGTTCTTTGAGTTCATTGTAGACGTGGTTCTGTATCAAAATTGGTTAATTTGGTAACCGTTATATTTTAAAGATGTGTTGAACAGACGATGACAACTTTTCTGATATATTTTATGAAAATTAAGGTTCTAAATGAGCCCCTAGTCAGTTTAGGAAGACTCTGGTTGTTTAAATTTGCTGTGGTCATGTGAATACAAACTGAAGATATGTCAGAGTACATTTTGCATCTCTAACTTTGTGAATTCTCAGACTAAAATGCAGGTATGGTTACATGGCTTCTATATATGGGACCAGTAGCGGAGAATGCAGAGAAAGAATAGGCAAGGGCAGTTAATGTGTTGTTAATAGAGGAGTGAAACGTGGTAAATAATTCTTAAATAGTCATTTACACAGTATATCATGAAGCTGCTTATGCACGGATTTCAGTAAATGAAGTGAATGTAATGATGAAATCGTGTTGTTTAGGCCTGTAACTTAATCTCAGAATACCCTGACCGGTAAAAGTTGCTGCGGTAATTCTTCCCTTTCAGTAAATAAGTCATTGCCGTATGATCCTAGTGCTGCTAACGTAGCAGACAAGCATATTTATGTAAACAAGGTTTGTTTGATAGGTCTAGTCGTCATGAAATTGTCTATAAATAGTGTTTAAAGTGTAATTTAACAAAATTCGACGTAATTCTAATCACGAAGGGCGGCAAAATATCCGTGCACACACAGGGAAGATCAAAACTGATTTTGAATTACCTCCCTTTAATTACAAAAACCCGTAAAACCCAATTTTTGATGGAATCTGTTAATTTTTTGTAGCTATTTTGTTGTTTTTCATAAAATTGTATATGCACTTCGTTAGTAATGCATCATTTCTTGACGTTTTGGGCAGTTTGGTCTCAGAAATATTGATATCATGCTAAACATTTGTCATAAAATACGTGTTTTTTGGCCTTAGATCGATCCTTCACGCCATTTATCGTCTATTTGTATTAAAATGGCATGTCTGCGTTATTATTTCTTATTTTGAATAGAAAAGATGCACAATAGAAGTATTCGGTTTGTTACGGCTCATGGTGTAAGCGTTAGAAATTCAAATACTTTGTTGACTTTTCTGAAATTTGGGCACCGTGAATGTCCATATAGATATAAAATGTATGGTTATTACCGATTAAGCTTGTTAAAACGGTATGTTTCTGTAGAGCCTTTATTCCAGTGGACATTTTGATGTTACTTTTAATTACATTCTGCTTTTCAAATAACTTTTTTTGTGTTAAATAAGACAAATTTTCTTCAAAATTCAGAATTTGGGAAGGAGGTGGGTTAAATCAATAAGGCATTGCTGGAAGAGTATAGGGTTTATCAGTCAAATACGCACGCATATATGTTGAGTAAACATGCTGTTCTTTGTCCTGTCAAATTTTGGACTTTGCAAATAAAAGCATAAGCAGATGACAACAGATCATCAGCCATACACGAAATGGTCTTGACCTGGTGATATATATGGATGCATAATTTCCATCTCGTTGATATGCTGTCTAAACCAAAGCTATTTTCTGGTCCGGAAATGATCCTTTTATAATCCAAAACAGTTTCAAGTACATATAAAAGCATTGGTTTTCATTTTTAGGTATGACTTCACTAAATCGGTGGGACTTGGAACCAGCCAATTTGTGTAGGGAACTTGCGGACCTATTAGATATCTGTGGTCTCTGATTGGTTTAAAATGATTAGTAGCACTAAAGTTTTCTAGAATTAAAATCGAAAGTACAATGGTTGAACATAAGAAAAAAATAGTTTATTAATTTTCTGATTAATTTTACGGTGTTCTGTGGCTATCTGAAAATATTGAATTTTTTGACAGAATGTAAACAAAAATCCTTCAGACGAGGGGGTGATGTCCTACTGGTGCAATTTTCGGCTATAAAGTATCACTATATGTATATAAAAAAGGGCATTTTTGGGTGTGACTAAGGTGGTTCTACAGATTTATTGGGGTGTAACTACTCAACGAATGTTTTGGTATGCGGACCGTGCTTAAATGTTATACAGTAAGTCTACGGAAAAAGATTTAGTGTAGTCATACCACAAGGCTCCAACTAAACATGGCCGATTTCATAAACAAAACGCACGTGAGTATAACAGATTCGTGTATTTTTTATAGTTATTCGCAAATTCTGATGAAATGAATACTCTTACGGAATGCCCACACCTGTCCTGCATGACCGTAGCTTGTCGGCTTTTTCAGACATCCGTGCGTGTGAAAGTAATGCAAATTGAATGCCGAGAATTCAACGGTTAACAGTGCGAAAACATACCAAAATGCATAGATTTTGCACAAAATTAGCGAAGTTAAGGTGTTTAGGATAAAATAAATGCACTGGCATGTTACTTTTGGTCAAATCTCGTAAGATTATACTCGTAGTTTACCGATCTGGTTTTTCTATTGGCAAACGGTATAGTCTCTGAAGTACATTGACCACACAGCATGGCCGCTGAAATCGGCACTCCTTCCATAGAATTGTTATTGATATTCAAGGATATGTAAAATAGGCGCTTAGTACCCGCATACTAATACAATTTACTTACGTGATTCTCGTGTTTCTTATAAAAATCTTTCACTGGTTGCACGTGCAGATGGGAATATCTGGCGAGAGGGTAACTGTTACCCGAGAGCCGGATATTCTCATCTGCACGTGCAGCCAGTGATAAATTCTTTTTCTTGCATACCATATTCGACAAATAGTTATTAGCTGAAATAAAATAAAAGTAATGACTTATATTTACGCGCTATATTCTTGTAGTAATGTATGAATTTACAAATTCATTCATAAAAGTAGTTCATTCTGACGTCATTAAGTCATCTTGCATCAGGGGGTGTAAGATGATATTTTCCAGCACTGGCAACAACTGCAGATATCCCGATCTGGTATGCAAGAAAATGTTTTCTTGGTTTAGGCCTGAAACTCGATACAGATTTATCATGGTTACTAGTCTAACAGATAAGCCTGCCAGAAGCAGAAATTCCCTAAAACCTGATAAGAGCAATAAAATCAGTAAAACAGTTAACACTTCAGCATGGTTTCCTGGCAAATGGTTCTGAACAGGCAATTATTTATTACTGCTGGTCAGTTTGACCATAGGATATTTTAAGATATTATTTACAAAAATATGTGCCTCTTGGAATTTGCTACTGCCACACTCAGATAATAGATAATAAATCACAAGTGGTCAAGCAGCTAGAAACCACAAGAAGACATTTGAAATTCCACAGTCAATAAAACAGTAATTATCTTGATAACCGCATGCTGTGTATTGTGGTCAGCTATAATCAGGCTTATCACAGGTAATCTCTAGGATGAACAGGCTTGTACGTGCAACTGTTACCAATGTTTTACAATGGAAAAATGGGAAGACCCAGAAAAACCAAAACGCAAGTAACTGTACTAAAAGTTAGCACCTCAGTAGGATTCCTAATTATACCCTAGTAATGACCCCATATTCTTCTCATATATCATCTTCCCACATCTGTTTAGGTCAAGCTTATCAGATACAGGGCATGATTAAATTATAACATTTATTCTATGAATCACAAGAAAGTCTAAATGTAGTTAAAAACAATTATTTAGGCTCTTTTTTCCTAAAATGCAATGATTACTAAGTAATACAAGAAATGAAGGAAAACATGCAAAAATTAATTTGTACTTTAATTTAGCTATTTCAACTATTTCTCGTTTTTGCAGATATAAACAGGTGCTATTTCAAGATTTAATATCAGTTTCTGCTAGAGTAGTTAAAAATACAATGAAAATCTAAGTCTGCACAAACAACAAAGTAGGCCTATTATCAAAATGCCTGTAAAGTAATAATGATGCGGTCTTGGTTCAAAATGCCTTTTTTATTTTTCGGTGCTGTTTACAGATAGTACAATACATGTACATTGAATATGGGCAATATAAATTTGATATCAATCATAATTTCAGCTATGTTTAATTAAATTAATAGTATAAATTTCACTATCAGCTGAAAAGTATGTATTTAAAAATTACGTTCACACATAAATTAATATAACAACCATTGTGATCTACTATATGTTACTTTTAGTTGATATATTTTCATTAGCACGTATTTCTACAAAAACGTCCGATATTATTGGAAATTACTCCGGATATGCACATAACAAGTCCGACAGAGAAAAGTACGAAAGACCGGTGGTGACATTTCAATTTCAAGACTTCACGATTTCTGAGTAAGAATTCGTGAAGTAGAAATCATGAAGTATTTAAATGAAATCGAGAATTCTTGAAATTGTGAAATAATGAAATATTGAAATCTTGAATTAATGAATGATTGAAATATGGAAATCGTGAATATATATTTTTTGCGTTCAATACTTCACGATTTCACGATTTCAATATTTCAATTATTCAATATTTCACAACTTCATAAGTTCACGATTTCCATATTTCAATTATTCATAAATTCAAGATTTCAATACTTCATTATTTCACAATTTCAAGAATTCTCGATTTCATTTAAATATTTCATGTTTTCTACTTCACGAATTCATACTCAGAAATCGTGGTCTTGAAATTGAAATGTCACCACTGGTCTTTCGTAGAAAAGTATCCAATCGTCGTGCACAGGCCCGTGTTCACTGTTATGAAAGTCGAAACAACATAGTTTGGTTATCTAAAATAATTGTACTAGAATTCATTTCATTATAATAAGAGTACATTTATATTTTGTATTCAAGTGTCATATAGATATGAACATGTTAATTAACTAATATAATCATTAAAATTATTCTTGGTTTAATTGTTTTTAAAGTAAGAATTCCTTTAACTACATAGTTCTATGTAAGAACTTACAATGTTTGTAAGTTTTCAATCTGAAATTGAATTAAATCAGAGATTTTCTCATGTACTGTAAGCCTCTTTCTCGTATCTGCCCCTTTCTCGGATCTGCTGTCTTAAAACCTGACTTTGTGCAAGTATTTTCTTTTTTGGCTATACTTAAGGCACGGACATCATCATAGAAATATTAGAACCCCTAAGTTTTTTTGGTGCGTCTATGTTTCATAAGGTCCTCATACATTTGTTTGTTCAGGTAGTACCGTTCATCTTGAAAGGTAATCAACATGTTTCTAAAGTCACTGTTCTGTAACATAAATTTGCAAAAAGTATCATGTGACACTGTAATGTTGATACATAACTTTGTTTTTTTTTCATAATACATGATAAATTATTGATGCATACATAAAGTGAATTCCAGGACCATTATAAGACGGAAAAACTGGAATCAGATAAATAAACAATTCCTCATTATATTTGCAGAGCAAGAAATGAAATTATGTAAACAAAAAATAAGAAGCTTAACATGTATAGGGAAAGCATATGCAATATTGATATAGAAATATTAAACAGATATTTTGAAAAGTCATCACGTTATGGAGTAACATTTTATAATCAAAGCGCTGTGAGCGCTGAAGGCCTGGGGGCTATAGGTTAACTCCCCCAAAAAACAACTTTTGACCTACGTGTTTTGCCCTGAATCTTACCCGTAAAGCGCGGGTCGAAATGTGCAGAGGACGAAATTCAATATATGACACAGAATTAATGATTCACAAATATATGGGTGGCAGGGAAGTTTGTTTTATTATAAAACGTACGTTAAATGAAAAATAATCACATAATCAACATTATAAAATGTTTAAGCCAATAAAAATAATTCTATCTGCGCTTTGTACAACTTCAAGCGATATGATCTGATGATGTGGATCGAATTTTATTGTGTACCAAGTACCAAGGACAAGACCTTGAAACAGAAATAAACAAGAGGGCCTAGATGGCCCTATATCGCTCACCTTGGTACAAGTCCACTTGCCTGGTGGAAGATCACTAGATAATGTTATATACCAAATAAGTTTTCCTATATACGCCTTTGTAAAACAAATGATCCCCCACGGGCAAGGTCAATTTTGACCCCAGGGGCATAATTTGAACAAACTTTGAAGAGGTCTACTAGGCAATGCTACATGCCAAATATCTATGCTCTGATCTTGTGGTTTCAGAGAAAAAGATTTTTTAAAGTTTTCCCTATATAAGCCTATGTAAAACTAAGTGACCCCCGGTGCGGGGTCAATTTTGACCCGGGGGTCATAATTTGAACAATCTTGGTAGAGGTCCACTAGCCAATGCTACATGCCAAATATCTAAGCTCTAGGCCTTGTGGTTTCAAACAAGAAGATTATTAAAGTTTTTACTATATAAGTCTATGACCCCCCGTGCGGGGTCAATTTTGATCCGAGGGTCATAATTTGAACAAACTTGGTAGAGGTCCACTAGCTAATGCTACATTCCAAATATCTAAGCTCTATGCCTTGTGGTTTCAGAGAAGAAGATTTTTAAAGTTTTTCCTACATAAGCCTATGTAAAACTAAGCGACCCCCGTGCGGGGTCAATTTTGATCCGGGGCTCATAATTTGAACAATCTTGGTAGAGGTCCACTAGCCAATGCTACATGCCAAATATCTAAGCTCTAGGCCTTGTGGTTTCAGAGGAGAAGATTTTTAAACTTTTTCCTATATATTCCTATGCAAAACAAAGTGACCACCCCCACGGGGTCAATTTTGATCCGGGGGTCATAATTTGCACAATCTTGGTAGAGGTCGACTAGACAATGCTACATGCCAAATATCAAAGCTCTAGGCCTTGTGGTTTCAGAGAAGAAGATTTTTAAAGTTTTTCCTATTTGTTGCCATAGCAACCAGAGTTCTGCATTGAATGGAATTCTTTGAACAATTTTGGTAGAGTTTCATGCAAGAAACATTCCTGCATAGTATTATCAACGTTGGCCTAGAGGTTTCAGAGGAGATGTCATTTGAATCAAAATGTTGACGGACGACGGACAACGGACAATCATCGATCAGAAAAGCTCACCCTGGCGTAGCCAGATGAGCTAACAAAGCAATACCAGAAATGAAATATAAAGACAGTACTGTACAATGTGTATAAAAGAGAAAACCAAAAATGATTCTTGGTTACCTTGTAGTCGTAATCGGTGAGACCGTTCACTGGGCCTTGACATGCAGCGTCCTCGATAAATGGCGGGTGATTTTTGATCACGTGAGTTTCTTCTCGGGAATGTACGTAAATTATATCTTTTTTTTAGAGACATTTATTTTTAGGTAAATATATATGTAATCGTTCGTAAATAACAAAGTTGTCAATGAAATAACATCGGAAATTTGAAAATCAAACTACAAACTCTTATATCGAGCTCCGTACGTTTTCGTAAATTTCCGTACATATCCGTACTTTTCCGTGATACGCATATGATTATCTTCCGTAATCAGCTAACAGCGCATTAATTTCTAAAACAGAAAAAATTGTATAATGCAGCCCATAAGCTACATACCTTCATGCAGTCGTTTGAAGTTTTATGTACTGTTTTTATTTGCAATGTTCTTATCATATGCGACATTCAAACAGACGATTGATCTTGTCTGTCTTGCACTACTTTCGCATAGCTCATGTTTACAGTTGTTATTCGCACATAGCACAGTTAAATTTCTTGCAGTGTTTGAAATGTGGTATACTAACCTAGGCCTATGGGACTTTCAGTCCCCAGGCCAAAAACAATAATGATCATTATACATTACAATAAACTTTTATATTGTAAAAGATTAAATTCATTCATGAAAAAAAGAAACAAATCTCGAACAAAAATGAAAGTTCCTTTCTTCAACATTTGTAAATATTTTTTTTAATTTAAAAATATTGCAATCACACAGAAAGGTAATCACTACTTGCATGCATTTATTTTTGCACAGTGCACCTTCAGGATTTAGAAATTGAAACAACATTTAGGCTTATCAACCATCAAACAATAAACAGAGTCTGCAATTTTGATTTGATTTGAAGCAAATTTTATAAAGGTCCGTCCATAAGAGCAAATATGTTAGCTTGAATTTGTGGATGAGACCTCGGCATGTCTCCCATCATGCCTATACCTATCAAAAGTGTTTCTTATTCCGGAATAAGAGATATTTACCTAACTGCAATTTCCAGCCAGTATGGCCAAAGATTGAATTTGATTGGTTGCCAAAGAGTAGGTCAATCACGGCGACCAATGAGATCTAGGGTGTGATTGACCTAGTCAGAGTCTGCAAAGTCTGGTGGTCAGTTTTTATGAAATTTATGGCTCCCGTGCTGTGCCCAAGTGGTCTGTGGTATCTAGCAATTACTTGATAATTAAACAGATATGATTCCTGTATCTGGAAAAATCCTTGACCAGGGATCGCCAAACTTGGTAGTTGCATAATAAGTAAGCTAATTTTTACCTGGGACATAATTGCCGTTTCATGTTAATCTAACGCTGTTATACAAGTGTCTGAGACAGAAAACAACCAGACAGGGTTTATTCTAGTTCATGAATCACACTGTATCGGCAAAACGCACTGGCTCCAATTTAACGATACCGCTCCGACTAACGTAACGACAAGGCTCCGGCAAAAAATGGCTGATTTAGTAAACAAAACCAAGGTCAGTATAACAGATTCGTGTACTTTACATGGTAAATCGCAACTACTGCAGATTTCATAATACCGTGCCGTTTCAGTGTTTGCTTTACGCACAGGTAGTAAATGACGTCGATGTCGCATTCTGTAGTAAGCTCCGCCCAAATCGATACCTTTATCTATCGTTCACACTGACTACTATACTGACAGTATAAGTTTACACATCTACAAGCTACAATTGCGACATTATTTGATTTTTTATGAATCTAGTGCTTATGTATTGTTTGTGGATAAAATTGGTTTATTTTAAACCTCGAAAGCTTATTTCATACAACAACTTGTATTCAATTTTTACAAACGAAACCGAACTGTACTGCGTGTTCTATAATCAACACGAAACAAAGATTTTATACTTTTCTGTAATATAGTCCATATAGTAATAATTAAAATGTTGATGGAGGAAAATGTGGCCTGAAACTTTTGCTGAGCTATGAAGACACGGTTGTAAAGAGTCTGACTTATACGACGAACGTTTTACAAACATGATTCCAAGAACATTTCTTGCAGGATGTTTAGAATGAACTGTTTTAAGACATTTTATATTCGTGAATCACTGTTGAACCTGCAGAGAATATAGCACCCTTAATCATCTTTCCTGTATATTTTTTCATACGGGAAATCCTTTCTAAAGCGTGATTAGAAATGTAAAATATATATAATTGTTGTTTTGCTGCATCATCGTCCGTTGTATTCTACGAGAAAACAGAAATTCACCTTTGTAAAATTTATAAAAGAATGTCTAGATCATTGAGTGACCACTCTTTAAACTTATGGTAAATTATATACATTATACATGCGCTCTGCATGTAAATATTTGTGCACAGTATAGCAAACTTCCGTGTACCATCTCAGATTCAGGTAAATGTATCGCTGTACAAACTTGCGAAAAGTCAAATCGTATGTCGATAAAATAAACACAAACTGAAAACATCAAAACTTGGCTCGATTATACATGTAATCGTCACCAATGAAGTGAACGAAACTACAAACCGGTGAAATGACACTTGTACCGGATTTACACGTACATGTTGTATGCGTATATCCCCTTCTTTGATGGGACTCTAGCACACAAGCAACATGTACGTAACCACCGACGTACTTAACACTATTGAATGCCGTAAACAATATGACCGATTTATATATTTTTCTCACTATGAAAACACAGACACACTTGCTTTATCTGATTGCTCTCCGTATGTGTAAAATGTAGCTCCGCCTACAGACGCTTTAGTCATTCATTACCTGTATTCAATCGATACGCAACAAACACTGAAACGGCGCGCTTTTATGAAATCTGCAGTAATAGTCTTACGGAATGCTCACTTCTTTCCTGCATGACCGTAGCTATTCGGCTGTTTCAGACATCGATGCGTGTGAAAGTAATGCAAGTTGAATGCAGAGGACTCAACGGTAAAAGTGTAAAACACACCCAAAATGCATGGATTTTGCTCAAAATCATAGAAGTTAAGTTGTTTAGCATAAAAGGTATGCATTGGCATGTAACTTAAAGTCAAATGTCGTAAGCATATACCAACTTTTTACTGATCTGCTATTTTTATAGGCAAAACTTGCCCATTCAAAAATGTTTCTCCAGATTCAATGACCCGGTGTACAAAGCAAAATCTTATCAAATAGACTGTAAATAGTGCATAAAATATAGTATATAGAAAAAACATAAAATTTATCAGACTAGTAACTAGTCTACCCACCAAATTTGTTAAACTCTGTTGTTCTGTACGAAAGCAGAGAAGGGTCAAATAAAAAACAAAAAAAGAGTAAATAAATGCGTACGTACGAGAATAAAAAGCGTACGTACGAGAATAACCGCGTACGTACGAGAAATAAACGCGTACGTACGAGAATAAAATGCGTATGTACGAGAATTAAACGCGTACGTACGAGAATAAAACGCGTATGTACGAAAATTAAACGCGGACGTACGAGAATTAGAACGCGTACGTACGAAAATTAAACGCGTACGTACGAGAATAAAACGCGTATGTACGAGAATTAAACGCGGACGTACGAGAATTTAAACGCGTACGTACAAAAATTAAACGCGTACGTACGAGAATAAAACGCGTAAGTACGAGAATTTAACGCGTACGTACGAGAATAAAACGCGTACGTACGAGAACTAAACGCGTACTTACGAGAATTAAACGCGTACGTACGAGAATTTAAACGCGTACGTACGAGAATTAAACGCGTACGTACGAGAATAAAGCGCGTACGTACGAGAATTTCTCTCTGATAGTCACTTTAAGCAATAAATAGTGCTAACGTTCGAAACCACTTGAATGAATACACGGAAGGTGAAAAATACTCTTGCAACTCCACACTGGCGAGAAAAATAAAAAGGAAAAATACATGTACATGTATTGATCACTACACAGACAAATTTTGAACAATATTGAAACATTCGATACCGGTATTTTAAAAGAACTGTATCATTCCTAACTAGTTCCTGAACTCGAATCAAGAACTAATAAACCCAAGGTCATAAGCTTTTCTATGGTGGTTTCAAGTGTTCATGATTTGATAAACTGAATTTAGCAGTGGTTTAACGTCTCAGCTCATCTATACAATAACTGGACATAGGCACACACTTTGTAAAATAAAAATACTGATAGGATAATGATATAACCATGTTCACTCTAAAACAATGTTGACATATTCATGCCTTTTGTATTCAAATCGTTTCTTCACGAAAAAGAGTTGCCAGAAAGTCTTTCTTATTTGTAAAATATCATGGAAAAAAGTACTGCTCTATAATTCGAACATATACATCGATTTAAACATTTAAGTTAGGAATGTTTTCGGTATAAATAAATGTCATTTCCGCCGGTAAGACATCTTTCTTCGTAAAATAAGAGTTACTTGTAATTGTGGTCCTGGGACTTTAAGGAAGATACCTTTAATGACACTTTGAAACAGGAACTTTTTTCAAATAATTAACAGTATCATAGAGCTTCTACTGTATAGTGGAAATATGGGAAAACTCGCGAAATACCCCTTAAAACTGTAAACTGTGAGTTTTAAAAATTGTTTTTGTAACTTTCACATATCCTATACCCGGTGTGGCTATACCTACAAAGAACACTGAATATATATCGTTTAATTCTCGTACGTATGCGTTTAATTCTCGTATTTACGCGTTTTATTCTCGTACGTACGCGTTTTATTCTCGTACGTACGCGTTCATTTCTCGTACGTACGCGTTTTATTCTCGTACGTACGCGTTTATTTGCTCTTTTTTGTTTTTTATTTGACCCTTCTCGGCTTTCGTAGTTCTGGACTATTTCCTGTATTTGTTCATATTCCCATTCTTTCTATTGGATATTTGAGAGCGGACAAATTACAACTATTACTAACTGCTCGCATTTCTCGGAAAGAAAAGTTCAGACATAATTGCCATTTCCCGTTTTTAAACGCTGTTATACAAGTGTCTGAGATAGAAAACAACTGGCAAACTGGCATTTAAACATTCTTTGGAAATTTGCACAAATTTAATCTGAACAATGGCGAACACGACCTATGCTTCCAGTTCGATTAGCATTAAAGTAGCAACATTGGCTTTAATTGTGGTGCTGATATTACATATAATAGGATTTTCTGTCCCAAGATGGTGCACCATGAAATTTGAGTATAACTCCACTGACTCCAGCAATTTTGGAAGTGGATACACGGGACTATGGCAGCACTGTGTTTGCGCTGAAATGTCAAGTTTCGGTGCATGTTTATGTTTCTCCATATCCAATTACCCAAGTGAGTACACATTTACATTATAATATATATTATAAAGGCTATGGTTCTTATAACATTCGTGTCCTGGATGAGTCACGGGATGCTATTGAGAGTTTAGATACTTTTCGGAAATTAGCTACTAGATATTAAGTTATCATAGTAAAACATTTAAACTGTTTAAAAATATATAGTTTTAAACAAATAGTTTCAACTCGGTTATCATTTATTCCATTCATCATGTGTTCATGAAAAACATTAAAATCGAAGGTTAACTCGGGTCCATTTTTTCAATATTTTCATATTACACCCCGATAACGGTATAATAACTTTGTATTGTTTCATTCCTCCGCATTCAAGAGACTAAAGTCTATTCCATCTAATTTTGAGACCACAGAACATGTATTTAAAGAGGTACTCCCTACATCTAGCAGATTATATTCTCAAAACATTATGTGATTAATGAACGTAAAAAGATAAATAAATATAATTTCAAAGAGGCATAGCTATGGCGAAAAATGCCTATTTTATTGATATCATGTACTGTTTTTTATCTACAAAATATTTTAAATAACTAACTTATTTCATAGTCAATATTAATTTTCATAGGCAAGCAATGTTTTCTATGGAACGCCATAGCTGCCTTCTGCTGACTTTTATCATTTCGTTCTGTAGAGTTGCCATTATGCTCTGTAGTTACGCCATTTTGTTATGTGCATTTGTCCTTATGCTCTATAGTAACAACATTTCGTTCTGTGCAATTGTCATTATGCTCTGTAGTTATAACATTTCGTTCTGTGCATTTGTCATTATGTTCTGTAGTTATAACATTTCGTTCTGTACAACTGTCATTATGCCTTGTAGTTATAACATTTCGTTCTGTACATTTGTCATTATGTTCTGTAGTTAAGTCATTTCGTTCTGTGCATTTGCCATTATGCTCTGTAGTTAAAACATTGATGGTGAAATAATGAAATTTAATTATTTTCCTGGATTTCTCTGAATTCATTTTATTTGAAAATCCTTAATCAGTATTACAATTACCGACAAACTGCCAAAGGGAAGAAATATGCTTTTGTTTAAAAAACAACCATCTAGTTTGTGTTTGAGAATCTTTCTAAACCAATTTTCAAAATGGCAATTGTAAAGGGTATTTTAAATTCAATAAGGAAGCTATTTTTGTATTTCAATTCCTGCTATTTCTGTCCCATTTGTTGAAATCTATTGACTTTTATTTTCTCATATAGTATACTACAATTACTGACGTTTCATGGAAATTGGGCATTCAAGGCCTAAGTTATTCAGAAGTTCACTAAATCCAGCCTCATTATATGAGCACGTGCGTTTAAAGCTGGAATGAATACGTCATCCGGTATCACCTGTTAAAAGTCACAGCAAATATATCCACATAACGTAAAGAAGTTAGTGCATGCACTACCGAACATAATGACAAATGCACAGCACGAAATGTTATAACTACAGGGCATAATGACAAATAATTTTACTACAGAGCATAATGACATATGTACTGGTTTTTCCAGGAAGCGGACTCGAGAGTGACTCGATAAGCTACAAGCTTTCTTCACAATCGAGCTAAAATACATTAGTATAAACTAATGACATATGCACAGAACGAAATGATTTTACTACAGAGTATAATGACATATGCACAGAACGAAATGTTATAACTACTGAGCATAATGACAAATGCACAGAACGAAATAACTTAACTACAGAACATAATGACAAATGCACAGAACGAAATGACGTAACTACAGACCATAATGACTAATGCACAGAACGGAATGCTATAACTACAGAGCATAATGACAAATGCACATAACGGAATGTTATAACTACAGAGCATAATGACTAATGCACATAACGGAATGTTATAACTACAGAGCATAATGACTAATGCACAGAAAGAAATGTTATAACTACAGAGCATAATGACTAATGCACATAACGCAATGTTATAACTACAGAACATAATGACAAATGCACATAACGGAATCTTATAACTACAGAGCATAATGACTAATGCACATAACGGAATGTTATAACTACAGAACATAATGACAAATGCACATAACGGAATGTTATAACTACAGAACATAATGACTAATGCACATAACGGAATGTTATAACTACAGAACATAATGACAAATGCACAGAACGAAATGACGTAACTACAGAGCATAATGACTAATGCACATAACGGAATGTTATAACTACAGAGCATAATGACCAATGCACAGAATGGAATGTTATAACTACAGAGCATAATGACTAATGCACAGAACGGAATGTTATAACTACAGAGCATAATGACAAATGAACATAACGGAATGTTATAACTACAGAACATAATGACTAATGCACAGAACGAAATAACTTAACTACAGAACATAATGACTAATGCACAGAACGGAATGTTATAACTACAGAGCATAATGACTAATGCACATAACGGAATGTTATAACTACAGAGCATAATGACTAATGCACATAACGGAATGCTATAACTACAGAGCATAAAGACAAATGCACATAACGGAATGTTATAACTACAGAGCATAATGACTAATGCACATAACGAAATGTTATAACTACAGAGCATAAGGACTAATGCACAGAAAGAAATGTTATAACTACAGAGCATAATGACTAATGCACATAACGGAATGTTATAACTACAGAACATAATGACAAATGCACATAACGGAATGTTATAACTACAGAGCATAATGACTAATGCACATAACGAAATGTTATAACTACAGAACATAATGACAAATGCACATAACGGAATGTTATAACTACAGAACATAATGACTAATGCACATAACGGAATGTTATAACTACAGAACATAATGACAAATGCACAGAACGAAATGACGTAACTACAGAGCATAATGACAAATGCACATAACGGAATGTTATAACTACAGAGCATAATGACTAATGCACTGAACGAAATAACTTAACTACAGAACATAATGACATATGCACAGAAAGAAATGACGTAACTACAGAACATTATGACAACTGCACAGAACGAAATGACGTAACTACAGAACATAATGACAAATGCACAGAACGAAATGTTATAACTACAGAGCATAATGACTAATGCACAGAACGAAATGTTATAACTACAGAGCATAATGACTGATGCACTGAACGAAATGTTATAACTACAGAACATAATGACTAATGCACAGAACGAAATGACGTAACTACAGAGCATAATGACATATGTACAGAACGAAATGTTATAACTACAGAGCATAATGACTAATGCACAGAACGAAATAACTTAACTACAGAACATAATGACATATGCACAAAACGAAATGACGTAACTACAGAACATAATGACAAATGCACAGAACGAAATGTTATAACTACAGAGCATAATGACTAATGCACAGAACGAAATGTTATAACTACAGAGCATAATGACTAATGCACTGAACGAAATAACTTAACTACAGAACATAATGACAAATGCACAGAACGAAATGACGTAACTACAGAGCATAATGACATATGTACAGAACGAAATGTTATAACTACAGAGCATAATGACTAATGCACAGAACGAAATAACTTAACTACAGAACATAATGACATATGCACAGAAAGAAATGAATAACTACAGAGCATAATGACATATGCACATAACGAAATGTTATAATTACAGAGCATAATGACTAATGCACATAACGGAATGTTATAACTACAGAGCATAATGACTAATGCACATAACGGAATGTTATAACTACAGAACATAATGACTAATGCACATAACGGAATGTTATAACTACAGAACATAATGACTAATGCACATAACGGAATGTTATAACTACAGAGCATAATGACTAATGCACAGAACGGAATGTTATAACTACAGAACATAATGACTAATGCACATAACGGAATGTTATAACTACAGAGCATAATGACAAATGCACATAACGGAATGTTATAACTACAGAGCATAATGACAAATGCACATATCGGAATGTTATAACTACAGAACATAATGACTAATGCACAGAACGAAATGTTATAACTACAGAGCATAATGACTAACGCACATAACGGAATGTTATAACTACAGACCATAATGACTTACGCACAGAACGGAATGTTATAACTACAGAGCATAATGACTAATGCACATAACGAAATGTTATAACTACAGAGCATAATGACTAATGCACATAACGAAATGTTATAACTACAGAGCATAATGACTAATGCACATAACGCGATGTTATAACTACAGAGCATAATGACTAATGCACAGAACGGAATGTTATAACTACAGAGCATAATGACTAATGCACCTAACGGAATGTTATAACTACAGAGCATAATGACTAATGCACATAGCGGAATGTTATAACTACAGAGCATAATGACAAATGCACATAACGGAATGTTATAACTACAGAGCATAATGACTAATGCACACAACGGAATGTTATAACTACAGAGCATAATGACTAATGCACACAACGGAATGTTATAACTACAGAGCATAATGACTAATGCACATAACGGAATGTTATAACTACAGAACATAATGACAAATGCACATAACGGAATGTTATAATTACAGAGCATAATGACTAATGCACATAACGGAATGTTATAACTACAGAGCATAATGACTAATGCACATAACGGAATGTTATAACTACAGAACATAATGACAAATGCACAGAACGAAATGACGTAACTACAGAGCATAATGACTAATGCACATAACGGAATGTTATAACTACAGAGCATAATGACTAATGCACAGAATGGAATGTTATAATTACAGAGCATAATGACTAATGCACATAACGGAATGTTATAAATACAGAGCATAATGACAAATGCACATAACGGAATGTTATAACTACAGAACATAATGACTAATGCACAGAACGAAATAACTTAACTACAGAACATAATGACTAATGTACAGAACGAAATAACTTAACTACAGAACATAATGACTAATGCACAGAACGAAATGACGTAACTACAGAACATTATGACTAATGCACGGAACGAAATGACGTAACTACAGAACATAATGACTAATGCACAGAACGAAATGTTATAACTACAGAGCATAATGGGTAATGCACAGAACGAAATGTTATAACTACAGAGCATAATGACTAATGCACTGAACGAAATAACTTATTTACAGAACATAATGACAAATGCACAGAACGAAATGACGTAACTACAGAGCATAATGACTAATGCACAGAACGAAATGACGTAACTACAGAACATAATGACTAATGCACGGAACGAAACGACGTAACTACAGAACATAATGACTAATGCACAGAACGAAATGTTATAACTACAGAGCATAATGGGTAATGCACAGAACGGAATGTTATAACTACAGAGCATAATGACTAATGCACATAACGCAATGTTATAACTACAGAGCATAATGACAAATGCACATCACGGAATGTTATAACTACAGAGCATAATGACTAATGCACATAACGGAATGTTATAACTACAGAATAATAATGACCAATGCACAGAACGAAATGTTATAACTACAGAGCATAATGACTAATGCACATAACGGAATGTTATAACTACAGAGCATAATGACTAATGCACATCACGAAATGTTATAACTACAGAGCATAATGACAAATGCACATAACGAAATGTTATAACTACAGAGCATAATGACTAATGCACAGAACGAAATAACTTAAATACAGAACATAATGACATATGCACAGAAAGAAATGACGTAACTACAGAGCATAATGACTAATGCACAGAACGAAATAACTTAACTACAGAACATAATGACAAATGCACAGAAAGAAATGACGTAACTACAGAACATAATGACTAATGCACAGAACGAAATAACTTAACTACAGAACATAATGACATATGCACAGAAAGAAATGACGTAACTACAGAGAATAATAGAGATTAATTTTAAAGATTAATCTTGGTTATTCTGGTAACAATTTCCGTATATTTTCGGACACGCTTTACGGAAGCAAGTTGTATTTTAAAGACGCTAGTTTCTCTATAGTAACTAATCCTCGCGATATCGGACGTGAACTGGTCGGGTATATAAGGCCATGTGACCGCCACGTCGCCCTCGCACTTTCATATTGCACGGGTAAAAGCAAAACATCAACCCACCCACCGCACCCTTAACCAAGTTACAATTTCTAAAAATCTCCTCTATTTTATGCATACAGAATTAACATGTTAACTGTTGGTCAGTTATTTAATTTCAGTACATGTTATACACCATGGACTTGAGGCACGTTCAAAGACACAAAGGCTTCGCACTACAACAGTCCGAAATGTGGCGATATCGTCTTCGGAACTGAGCAGGCAATGAACATTTTGGTCCAGGTGTTGTTTGTGAACCGTCGAGTTTAAACGATTAACAGTAACAATTCAGTGTTAACATGTTACATTTTCAAATGTGCCAGCAGTGGCGGAAACGAACTGACGTTGATATATAGTTCCAAGTGAAAACAGCGAGAGCTAACAAAGTGACTGTCTTAGGCAAACGTAATAATGACAAATAGTTTGAACTGTATATTTTATTGTTATGTATCTATGAAAGTTGCTATCCCCTATTTTTCTTCATTATTCTTTTTGCTTTCTTTCATTTTCTTCTTTTTCATCTCTCTTTGTCATGTCTGCGGAAAATTTTACGTTTGGATGCGATCGGGGGCATAACGAAATATTACTTATGTATTGGCATATTTCAAACCATTCTTTTGCATGCCCATGGGTCTTTCAACATACCATAGCAGTCATCTGTGATATGGAGGAGACTCATGCGGCTAAAAATTACAGTTTTTTGGGAGGGTTTTTGGAGCATGTAAGAACTGGCCAGAGAGCGATAAGGGCTAGGCGTTCTTACATTGTCTCACCCGTTTATGTAAGACTACTTTATATTGAAACAGGAAGTAGGCGAAGTTGCGCTGTTACCTGGTTGTATTATGGTGTCAAAGGGGCACCTGCTTTTATTTGGTACTAAGGGGGTACCTGGTATTATTATGGTACCAACGGGGTACCTGTTGTTATCATGGTACCAATGGGGTACCTGGTTTGGTTTTTAGTACACCAAAGGGGTGTGTGGCTATCATACTTAAGCGCAACAAAGTTTTGGTTATATATGCCCTCGGTCGCTTCCTTGCGTGAGAATCTTTAGCTTCAATAGCAGTTATCTGTTGAAGTCACAACGGACATGACCATGCGCTCCACTTATACTGAAACAAACTAAGTGATTTGATTTAATTTGGGAATACTTGATTATGTAATATTGTGAAAATAAAATATGGTAACACTTCTCGACTTTATATCAATTGAATCTTAGAGAAATCCTAAGTCCCCCGTTTGGTTGTTTGGTCCGAGATTGAATCCTAGAATAATGACATATGCACAGAACAAAATGTTTTAACTACAGAACATAATGACAAATGCACAGAACGAAATGACGTAACTACAGAGCATAATGACATATGCACATAACGGAATGTTATAACTACAGAGCATAATGACTAATGCACATAACGGAATGTTATAACTACAGAGCATAATGACTAATGCACAGAACGAAATGTTATAACTGCAGAGCATAATGACAAATGCACATAACGGAATGTTATAACTACAGAGCATAATGACTAATGCACATAACGCAATGTTATAACTACAGAACTTAATGACAAATGCACATAACGGAATGTTATAACTACAGAACATAATGACTAATGAACATAACGGAATGTTATAACTACAGAACATAATGACAAATGCACAGAACGAAATGACGTAACTACAGAGCATAATGACTAATGCACATAACGGAATGTTATAACTACAGAGCATAATGACTAATGCACAGAATGGAATGTTATAACTACAGAGCATAATGACTAATGCACATAACGGAATGTTATAACTACAGAGCATAATGACAAATGCACATAACGGAATGTTATAACTACAGAACATAATGACTAATGCACAGAACGAAATAACTTAACTACAGAACATAATGACTAATGCACAGAACGAAATAACTTAACTACAGAACATAATGACTAATGCACAGAACGAAATAACTTAACTACAGAACATGATGACAAATGCACAGAACGAAATGACGTAACTACAGAGCATAATGACATATGTACAGAACGAAATGTTATAACTACAGAGCATAATGACTAATGCACTGAACGAAATAACTTAACTACAGAACATAATGACATATGCACAGAAAGAAATGACGTAACTACAGAACACAATGAAAACTGCACAGAACGAAATGACGTAACTACAGAACATAATGACAAATACACAGAACGAAATGTTATAACTACAGAGCATAATGACTAATGCCAGAACGAAATGTTATAACTACAGAGCATAATGACTAATGCACTGAACGAAATGTTATAACTACAGAACATAATGACTAATGCACAGAACGAAATGACGTAACTACAGAGCATAATGACATATGTACAGAACGAAATGTTATAACTACAGAGCATAATGACTAATGCACAGAACGAAATAACTTAAGTACAGAACATAATGACATATGCACAGAAAGAAATGACGTAACTACAGAACATAATGACAAATGCACAGAACGAAATGTTATAACTACAGAGCATAATGACTAATGCACAGAACGAAATGTTATAACTACAGAGCATAATGACTAATGCACTGAACGAAATAACTTAACTACAGAACATAATGACAAATGCACAGAACGAAATGACGTAACTACAGAGCATAATGACATATGTACAGAACGAAATGTTATAACTACAGAGCATAATGACTAATGCACAGAACGAAATAACTTAACTACAGAACATAATGACATATGCACAGAAAGAAATGACGTAACTACAGAGCATAATGACTAATGCACAGAACGAAATAACTTAACTACAGAACATAATGACATATGCACAGAACAAAATGTTATAACTACAGAACATAATGACATATGCACAGAACGGAATGTTATAACTACAGAACATAATGACAAATGCACAGAACGAAGTGATTAAACTCATCAGAAGGCAATTATGGTGTTCCATAGTTTTCTGCATTGTTTTATTCAATTTCAAACTATTTTGTCTGTATTTCTACCATAATTATAATCTCTTTCACACTGCTCTGGAATTATAATCTAATTAGGGCGCTGTCACCTCGGTAATAAACAAAATCTCTGTGTTTGGTCCGTACAGCAAGGTTTACCAGATAGGACTTTCTCTATCCCAAAAATGGAGTATACACTTCAGGAAAATCGTACATTTGACCAATCTACACAGTAAACTTTGCTGAATAGATCAAAATTTATAAATCAAGAATTACTGTGTAGATGGGCCTGAACATGCATTGATGGAGGCCTTGCTAGTCTGTGGCAAGTCAATTTCACATTAATTGAATGAGAATGTGAGGTCACAGGGAGATATTTCAAGGCTGAATATAAAGGTCTGTTTCAACAAAAATAAACGAGCAACAAATTAAAATATTCCCAATCATTTGTAATGATTTTAACTACAAACTACACTTTAAAAACAAAACAAAAACTATTTACTTACTTTTAATAGCAATTTCATAAATAACAAGAGCTGTCTCATGACAGCACGCTCGACTAATCGAAAGCTTGTCGGCAAAATGGTTTTTTTTGTGTCTAAAAACAGGTGTAATGTGTAATTGTCTATAAGAATTAAGGTCAAAGATATGAAACTTGTTCAAAAACCTTTGTAAATGTACATTACATGCAAAGCCTTACTCTGGATTATGTAAGCCAACTGGAGCAGGGGGTGGGGGGGGATAATTTCAAAGAAATACATGACCTTGTATATTTGATCATGAATAACTTTGTAACGTTTCAAAATTGATATGTATAAAATTAAAAAAGCATGACCACTGCATGCTGCATAATTATTCTTTGACATTTCAAATTAAAGTAAGCCCTTTCGAGTATTTCCATATAATAGTCTGGTAAAAACTGTGACAAAATTCTAAGTTAAAAAGGGGCATAGATATGTCAAAAATCAAAAACATTGGTGAATATGTTGACAGTAAACATACATTTGAAGTTTCAAGTCAATACGCTTGATATTTGAATTTATAAAAATCTTTAACAAAAAAATCTAAGTTAAAAAGGGGCATGAATTTAACAAAAATCAAAACAGAGTTATGGGGATTGTTTCCTCAGGTGAAGATGTTGATGGTGGATACATAATTTGAGTTTCAAGTCAATACCTTTGAAAGTATTCAAAATATTTGACTTTATAAAATCTTTTACTAAAAAATCTAAGTTAAAAAGGGGCATAAATCTGTCAAAAATAAAAACAGAGTTACGGGGATTGTTTCCTCAGGTGTAGATGTTGATGGTAGACACATACTTTGAGTTTCAAGTCAATACCTTTGATAGTATTCAAGATATTTGACTTTATAAAAACTTTAACAAAAAATACTAAGTTAAAAAGGGGCATAAATCTGTCAAAAATCAAAACAGAGTTATGGGGATTGTTTCCTCAGGTGTAGATGTTGATAGTAGACACATACTTTGAGTTTCAAGTCAATACCTTTGATAGTATTCAAGATATTTGACTTTATAAAAAACTTTAACCAACGCAGATGCCGACGCTGGGGTGAATGCAATAGCCTCCTTATTCTTCGAATAGTCGAGCTAAAATAGAAAATTTTTTTATTAAGTCCTTCAAAAAAAATCACCAGAAGAAAAGATACTTCCAGCAAAGTCTTAAAAGTCAGTAAAGGAGATTATATTTGAAAGTGACAATAACTTAAAAATGGTAAATCAATGCTAACAAGAGCTGTTTGTAAAACACGTATGCCCCCTTGATGCAAAAGTTGTACTACGAAAGGAACAGTTTTTAAAGTAAAAGTCAATGTTAAATTCATGAAAACGGCATCTGTAGAAATTGCACAATACAAAAAAAGAAATTAAAAAGAAAATAAAACATTAAAAAAAAATGAATATTTCTACAAAGTGACCTTGACCTTTTTAGTAATGACCTTGACCTAAAAAAATTATTTCTGCGTAAAACAATTTTATAATCAAAAAAAAAAAAATTGAAAAAAAAATCAATTTTAAGTAACAGTGACCTTGACCCTTAAAAACCGTGACCTTGCTCCCCCCAGCCCTCTTTGAACAAATTAAAATAAAAATTATTGCTTAACACAAAATATAAATTTAAAAGAAAAAATATTTAAATATCTGCATTCATTGCAAACTTCATTGCAATTGGTCAGTCCTAACTTAAGTTATTGAGAGGAAACCATCCTACAATTCTGGGTCACTGTAACCTTGACCTTTGACCTTCTAATCTCAAAACTGTAAGGGGTCCTCTACCAGTTATGACCATCCTCCACATCAAGTTTCAAGATGTTAGGCTCAAGCGTTCTCGAGTTATCGTTCGGAAACTGTTTTACAGTTATGGGTCACTGTGACCTTGAAGTTTGATCACTGACCTCAAAATCAAAAGGGGTCATCTGCTAGTCATGACAAACCTCCACATCAAGTCTGAAGATGCTAGTTCCAAACATTTTCAAGTTATCATCCGGAAACCGTTTTACTATTCCAGGTCATTGTGACCTTGACCTTTGACATACTGACCTAAAAAACAATAGGGGTCCTCTACTGGTCATGACCAATCTCCACATTAAGTTTCAGGATCCTAGGCCCAAGCGTTCTTGAGTTATCATCCAAAAACCAGTTGGTAGACGGACGGACGGACAGACGCCCGGCCGGACGGACGAACATACCGACCGACCGACATCTGCAAATCAATATACCCCTCTTCTTCGAAGAGTGCATAATAAAATGTACCTCTTTTTCATCATTTTAATATACTTTAGATGTCAAAGATCATTTTCTTCCCATCATCTTTTATAATAACTAGACTTTTCACACAGTTTTGAACATTGATCACCAATGCCTTACTCTTGACATTTTCACTGTTGGATTAGGTCATATTTAGCGCAGCAGCAGGGTGATGAGTCGAAATGTGGGCGGGAGAATTAAATCTATGAACAAAAAATAATTTCAAACACTAAGCTGGTTAGTGTTCATAATTTACTAAATTAAATTGGTCGAGCGGCTGCGCCACTCTAGACCAATTTAATTTTGTAAATGCTTATTAATGAAAAAGCATAGCTGAAACTTTTAGGTTAAGTTATAATACTTCCAAAGATCATATTATTTATGTTATGGGAGTTATTTAGCCCTCATCAGTTATAGGGTATGTCCCTTTAATATTCAAGAAACGTTCTAATTTTTTTAGTGTAGGTCTAAGTTGAGGTCCCAAAGTGGGATGGGACTTTTAAATTAGTATACCAGTCTGTCTTCTTATCCTTTATTCAATTTCGTCTGTAAGGGTCCACGCTCGCTCGGACATATTATGTTCTTAATCTGTATTCAAGTCTTAGTCACGGTCACAGTGACATTGATTATTAAATGACATTGTCTGTCACACTTGTTCAAGATTTTAATCATGGTGAGAAAAGATCAGTAAATTACTTGTGATGTGGCGTGGATCTAATTTCAAAACTATACGCAATACATTCAAATGAACTCGACCAGAATGCTCTTTAAAACACATGACACAAAGCTAAAGTCTCGTATATATTTGCTCATTTTTAAATAAGTTTTCTATAATTTTGAGAACAATGTGAAAACTGTTTATATACTTTAAAGATATATGTCTAGAAATATGAATGCCCGACTTCAAGGATATCTCAGATGTCATGAAACTTCTTGTATATTTCAGCATGGATGAAGTTAGTGCAGGGTTTGGAGACATTGGCATTGGTCGGCTTCACCATTTCTCTCATGATCTCAGTTATGCTGATATGTTACAAACAGAAGAAAAAGTACAAACAAGTGAACTTCTTCGTCGTAGTGATTTCAGGTAATATTTAAGTACATGTGTACCGAGGCAATCTATTAAAAACATAGTGGCCATATGCTTAATAGGTATAAGAACCTCATGCAATACATGTAGCTTCACAAGGCACCAACCTTAAGAAAACGTTTCCGCGTTTCATCAAAATTGGTTAACAACCATGGCAGAGCGGAAATGTAACAACGCTATCTCTTGCATACCAGATCAGAGATGGGAATGTCTGCAGTTTTACTCCTGAGGAGCCTAATAAAATCATCTGCAAGGTTTCTCACACAACTTATTTTATTCTAGGTTTAATGGGGATGATTGGTACGGCAATATATGGACTCAAAGCCACATCAGAATTTGAAGGACAGAGCGGTCAGCTTAGTTATGCATTTTTTCTATGTGTTTCATCAAGCTGTATTTGCCTTCTCATCTGTGCTACCCTCTTCATGAGGGATATTTGTTCTGCTTCACCAGTGCCCACTCAAGAAGTATCTGTTCACTACACACCACAAAGTCACGGTCCGATCTACAATCCTCAAGAAGGTCCACAAGGCCATTTGCAATATGGACAGCAACAAGCAGGAGATGTGCCGCAGAACGTTTATCCACCCCCATACGAGCCACCATTTCAGCCACAAAATAGTGGAATACCTTATAAGTCATAAACTCAGTGTACTTAAAAAAGATGGCTCATTATCTAGAACGTGTGACACAATAAATCATTACTAAGTCTACACATGTACAATTTAAAGCATTGTAGAACGCAAGGTAGATTTTGAATTTAATAGTTCTGTTTTTCCTTTTTTTTAGGACTAAATTGATAATACTCGAAAACTTGTAACAATGCATTATTTGAGATCAACTGTCTGCAAAAAAAGTTCTTCATAAAATATTAGATTGAAATGTATTTGTGAGTAAAGTTATTTTTGATCATAGAACACAATGGACTGTACGGACACAAACATAAATATTAAATGCATCACAGGCAATTGTAAGGCTGACCAATCATAACTTTAGCAACTTGTCAACTTACTCCCGTTTTAAACCAATATGTGTGCATGTTCGTATTTAATTTAAATTTGCGGCCCCTGTGCCACTTAAAACTTGGGTAGCTTGAACCACATTGTGCTGCAAATATTGAATAAATCATTTTGTGTTTGCTTATAGCAAAAACACATGCATGCAAATAGTATGGCTTTTAAGTACTTAATAAATGGTGTTTAACAAATGTTCTAAGACAATTGCTTTGTAAGTATATAGACGGTTCCTGGTAAGTATAACAATTCTTTGGTAACAAGATCGCATCTTATTCCAGAGCTTTTATAGCTTAACCAATAGTAGTGGCCATTGAGCAGATACCCATCCATTGTTGGGTTCGTAGAATAGATGGCCAAAAACTATCTGATCTGTTGCAAAAATTGTTTGAAATGAACTCTTAAATCCACAAAAATTCTCATTAACTGACAAGACAACAGTCTACAGGGAATGGTTTTAACACGAGAGATTTTTAGTTGCACAGTTTTCATTCCTAAGTGAGGAATATAGTTGCAGCTTTGTCCTTGCGTCGTCCCAGTTTTGTCCTTGTGTCGTCCCAGTTTTGTCCTTGTGTCGTCCCAGTTTTATCCGTCAGTCGTCCCAGCTTTGTCCTTCCGTCGTCCCAGTTTTGTCCTTCCGTCGTCCCAGTTTTATCCGTCCGTCATCCCAGCTTTGTGCTTCCGCCGTCCCAGTTTTATCCGTCCTTCGTCCCAGCTTTGTCCTTGCGTCGTCCCAGTTTTGTCCTTCTGTCGTCCCAGTTTTATCCGTCCGTCGTCCCAGCTTTGTCCTTCCGTCGTCCCAGTTTTAGCCTTCCATCTTCCAATCTGTCAATTTTTTGTCAGGAGCATAACTTAAAGTCTAAGTACATGTATTATGAAACAAGTTGAAGAGGTAGTGCCATGCAGTACGAAAGTCCCTTACCAGTTTATAGCAATCTTTAAAGAAGGGTGTACACATTTATGGTATGGTAAAGGTAAATGAAAATGCCAAGGCAAATGTGTACATGTATGTTACAGTTCTTTTTTTTTTTATTATGTGTACAGATAGCAATATAGATACAGCTATATAAAACCAAGGTATGAGACCCAAGTGTGACCTTGGGTATAGGTGGCTGGGTGTTGTTTGCGAGACATTCTTATAGTATGGGTAGTAGTCTGTGCATGTACACGCTACAGAGGACAGGAAATTTTGCTATATACCACAATGTAAAAGGGTTTGAGCCCCAAGTGAGAACTTGACCTTGTGAGTAAATGGCTGGGTGTTGTGTAAGACACACCTTCATCACATGGGTAACAATCCGGTGAAGTAATATTGAAATTGGTCCATGCACTTAATAGATAGAGCAGACAGGAAATATTGCACATTTGAATATATAATACGACTGCATTACATAGTTCAAGCACTTAAGGCTGACCTTGACCTTGGGAGCAAGTGACTGGGTGTTTCGCATGACACACTCTCAACACATGGGCAACATATCAAAATCAATCCATGCATGTAGAAGATACAAAACGGGCGACATTTTTTTCGGTAAATGAAGCACGCATCCAGGGACAATATTTGAACAATCTTGGTAGAGGTCTACTAGGCAATGCTACATGCTAAATATCTAAGCTCTAGGCCTTGTGATTTAATAAGCCTATGTAAAATAAAGTGACCCCCTGGGCAGTCTCAATTTTGACCCAGGGGTCCTAACTTGAACACTCTTGCTTTAGGTCTACTAGGCAATGCTACATGCTAAATATCTAACCTCTAGGCCTTGTGGTTTCAGAGAAGAAGATTTTGTAACATTTTTCCTATTTGTTGCCATGGCAACCAGAGTTCTACATGAAATGGAATTCTTTGAACAATTTTGGTAGAGCTTCATGTAAGGAACATCCCTGCAAAGATTCATCAACACTGATTAGAATCAGTAAAGAAATTAAGGTGCTAGAGTATAAACACTGTTAACTATTGCATTTTTTGTTAATTCGAGGGCCATAACTCTGGAAGAACAAATCCAATCAAGCCCATATTTGAACTCATCCGAGATCTTACGGTCATACACATTCTCTGTTGATATGATTAGAATAAGTGAAGAAATGAAGGTGATAGTGTTAACACAGTTATATATTGCAATTTTGATAAATCAAGGGCCATAACTCTGGAAGAACTAATCCGATCAAGCCCATAATTGAACTCGTTCGAGATCTTACAGTCATACACATTCTCTGTTAATATGATTAGAATAAGTGAAGAAATGAAGGTGATAGTGTTAACACAGTTATATATTGCAATTTTGATAAATCAAGGGCCATAACTCTGGAAGAACTAATCCGATCAAGCCCGTAATTGAGCTCATTCAAGATATTATGGTCTTGCACATTCTCTGTAAATATGATTAAGATTAAAGAAGAAATGAAGGTGCTAGAGTGTAAACATAGTTAAATATTGCAATTTTTGTTAAATCAAGGGCCATTATTGTAGAAGAACTACTCCGATCAAGCCCATAATTGTCCTCATTGGAGATCTTATGGTTATACGCATTCTCTGTAAATATCTTTAGAATTAGTGAAGAAATGAAGGTGCTAGAGTGTAAACATAGTTAAATATTGCATTTTTTGTTGAATCAGGGGCCATAATTCAGGAAGTACTGATCCGATCAAGTCCATAATCGAACTCATCCGAGGTCTTATGGTCATACACATTCTCTGTAAATATGTTTAGAATTAGTGAAGAAATGAAGGTGCTAGAGTGTAAACATAGTGAAATATTGCATTTTTTGTTGAATCAGGGGCCATAATTCTGGAAGTACTGATCCGATCAAGTCCATAATCGAACTCATCCGAGGTCTTATGGTCATACACATTCTCTGTAAGTATGTTTAGAATTAGTGAAGAAATGAAGGTCCTAGAATGTAAACATAGATATATATTGCATTTTTTGCTAAATCAGGGGCCATAATTCAGAAAGTCCTGATCCGATCAAGTCCATAATGGAACTCATCAGAGGTCTAGTGGCCATATACATTGTGTTTAAGTTTCATTATGATTGTTTAAAAAATGTAGATACTAGAGTGTAAACAAACTAATTGTGTACAGACGGACGGATGGACATTCATTGTTCCTAAAAGCTCACCAAGACCACTTTATGGTCAAGGTGAGCTAAAAACTAAAAAGATACCAAATTAGTGCTTTAAAACTGACCATTATTGTTATGAATGTTAAAGCAGTATAAAAACTGATATTAAAGTCACATTTATCACATTTAGCATATCACAGACCTGTATCAACACACTAAAGTTTTTCCAGTATAACAGCCCAATTACCCTGATCATAGTAACTTTTTACCACTTTACATTCTTCAACACTTTCACAGAGGGATTCAAGTTCACCCTTTTTAAATACATGATAAAATCTATGAAATGTGTTTGCATTATCTGCAGTGTTTTGTTTATTTTTGAGTTGCCATGGCACCAATAAATCCTGTTGTTTAAATTGTGTCCTGTTAACATGAACTTCCAATTTTTGGTGTTCAGTTGAAGATTTAACTGCACATATCCCTGAATCACCTTTTGAGGTATTTTCTTCATGTAACTCACTGCCCTCTGCTTCAGGAGAGACAAAAGTCGGTTTAAGAAGGTCTTTGGTCTCATTTACAGCAGCACCCACTGGCTTCTCCTTACAACATTCACTACGAATGTCTTCCCTGTTTTCAGGCAGATTTATACTCTCTGAAGGTTGCTTTGTAGAATTATTGTGCAAACTTTCCAATCTCTCTGCTCCATCACATGTGTTGTTTTCTTTTAGGTATTTAGATTTGACTTTGTTCAGTTCTTGTTCCATTGCCCAAACATAGATAAGGGCTTTACCACCAGGTCGCAGAATCTTCAATAATTCAGAAACAGCCCTTTTCCTTCGGTCCTAAATTAAACACACAGAAGCAAGTCAGTAACAATCATTCATTTATTAAGAACACAACTACCTTTACGGTATAACATAATATAACTTTTCATTTTGACTTCTATATAATCACTTTTCACTTACTTAAATTTCAAGCATACTTTCTCTATATACATGTATACAATTTTTGAAATAATGAATCTAAACATTTTAATGTATGATATTTTAAAACAGTGGTCTCAGTCTGGGATTTAATTTGTTTGTTTTATTTATGTTACCACAGGGACACCACTTTCCTATATGACACACATAAATTTATACCAGTGTTGATAAATGATGCACTACAGCTATACATAGACACACGTCAAACACCCCACATCTCAGCGGTATAGATAGGATATCACCAACATACACCTGGTAGTTTCTCTCTTCAACTATCTTTGCCAGATTGTAACTCCTGTCTGAACCTATCTGTGTAGGGAAAAATGAATATGTTAATTAGACCCCCCTGAGACATTTTGTATATTATATAATTTGCCATGGCCCCATATACTAAATAATATTACTGTGATAATTTTCTTACCACTAATGTTTATGTTCAACATTCCACAATACACATGCCTGGTTCATTCATTGCTGTGGTCAGCTACAGTTAAGTTTATACTAATTTATTTATTCTCGATTGCGAAACAAGTTCTTACAACTTATATTAATCGCTCTCGAGACTCATTCCAGATGGAATCAACCTCGAAGAGAGAGAGGCAATGTGGAATTATTTGTGTCTTGCCTAAGGACACTACCGACATGGCTACAGTTAAACTTCATTCTTAATTTCATATTGTATCTGGTTAGAAAAAGACTGTTACACAAAACATACAGGCATTAATATCCAAACTAAGCATTATTCGTCAGTTATTAGTCAAATGACAACATTATTCCACAGACACTGTGCGAGCATAAGTGAATCTGTACTAGATTTGTAAAATGTAAAAGAAAGAGCTGGTAATAATTACCTCAAACAACCTTCTGTTTATACCAAAATATTTCCCATTTCCGCAACCTATGTCAGCAAGCAAGGAACCAGGTGCCTGTTGCTTGAGAAACTCGGCAATATTTGGCCATGGTGTGTGCCGGGTACCACTGAAGTGATCTGCTATCTCTTCGTATACCTAAAAAGCAAGAAATAATTTGAAAAGGTTACTTTAATATTCACAGAATTTCTTTTTTAGATCAATATGGAGGTTGCACTGCAACATGGCAACAACGTAACAAATTCTGTTTATTTGTCCACTGAAAGATTTGCTTTGACCATGGATCTACAGACAATCTGATACCCTACATTCCACTCCTTTCATTCTGCTATTTTTAAACAACAATTCTAAGATGGCCCTATACTGCTCACCTGTATATCAATTGCCAATATTACAAGGGGTCATGATTTCAACATAATTCGTAGAGTTCCCTAAACAATGCTTAGTAACATTCCCAATAACTATGCTCAACCTGTGGGCATTGTGGTTTTTTCCCTATATAAGCCTATGCAAAATCAAGTGACCCCCCCCCCCCCCAAACCTGGAAAGGGTTAATTTTCAACCGGGGATCATGATTTGAACAATCTTGGTAAAGGTCCAAAAGGTAGCGCTACATGTTACATATTTAAGTTCTATGCCCTGTGGTTTCAGAGAAGAAGATTTTTTAAGTTTTTCCAATTAAGTCTTTGTGGTTTCAGAGAAGAAGTTTTTCCTATTTTTTGCCATAGCAACCAGAGTTCTGCATGGAATGGAATTCTTTGAACAATTTTGGTAGAGCTTCATGCAAGGAACATTCCTGCATAGTTTCATTAACATTGACCCAGTTGTTTCAGAGATGTTGTTTGAATCAAAATGTTGACGGATGACGGACAATCATCTATTAGAAAAGCTCACCCTGGAAATCCAGGTAAGCTAAAAAGACATATCCATCTTTCACTTTGGATAGTACCATCAATTGTTCTTAGTGGTGCTCACTGAACATTTACTGAGTGAATAGCAAACAGTAAAGCTCATGATCAGACTGCAAAGATATGCACCATGATCATGATCTGCACTGGTCACAAAATCAGTCACTTTCCACCTGCAGGGTAACTAACATTTATCATTTAGCACACCAGTAATTAACCATAAATATGCCAGAAGCTGTATCTCTGCATTCATTGTCTGTATGAAATACTTTATCTAGGCATGTCAAACAGTAATACAGACACTTCATAAATTTATCAAGAGGATTTGTCAAAACAGATATCCATGGAAACTAGATCTACCACTAAACAAGATTAAAATACCCCCACAAACATGCCTTGACACAAGAAATGGCTTCACTAGTTACCCTAATCACACTAAATATATGATAGGTGACACTCTCATTTGAAATCCAGCATGCGGTTTAGGAGTTACAAAGCGGACACAAAATTAAGTCACATGACCTTGACATTGAACCAAGATAGCTGAGATACACACTAAGAACATCCTCTTGATATGGTGAACATTTGAGCCAAGTTTCATGAAAATCCTTCAAGGAGCTTTGGAGATATAGTCTTGTGACCTTTGACCCTTAATTATGACATTGACCTTAAGCTGGCACAGTTAGAAGATATGTTTTGTATGTCATATTTATAATCTGAACATCTGACATAAGTTTCATGCAAATCTTTCAAAGGGTTAAGGAGACAAAGTCTCATGACCTTTGGCCCCTAAGTGTGACCTTGATTTTGAGATGCATGGTTGAAACATGGGTTCTGTACATCATCTTGATAATATAAACATTTAACCAAACTTTCATGAAAATCCTTCAAGGGGTTTTGCACGTCCTCTTGATATCATTAACATCTAACCCAAAGTTTGATACAAATCCTGCAAGGGTTCTAGGAGATACGGAGTGGACATGAAAACCGCCCAACTGACCGACCAACCCCAATCTTTGTGTTTGTGGGGCTATAATAAAGTTTTTGCCTAAACACTGTGTACCTGATACACATGAAGCCTCTCCAGGGCAGCCGCTGTACTGTCATCACACGGAACACTCTGCTTCTCACTGAAACAATAACATGGTTTTCTAACACAAGACCAAACATGAATTTAGCATTCCACTTACGAACAGTAAAAATATTACAAAATCATTATATTTTTTTTGGATAAAGTTTCTTTTGTATTAGCCGACATGATTATCTAAACAATTTGGAAAAACATGCACATGCATTACATGTTGTTTGTTTTTTTGACCTGGTATATATATGTGAATATACTTTCTGCCTAGATTAATATTAAATGAGCAGATAAGTGAGTAGGTGAGGTTGATATTATGTCAAGGCGGGTAATATATCCATATATATCACATATAAAACAATTGAAAATTTTATTACCATTCCTTCTTTTAAACATTGTTTTTTCAGTTACATTTGAATTCACCTGCTGGCTGTAAACAGGCATTTAAATACCCACATGGCCTCACTGCCACTAAATGTTGTCGTAAATCAGGATATCTTTTGCTTCTGAGCTGAACCTGCCCTCATTGGCAACATGGCAGTTTGGGCCAATAGTTCTTTCTCTAGCCAAGGAGCTTCCAATGACAATGTGCATTATCTGACCCAGTGTTGAACCAGACAGTGTTTTTATATGTTAGGAATTTGACTATGGAAGAGAAGGGATTCTGGGTGAGGTTTTGAAGTATTGTTCAAGTCAACAAATTATACATGTACTATTATACATTGAAAGTACATACTGCATATGTGTGTATTTCTGACATTAATTGAACTTACCTGTCCTCAGATGGTCTCACACCTGTGAGTTTTCTGAATGTGAAGGATGTTCTAACCCCTCTGTGTGACAGTGTGAGACCACCGTCAGCAACTGGAACAATATCAGACTTTCTAGGGGTTATACCATGTGACCATATATACCTAGACATAAAGATACGCAAGACTAATCATTTACATGTATATCAATTTTTTATTTGATTTAGTAATATTCTCCATTGAAATTGTAGATCTTTTTTTCAAAATGAAACAAAAGGCATTGATTATTCTTAGGAATCAAGACAAACTCAATTTCTAAACAATTTTCAGTTCTTTTTCCAACCATATTTACCAAACAAAATAACCATATGCCTTGGAGACAAATTGCTAACACTTTGGCTTACTTATTATATTTACCACATAAACTAAAACAATCCTTCGAACCAAAATCATAGACAAATTTCTATCATCTGGCTGACTTACCTGGATTCACCTGTCATGACAAGTACACTCCTAGGGGGCAGAAGAACTGACAGATGTCTTCCATCTGGGTGCCTGAACTCCATCAACACCTGCAATATACTTTTAGTTTAGAACTGTCGATTAAGTCTAATAAAATTGATAATCAATGTATCAGATCCTCTTTAACTATTGATAGTTCAGCGCATAAATGTGTTTTAAGACACTATGATGCACAGGTGGAAAGCTACATTTTCCACTTTGTTAGTACAGTCAAACCTGTCTTAAGTTACCACACAGGAGAAGCTGACATTGTGGTCTCTAAAGGCCGGTGGTCTCTTAACTCAGGATAAATTGCTATCATCTTCCATTACAAGGGAGGAATATGAAGTGGTTGCATATGTCAAGTTGTTGCTTAACTCAGGTGGTCGCAAAGGCAGGGTTGACTGTATAGTTTTAATGTGGCTTTCATATGCCTAGCTCTGGAGTGAGTGTTTGTCAG